>JADLZK010005739.1:0-18663 GCA_015847255.1 Hyparrhenia diplandra | reverse complement strand
GATTTGAGCATCATTGGGGTCGATTTATATACTAGTAAACGATCGATTCCACAGTTCAAAACGTAGAAATGTCATTGATTGTCATATTGCACAATGGAACTTGAAGAATTCCCCGCGCGTTATTCGGGTAGAAAGAAGGAATACAAATAAGTTTGGATGTGAACCACTAAGAATTCGAGATGCATTTGTATGTTGCCGGTAATGCAGAATTGTCACGACCCAGAAATAGGGCCCGGGAGGACGGGCCCAACCGCCCAAGGGGCGCCGGCGCCGACCCCCTGGCTCGCACGCTGCCCCCGCCCCGTCCCTCCCTTCCGCGGATTCTTCGGCAACTAATTCGGAGAAAAATGAGGAAAATATCTAGGATTATCTTTAGGTGTTTTGATGTGCAAGGGGCTATCTCATCTATAAGGGAGACCCTTATTAGGAAATAAATAAATAGGATATGCTTGTAAAAGGTATTCCAATCGAAACATTTAGAGAGATTGCTTGAGATACAAGTCCCAATATCCCAGGGCTATATAAGTAAGGGGTCTCATAATCTTTCGGGGCAACAAGCAAATAAAGAATTTTATCCCAATCTCCTGCCTCCTCTCCTCTCCCTCGCCTCCCGCGCCGCCGCCGCCCACGCCAAGGCCGCCGCCTTGCCGCCGCGAGGCGCGGCCGCCGCCACCAGCCGCCACCCCGCCACCATCGCCTCCATCCTTCTCTTCCTTCCTCAATCCGCCAATCTATGTGTCGGGCCCGGCCCAATCTAGCCGAACTCCGACACCGGTATCCGGAGACCACTACGATCCACCCACCACCATGGACACCGAATCAAAGACGCCATCAAGAACTTGGCGGGACGAGGTCGCCAAGATCAACAGCCAGGATGGACAAGATCGATGATAGGCTCTCTATCTTCTCGAGCGAGGATCCAAAGAACGCTCAAACACCGCCAACAACTCCGTGAAGCCGAGATCGAGATGAGGGCGTTCGAGGAACAGAGACCGCGACTTCATCAAGAAGCGGACCGATGGCAAGCGTAACCGTGACAATCAAGTCACCGCGAATCGATCCGACGAACCCGATGAAGTGCTACTTGAAGCCTCGGGCCGCCATCAAGGGCGCATGCGCCTACCCCACCTCCACCTCCGGGCCGACACCTTCTCGCCTCGGCTCCCCTCGCACACAAGCCGCCCTTCCCAACTTATGATGGAAAGGAGGATCCACTCCCATGGATCAACCGGGCCGAACAATTCTTCGAGAAGACAAGGTACGCCAAAGAATGGGCGGTGTGCCGTACGCCTCCTATCATCTCACAGGTGGAGCTCAACAATGGTACATGAGGTCATCCCGGGGAGAAACCGTAGCGTGATTGGGCAAGCTTCAGCCCGTCAACGAGCGCTTTGGCCCGCTTGAGCGGGCGCAATCCGGCCGGGTGAGCCGGCATCACTAAGGAAGACAGCACCGTCGATGAGTACACGGAGCAGTTCCTGGCACACGTGGCATGCGCAGGCAACCTCGGCGACCAGCGGCGTCAACATCTACACAAAGAAGGCTTGGGTGAGCCGCTCAAGACGGGCGTAGAGATGCGAATCCCAAGGACATGGAGGCAGCCATGTCTCGCCAGGCGTCGAGCGACGCCGCCATCCTCTACAACACCGGCAAGCAAGCACGGGCAAAGGGGCGGGGCCCCGCGCCCCGCCTACCACTGCCGCCTCCCAGCGCCCTCGTTGAAGCACCGACTCGGCCGCTCAAACGGCCGACACCGAGGGAGATGACGGAACGACGCAAGGCTGGTCTCGTTCAACTATGACGAGTCGTTCTCACGGGGTCACAAGTGCAAGCATCTCTTCGACATCACAATCTTCAACGACTACACCAACGACACAACAAACGCCCCACTAGTGGACGCCAAAGAGGAGCCACCGATCCGAAGGTCCTCACCGGGGGACCCCGACTCCCCGCACGTGGTGCTTATTCTCTCTACCTCGTCGGTATGATCTCGAGGCACGCGTCAACATAATCGTCGACTGAGCAACGCACAACTACATCGACCCCGCATGGTGACCACGGCAGCCTCCTGACTCGGCCGGTCGTGTGTCGATCACCACCGGCACCGGCGCCACGTCTACATGCCGCGCCGCCACCTTCGACGTGCCAATACGCCTCGACGCCAAAGCGCAGCCGACATCGACGCCTACGCCATGCCATCGGGCGAGGGCGCCGACGTCATCCCCGGCATGCCTTGGGCGGCAAGCCTAGGGCGCGTGACGTGGGACTTCGCGACCCACGAGCCGCGAGTACTACCGTGGTCGCCCGACCACGTTCACCTCGGCTCCACCCCCTCGGCGTAGAGGCGCCCGGCCCGGGCCTCCTACGGTCGGGCATCTTGGCGGCATCCGTGACGCCCCTACGACTCGGCTCGGGAAAGCGTTCGAGGCATGCGGCGCCTTGGACCTCTACGACACATCCGCCGGAGTCTTCGTCCCGGCCTACGCCCCACGCGACATTGGAGGATCGGCACCTACGCCGCATCGCCCTCGACGTCACCACGGCGGCGCCGCTCCAAAGATGGACACTTGAAGACGGCCTCCTTCTCTTCGACGGCCGCTTCTACCTTCCGGCCTCCTCTCCACTCACGCCGGACTTACCGGGAGGCCTTGCTTCGGGCGGAGTTCGCGGGACAAACTTCCTCGCCTTGGGAGCCTACACGACGGAGCCAACTTCAGGCTGCACCGACCGCCATCCTCTTGGGCGGCATATGGCGCGGTGCCACCACGTCGGCCCGGCCGGGTCGTCTTCCTCGGCGGCATGGATCGCCTCTTCCTCACCGTCGATAATGTCCACATCGGCTATGATCCGAAAAGGGCGCTCACCGGCTCTTTCGCCCTCCCCTCGCTCGACGTCGGCTCCTTCATGTACGGCACGATGTTGAACTTGGTCGCTACTCCTCCTACTACCGCGACATCACTATCCGGCGTCTACTTCCGCTCTTCGTCAACACTCCACCCAATGAGCGTTTCTTATTCTTGAGAGCCCCCTCAAGATATGGTGCATCGGCACCTAGATGTGGGCGTTCCGAGGAACTCCCTACCGGCAGCCCGTCGCCCGGAACAACTTCCACAGCGGGACGTGCGGTCCACCGCTACATCCTCCACGGCTATATCTCGGCAACCTTCACTATCTCCTAGAGTTTGATCCCAAAGCGAACCAGGGGACAACATGATCCTCGGGGAACCCGGTGACGGGGGCGACTCATGCTACGGTCAAGCTCATCGTTCGAGGGCGGCCGATCTCCACCCGTGTCACCGAATGGACTTTCATCCAAATGCGCGGGACGCGCCGGTCGGAGAAGAGGGGGGAGATGTCACGACCCAGAAATAGGGGCCGGGGAGGACGGGCCCAACCGGCCCAAAAGGGCGCCGCGCCGACTGGCTCGGGCTCGCACGCGCCCCCGCCGCCATCCCTCCCTTCCGCGGATTCTTCTAAGAACTAATTCGGAGAAAAATGAGGAAAATATCTAGGATTATCTTTAGGTGTTTTGGTGTGCAAGGGGCTATCTCATCTATAAGGGAGACCCTTATTAAAAAATAAATAAATAGAACATGCTTGTAAAAGGTATTCCAATCGAAACCTTTAGATTGATTGCTTGAGATACAAGTCCCAATATCCGGGGCTATATAAGTAAGGGGTCCATGTCTTTTCGGGGGCAACAAGCAAATAAAGAATTTTATCCCAATCTCCCGCCTCCTCTCCTCCTACGCCCCCGCCCCTCGCCGACCGCCGTCACCGCCCCGCCACGCCCGTCTACGTGCAAGCCCAGCGCCGCCCCGCCCGCCGGCGCCGGCCGGCCCCGCCGCCCGCCGCCACCCCGCCACCATCGCCTCCATCCTTCTCTTCCTTCCTCAATCAACTGCCAATCTACGTGTCGGCCCCGCCCAATCTAGCCGAACCCGACAGAATATTCGAAAATAATATAGATGTATTAGCACAATTACAGATTGTATCCATTCTCATATACCGTATAGATTATTTTAATGTCTAAACAATGAAGTGAAGTAATATTGAACAAAAATATTTAAATGGGTTGGATACAACATTTGGTAATGGAATAAAAGGAAGATAATCATTTATTTCGACCAATTGGATAATTGGATGCCTTCAATTGTTTTGTTGACGCCTGGGAGAACGTAGCATGTATATGTTAGATATCAGAGTTGAGTAAAAGAACTCATACCTACGTATGCTAGGCGTAGAAGCACGGTCTCGTCTAGGGGTTTCAGCAGGTTTGTGATGCAAAGCCAGGCTGAACACAGCCATGCGAGGGGATGAAATGGATTTTCTTCATTGTCCATAACATTGGAACTTACAAATTTATAAAATATCAAAATTTTAGAACGTACTAAAATAAATCGATGGCAACAATTTCCATGTAAGCACATCACATATGGCACATACGAACAGTGTATATGTTTTTGAGAGAACCTGATTTAATTTGAAGATCCAACAACTCAATAATGCATGAACTCTGAAGAATATGGCATCAATGCACCAATTAACCTGCACAAAAACGGAGAGGAATAGCAGACGAGCGTAGATCTTGGTCATTTGGAAATTGGAAATATGGACAGAACAAAACACAAAGTGGCACCTTGGGATTGGGATGATAATATGAGGGTACATCCACATGGATCGGAGTGTACCATAGTATGCTATCTACTAAAGGTCGCCGCACGGTTTTGCTTTTCCCCCATCAGTGCTTAGCTAGCACAGCCATATCTTCTTCACGCAAAGCTGACGATCCCGCATCTCTACATGGCGCCATCGAGGACCTGCTAGAAGTGTCCGGCATCGCAGGGCGCCCGTAGCACACCCGGCTGGCCATACCCGTATCGCCGCCATGTCCGCCAGCCTCTGCGCGGAAGGGTCGCCGGCGACCTCACCGACACCACCCGACCTCGCTCGCCATGATGATCTCCCCTGCGTCCCCACCGGCCGACCGGATCGGGACGTGCCTTCTCGAGACCTTCTCCTCCTCGTAGACGACGGCGTCGGACACCACGCGCCCGGGCGACTGGGACCCACTACCAGCCCCCGTTCTTCCTCTTCCACACCATGGCCGGGACTGGGATGATGTTGCGGCGTGTTTTATGCACAGAAGCCAGCACAGGAGGGGGCAGTAGCTGGAATTGCAAGAAGGGGAGGGGATGCCGCGTGAACATGGAAAGGCTGGAGGAGAAAACACAGGGACATAGTAATGGGTTAATTATGGCGGCGGTTCTGAGTTCTGACGTGGAGTGGTGGGGAATGGAAGGAATACCATCGATGGCTGATTAATTCTTATGTTATTAAGCATACATGGGTGCTGGAGGTGAATGTGTGTGGGCCAGTAGAGGATGATGCCGTGGAGGGTCAGGGATCAAGAGAATTGCTAAGTGGGGGTTTACTTTATAGGTTTAGTAGATACCCTTCCATCCCAAAATAAATGTATATTTTGCTTACCAAGGAGTCAAAATTTTAAAAAAGTTTGATCAAATTTATATGGAAATGTATCGATATTTATAATGTATAATAAGTATCATTAGATTGAATATTTAGTATACTTTCATAATAAAGTTATTTAAAGATACAAATAATAATATTATTTTCTATACTTTTAGTCACCAAAATGTGTATTTATTTTGAGATTAAGGGAGTAGTTTTCATGACTGTGGTTACGGTGATTAATTTTGCAAGCAAGTCCCAAGAATTATTATTATTTTTCAAGTGACATTACGTTTCACAAGAAGACAAGGGAGAAAATGCAATGACAAAGAAGCTCCGTTGTATTTACTAGTCACTACATTTTAACAATGGTGTTGAAGTCATTTTTTCTAACACAAACCGTGTTGATTACTCCTACATACCTTATTACATTTTCTTGTCTTTTAGAATACTCCTAATACTTTAATGGACGTTCCTTTTTCGCCGGATCCATGGACGTTCCTAATCTTGATTATTGTTATCATGATAACTCACTAAGCATAATCTGGAGGATTGTTTTGATTAGTCTTTTGGAATCTCAATTAGTGATAGTGAACAATTATGTGAGAAAATAAAAAATTGAAAAAAAATGACATCACTTAGGTTTTAAAAAAGGTACTATGAGTTCATGATACCATTGCTTGTTTCAAGATGTTTAATAGATCTTAAATATTTGAGTTATCACTCCGACAATATTTTTACATCGGCAGTATTTCGCACAACTAATCACAATCCAAAATATCTTACTTCTTTTCGCTCAAAAAAGTGGGATGACTGATGATAAGTGTAACATGTTACAGAATTATTTGATTAAAAAGTTTATATTGTTGAGAACCAGAAATTATCAATATCAAAAATTGAAATATTGTTGTATGATCATGGTATAATTGGCCCCTAAAATGACAATCAAGTTTATTTTTACAAATGGGAGTGTGATGTTTGCTATGTCACAAGAATGTTAGTTTGGATTTCATCATCTAGCTAGGGATGAAATAATATATTTTGAAGGAAAACAAAAAGGTTAATGGTTTTTGTTGATGATTTAGCTATCTCACATTTTTGTCCAAGCAATGAAAAGTGGTCACATCATTTAAAAGGGCTTCCCGTGTTCGAATTGAGTGGACTGAGTACACCAAGAATAAAACTTAATTGATCAAATGAAAATATTGAAGAACTTAATACTCTATCATTTGTATATTTAATGGAGGTTAATTGTTGCTTAAAATAGTGTTCATATGAACTATTTACATTTATGACATTCTAATGTGTTCGATGTGTTACAAACATTAGTGATTTGAGAACTTAATAACTCTTGAAGTAGAGATAGGTATATATAGAGGACTAGGGAGCCTCATGGGTTGGGTCGGGCCATATAGGGCTATAATGTAGCCTTTATATATTTAACATCCCCTTCAAACTCAAGGTGGAAGCAGAGGATTGGAAGCACTAAGTTTGATCAAGTGAAGTCGATGTTGCTCACGAGTTTATGCTTTTGTGAGAAGTTGAGCCAATTGCAACTCTAAAGGCATATATCCATTGACACTAAGACCGAGTAAAGAAGGCATCCACATCAATATGCTTTTGTAAGTTCATGCTTCACAGGATCATTGTCAATTTATATGTCCCCTGTAAGTTCATGCAACACCACAAGAAACACCAAAATCAACCAACAACCATCAAATACATACAATCTCTGTAGTAGTAATAGCAAGGGCTCAAAGTTTGGCTTTCATACTACAACGAGCTATAGTTGTTTGTTTCTTGGACTCCCATGCAATATGAGAAGAGTCAAGAAGAATTTAGTAACCTGTGATTGAACAATGATTATTCAGGTCACTCGGCCAAGTAGAGTCTAAATAAGCATGAAGCTAAAGCGGACTGTCATATGCATAAAATAAACTCTGAGATGATGTCCCCTGTAAATATTGCAAGCACACGAAAATGTCCAAAATGAACAGAAGTTGGGGCACAAACAAACTAACTCAATATGGACAACATGAGCAATGTTAAGTTTGGTGACAGTGAGATAAACAAGGTTGCCCACAATATTTCTATATCATGAGGGATCCATGAGGGATACCCTATCAATGAGACGAAGCTGCAAGTGAAGATCTATATAGTTGTAGCATCATTCAGTTATCAGTGATGCCGGAACGAGCACTAAGATCATGTATGTGCTTAAAGTGAGAAAGATGATATCTCTTGGTGGATTGTTTGACCTCAATGCTTAAGAAATAAGTGAGAGGACTGAAAATTCAGCACTAAGTAGTTGTTTCTTCGATTATGTATGTACTTAGAGTGACAAAGATGATATCTCTTGGTGGATTGTTTGACCTCAATGCCAAAGAAACAAGTAGAGGACCCAAAATTCAGCACTAAGTTGTTTCTTCACACAAGAAATGTGATCCTCATTATCACTCGTAATCAGTGTGTCATCAACATATAAAAGAAGCAAAGTACGATAAACAAATAAGGTCAGATCAGGGACCGGGGCTGTCGATACTCATTTCTGATCGGAATTGATCCATCTTTATCATTAACATTATCTTCTTTGCTGGAAGCTACCTCTTTCTAGATAATGTAACCAGGGGCCTTAAATTTCAATTCCATGTTTCCGTTTTTTTCGGAAAAAGGTTTAATCTCAAACTACGATTCAAACACTATTACTGCAAAGGCATGCTACAATGAAACATTGATCCAGAAGATCATGGGATAAATTGAGCACTATATGCCTAAATTCAGGGGGTAGACCATTTTTTAAGGCTTAATTCAGTATAACAAGGCCGCTGAGAACACACCAATGAAGAGGTAGGCAATACAGTACGAAGATTGATGTAGACCGAACACAGAAGTATTGCATGATCCTTCAGGTCTTGAATTGGAGATTGTTTTAGTTGGCTTGTGTGGGATGAAAAGAGAGAGTATGTACGAAAAAATATGGTCCGGAAAGGCCCACAAATTGTTCTGTCAGTTATCAAAATCTCTCTAATTAAACCGTGAAAGGCTAGTTGTGTGGATATGCTACAGGTTCACTGGTGCATCCACGATCAATTTCATGTGTGCCTGTATGTAGGATCGCAGGACGCCTATAGGGCGGGGTGAATAGGCCTGTTTCAAAAACCAACTCGAAATACAGTCAGTAGTCCGAGCGGCACTGCAACTCACTCCTAGCGGCACTGCCACTTCAAGCAAAGACTCTTTGCTCCTCGAGCGGCACCGCCCCGCTCTGCCGCAAAAAGATTAGCTCACAGTTTAAAATCTGTCCAATGAAATTTAGATCAAGTAAATTTGCTAGCTTCCTGGACAGGTATATATTGCAGATCGAAAGCTAAAACGAGTTGATCGAGTGTAGCAAAGTAGATCAGCCTCAAACCCTAAATCTCCTCAACAACAACAATATGAATGCAATGAAGAGTAAATCAAGCACACGATGACACAGTGATTTATCCTGTGGTTCAGCTCGCCACCAAGGCTTGCCTAAGTCCACGTTGTTGAGATTCCACAAAGGAATGAGCTTACCACCAAGGTTTGCCTCTTTGTCTCAAGTCAAGAGAGTTAACTCTTGAGATGAGGGGTGATTGTATTAGATGCAAGAGGATGTTACAAACCTCCCTAGGCTGCCGACACAAGTTGGCAAGCTCAAGGGCGACACACTAGCCGGCTAGGAGCAAGCTCCAAGAGTAAAGAACCAAAGCCGCCGGCCAAAGTGCGAACCAAGTGCTTCTAAGACGATGTCAATCAGTTGAGCACCTATCCAATCAAAGGTTGCTGCCTTTTCTCTCAAGGATTGATGGTGGAATCAATGGATTTGCTTGAGGGAGTTGGGAGCACCAATGAAGGGAGAGAGAGTGAGCACTTGGGCAGTTTCTGTCAAAATGAATCGAGAAGGAAGAAGGTGACCGTTAGGGGTAGAATGGGAAAGGTATAAATACCTCCCACGCCAACAGTCAGATTATGAGCGGCAGTGCCGCACATAATCAAGCGGCACCGCCGCACAGCGGCACTCCCGCTCAGGCTAAGTCAGCTGGAATCTGGAATTGGTTTGATCTCTGACTTAGTTTAGAGCTGGAGGTTATGTGGTGTAGAATTGAGCACTTGGTTGCACGCTTTGACACAGAAGTTCTAATCCCTCTTAATAGTACGACGTGTCCTATACTCAAATTTAAAACATAAAAGAATATAATCCTCCTTTGCATGATGTACCATCCACTACAAGAATACCGATTTTTTATGACAAAACGATCTCGTGACGGGACCTAAAATCGTCATATAATGTACCATAATATGACGAAAACCTCGATGTCGTCACAAAATTACAGGCACCATCACTATTTGTGACGGAAGACTTATGGTCGTCACAGAAGAGTGCAATATATATGACGGCGCTTTGCTTTTGTCACAGAATATGATTGCCGTGGGCGGCTGTTTTTTGTGACACCACGTGATGGGTTTTTGTGACCTAGTCAAACTGTCATTGAAATAAATAGCAAAATATATAGCAAAAACAAGCATACAACAGGCTTCAACCTCTATATAGAAAAATATAGGGAACATTATATATGTAGAGCATGAACAATATAGGGACACACGCATTGTCTCATCTCTTTCCATCGATAAACATCCATTAATACATATTGACTTAAGTTGCAATATCTCATTACAAATTAACATAAACACCACTTTGTGGCATCAAAATGACCAAGCACTATGGTAGATAACTAGTAGAAGTTCCTGCAGGCACATGACAACGATAGCCTCCAAAAGCGATCTTACTCAATGTTTCCTCCGGATTTTCCATTCCAACAGATATTCCAAATGTACCAACCTCGCTATACAATTATAAAAAAAGAATGCATTAGATTAGCAATGATAACAGTTATAAAAAAAAAAAGAATGCATTAGATTCACTAGTTACCTCTATGTCATTATAGTTCACTACAAGTTCACTGCCGTCAGTGTTCTTGCCAAAAATGAGTGAAGTATAGGTCACCGATCTTTAATGCACAGATCTCCCAAATGTAGACCAACGTTCTCACTAATACATCCTCCTTTGCTTCACAACTACGACGACATGGTCTACTGACGACGGTTAACCGCGCTGGACGTGTCGCTGGATCTCCAATCTTACGGGCAACCACCTTTGCCTGATATCCATCTGTAGTGCGCGTTGGTATTGGATTAGCCCATGTCCAAACATAACCCAATCGAGACATTATCTGGGTAAGAATGGATGCATAACTACAACCAGCGAAGGTTAAGTCATACAGTTCAACCTGTAATAATTGGAAAAAAAATATGAGAACATCTCTAGAGTACCACATCAATTCTAAGTATAAGCTACGTGACAAATTAACATATCGAGATTACCACATCATTTTGGTTCCTCCGAGCCTGGTCCGCATCAAATCCCGCAACATCATCATGCATGTTCCTACTTTTAGCTGTCATCAACAAAAAGGAGAATGTAGGCAAAGTGTACCCATGTTCTTGAAGCTTCGTTACACATCCCATGACAAAGATATTTTTGTGTAACCGACGGCTGGCTCGCAGCGACTTTATTCCAACCTCTAAGATGTTTATAGGATTTACACCTCTCCTTCTAGGGGCGATGGAAAAGCTAACTTGACATTGGATTTGTTGTCCCAATTCACTATGAAGATGATGTGAGTGTTGACGACCACTTCTTGAACACCAAAGTACGAGAGTGTGTTTTAAGCCAAGTGATTTGGTCAATTGGCGCAATACATTTAAAATTCATATAAATGGTAAATATACATATACAAAAATATTTGACAAATTAATTATACAAATACTTACTATTATTGGAACATTTTCCGCTATGGTGGGCGAGATCTTGGATCGGGGTCAAATCCACGGGGCGTTCGATAGCCGCTGAAACCGATAACTCTCGGCGGTGGAAGATTACGTCCAGCCATCTAACATAGATATAGAAATTAATGGCAGCAGTGATGAGTGAATTAAATACCCATTTGTGCATACAAACTGCATATGACAAACTAATTCAATGCAAAACCGAGACAAGCAACATGAGTTCAAATAGCTCAGCTAAAATACATGAATGATGCTCCAATTATAATAAAATATATTTGAAAGTAAACTGATTCAATGCAAACTGAGTTCAAATAGTTCAAATGGCTATACATTTCAAATACTTCAAATAGTTCAAATCTGGTATAATAGGCAGCTCATCTATAATTCATCTCAAATTCATCTAAAAATCAAGTATGGCATCATAGGCAGCAGCTCATCTACAATTCATCTCAACTTCATCTCAAGTATGGAATCATAGGTACTGGGCATAATGGTGTAGGCATCACGCGGGCGAACAGGAGAGGGCGGAGGGAGGGGGGAGCAGCGGCGTTACCAGGTCACCGGCGTAGGCAAAGCGGCGTGCCGGCTCACCGGCGGCGGCCGGCACCGGCCGGCGCGGGCACCGTACGCGCGCACACCCCGCGGCGGCGGTCGAGCTCACCGGCGCGAGCACCCCCAAAGAAGCGGAGATCGAGCTCACCGCCCCTCACGCAGTCCCTAGCAGCGGCCGGTGTGCCCTCGGGGATCCGGCCACGAAGGAGAGGAGGAGGAGGCGGGCGGCCCTCACGGAGGCGTGCACGGACGGGGGGAGACGGGGGAGACGGACGGACTGGGGCGAGGCGGACCAGCTCGATGGGACCACAAGGCCGGCCCGGCGGGCCGCACCGGCACCAGCGGCTGGGGGGAGGGGAGGGGGAGGGAGGGAGGCGGGGGGCACCAAAGACGGGGCGGCGGCCCGGCCGCGGCGGCGGGCGGCGCGTGGGGCGCCGGGGGGGAGCGAGAGGAGGGAGGAGGGGGAGGGTGGCGGCGGATCGATGCGCGCAGGAGGACGGAGGAGTGGAGGGCGGAGGAGCGGACTAGATTTGGGCGGCGGGGAGGGTTTGGACGGGCGCCTTGTGCGCGGAGTCGCGGGTCGGCCCAATTCTGCCGCCGAAAACTAGAGAACGTTTTTTACTTTTAAATTTCATGTTTGAGATAATAAAATAAATTAATCAATATTAGAGTCCATTTAGTGCTTTGTTTGACCTAGGTTTGACGAGGTAGACTTTGATTATTTCAAAAATGGGAAAGTCAACACCATAAATTGTTAGGGTACGATTTTAGAAAATTTTTGGGAAAAATAATCAAATTTGGAGTTCGTATGAGAGAGAAAGACTAGTTACAAGTTTTTACTACAGATTAAAAAGAAAATACGTTCTTGTTCGTCACATGTTCATGATGAACAAGCGATTTCTCTTTTTTCCTCGGATTAAAACTTGTAACTGAGTCGTTCTCCTCATACGAACTCCAAATGAGGTGATTCTTTTTCCTAAAATTTTCTAATATCATGCTGCATCAAGTTATGGTGTTGGGTTCGATCACCTCTTCATGCTCCAAAATTTGAGCAATTCAAGTTTTGAATTCGAACTTTGACTCGGTCAAAACTTCGGTCAAACGGAACACGAAATGAACTCGGTTTAAAATCTTTTGAACACGAAAGTTTCATAACTCATCGAGACCAACAAAGTTTATGTAGGTCAAATTTCCATTTGAGGAAGTGGTAATAACATGTAGTTCAAATATAACAAGTCTCTCACATAGTTCATGAAACTATGTGGGAGACTTGTTATATTTAAACTACATAACACTCCAACTTTGTCGAAATGACTTGAGATTTTTCTAGCAGTCATTTATAGGCAAAATATGGTCGCACACAAGAACTTACATTTTCCGGACAATTATTTTTATTATTATAATTTTTTTAGTGCTGGGTGAGACAAAATTTGGTGAATTATACATTGAAAACACTAGAACTATGCAGCGACTTCCACATGTATTTGTTTCCTATGGCATAAGAGACGTTGTGGCAAAGTTTGGCGCCATTCCGGATCTTTTTGGGGGTGGGCCTAGTTCAACGCATAATTACCCGGCGAAGTCGCGCGGAAAATCGAATATACTAAAAAAAAAGTACCAAACGAATTCCAAAAAATCTCAAACTTGGTGGTTGCTTCACAAAAGGCATTTGGAAGCCTGAGAAAAAGTTTGAGAGCAATACAATACTTGGAGCCTTTCATCGAATCATGTCTATGCACTAGGGTTCTTAGGGATTATGCGGTCCAAGTATGGTATTGGTCTCAAAATTTTTCTCGGGCTCAAATGCCTTTTTGTGAAGCAACCACCAAGTTTGAGATTTTTCAGAAATCGTTGATACTTTTTTTCGCTTTAATTGAATTTCCGCGCGACTTGGCCGGTAATTATGCGTTGAACTAGGTCCACCCCGAAAAGATCGAATGGCGCCAAACTTTGCCACAACGTCTCTTATGCCATAGGAAACAAATACATGTGGAGGTCGCCGATAGTTCTAGTGTTTTCAATGTATAATTCACCAAATTTTGTCTTACCCAAAGACGGAAAAAAATTATAATAATAAAAATAATTGTCCGAAAAAATGTAAGTTCTTGTGTGGGACCATATTTTGCCTATAAATGACTGCTAGAAAATCTCAAGTCATTTCGACAAAGTTGAGTTCTATAGTTCAAATATAACAAGTCACCCACATAGTTTCGTGAACTATGTGAGAGACTTGTTATATTTGAACTATATGTTATTACCACTTCCTCAAATGGAAATTTGACCTACATAAACGTTGTTGGTCTCAATGAGTTATGAAACTGTAGTGTTCAAAAGATTTTCAATCGAAGTTCATTTCGTGTTCCGTTTGACCGAAGTTTTGACTAAGTCAAAGTTCGAATTCAAAACTTGAATTGCTCAAATTTTGGCTCATGAAGAGGTGACCGAATCCAACACCTTAACGTGATGTAGCATGATTTTAGAAAAAATTAGGAAAAAGAATCACCTCATTTGGAGTTCGTATGAGGGAGAACGACTAGTTACAAGTTTTAATCCGAGGAAAAAAAGAGAAATCGCTTGTTCATCATGAGCATGTGACGAGCTGTGCTGAATATCAGTGATTTTTCTTTTTAATCTCAAAATAAATATTGTAATCAGTTTATCTTCCTCGTTATAGCTCCAAATCGATGATTTTTTTTTCTATAATTTTCTAAAATCGAGATCTATCAAGCTAACTTGTTTGTTTTGGTCATCTGTTCTTCTGATAAACTAAATAAGACTAAGGGCACGTATAAATATAAAAACATGTATACAGGGGGTCAAGTGTAGTATTGCTAGAGATAGAAAAACTTTTTCAAATTACTAAAATATTTAAGGTCTTATATGTAATTGTCCTGTGTGGATTCCCTCCAATGAAATTCGCTGTGAGAGGTGAGCGCGTGCATCTCCCGCGTCACTCAAAACTAAATTTTGAATGCGAAATTATGATTGTGTCCAGACATATTCTAGAATCTCTTCACTCAGACCGAGGGTAATATGATAATTTAGCACTGCATAACCCTAGATCGAACCCAAGTCCACCGTGACCCCTCCCTCCTCACTTAGGCCGCCGCCAGTCGCCCTCCTCTCCCTCCCAAAGAAGCCGACCGCCTGCTCCCTAGAATGGCGAGATCCGCGTGTGTGGGGAGGCCAGATCCGCGTCGCCGGCCAACTTTTTCCTCTTCTCCGCGCGGCAGCCTCCTCCCGCACCCATCTCCACGCCGCGCCCGCGCGCTCCACGCCGCGCGCGAGCCGCCTACACGCCGTGCACGGCACGCCCGCCCGCCCGCCCGCCGAATCGAGGGTGCGGTCCTCCTACACGCCGGGTTCGGCGGCAGGGATCCCGTCGACGGAGAGACGCCGGAGACTGTGGCGCTGATGGAGACGCTGTGGGGGATCGTGTGCCTCGACGCGACGGACGGCGTGGACGACCCGCGGATAAATCCCTTGGCGCCCGCCGCGGCACCGAGCCTGCGGAACCTGCCGTGCGAGAGGGTGCTCGTCTGCGCGGCGGAGCTGGACTTCGTGCGGCCGAGGAACAGGGCGTACTACGAGGCCCTCGCGGCAAGCGGGCGGGGAGGCACGGTGGAGTGGTTCGAGTCCAAGGGTAAGGAGCACGTCTTCTTCCTCCTTAACCCCGGCTGCGGCGAGGCCGTGGAGCTCATGGATCGACTCGTCGCGTTCTTTGCTGGGAACTGAAATTCGGAGCAGTGGTCACTGGTAATGGTGTACTTCGATTAGTATTCAATTATTCATCCTGTCGGTTTGGTAATGGTGTACTTCGATTAGTATTCTATGTAGTCAGTGCTGATTCAGTGGCCTAAACAGATTGGATCTATTGATATGCTCTTCAAATGCTGTAGTAGAAGTAGAAAAAAATTAGAGAAACTGTAAGCAGACTTGTTAAGATAATCCTCTTGGCCTTTCTCAGGCTCATCCTTCCCTTCCTAATGTATTTCGTGTTTTTTTTTTTTTCAAAAATAGATGCAATTTTTGCTCTTGCAAGAAGTTGCATACAGTCCCCCTTTTTTTTTAACCTTCTAATGATGTGAAACATTCAGGGTGGCAAGTCATCTCGTGCTAGAGGAAATAACAACATTCAGGGTGGCAAGTCATCTCGTGCTAGAGGGTGGCAAGTCATTCTTAATGGCTCAAGTGCCATGCTTGGAACAAATGGCAGTGCAAATCAAACTGATTGCAGGTATGTTAGACTATCATTCTGGACATTAATACTTATGGAGTTCTTAGTATGTATTATTTGATAAACCATGGTAGCCTACTAGGATAGGATATCCTTAGTCACAACCTCATATAAGGAAAATGTATAAATGTGTTTCCATGTAGCTGATATATTTGTTCGTTGCCTCCTTCACCAATAAGCAAATGAAAGAAAAATTTGTCATCATCAACAATTTGAGAATTCAACTGTATATGTACGTGCATGTACAAATACATTTGTGAGGTCTATCTTTTAAACTCTCTATTTCTGGTTGAAGATGGACTTTAACTGTACGATGTACATCCACTCTACCAGCTATATATATATAAGTGGCAACTTTCTCATATTATGCTGCCAACAACTATTTATTGATTTAGAGAATACTATGCTATATATATTCTCAGTAGTACTTGTCTTTTGGTTCTGTGATTAGCAGGTCATATTCTACTTGGACCAATACAAGGGGCACGTGATTTAATCCAAGGAAGCCGACACTCTATTGAGTGGCCATGTATTTACCTTCTTACATATCAAACTACTGCATATCTATATGGACTTATTATTGTTTTGATGTCATTGAGCTCAACCTTCTCAACAAATATGGTTGAATATTGTTGACAGTTAGGACTGAATGAGATGATTTACAAAATACTAATTAAAAAAGACAATTTATTCTTAGCCCTATTTAAGTTCATTGCCAACTACTTGAGCTGTTTATTTGCATGAGTTTTACACGGCTGCTGTTTTAGATCATCTCTTTGGTCGGCTAACTCCCTACTTATGGTTGGAAAGTATGAAAAGTGTGATTCTTTTAGTTAACATTTGCAAAGTATATTTTCCTGGATCATTACAGTGACTTCATTGTTTTGTTTTTCTTCTGTTTGCTAGGTTGTTGGCTAGAACTTGGAACTTGCTATCGACAGGTTACAACTTGTTTGCTGAAGGAACTTGGAGCTACAACTTAGTGTCACATGCTAGAATTTGTTTAGTTGGCGAGATCATTTTCTTTTCATGTTTTGTTGTACTTTTGTATGAAAACATGTTTTTTGGAATATGCACTTTTGTACACTCATTGTGATATTATAATTAATTTTGTGGTTTATTATTATTATCTCTATTATTATTTGTTTCAATTGGGTTGGACCCGTAATATGGCCTGGACCCTAAATGTTAGGCCTCACAATATATGACACCCTGTAACCATGGTTAACTACCTATACATGACAACTTCTTACCGTCACAATAGCTAGGATAAACTGCGGTTTAACCATGGTTAAAACACTATATATGACACAAGAATGTATTACAAGACGCGTTGACCCAGTGTCACAAAATGCAGTATTATATGACAGCAATCGTCACATAATGTTTTGTGATTTTGTGACAGAACACCCAATTCTGTCACGCCGGACATTTTGTGACGCTGATTATATGACGGACGCCATGACGGTCGGATTTCGTCATGAATGCACTTTTTGTGACAGTTTTGGGCTATACATGACAAAATTGATCTGTCTTGGAATGTCAGATTTCTTGTAGTGATCTTTAAAATGAATTGGGGTACTCCTCCGTTAGGTTGCAACATCCTCCTTAATGTGTTTCCTGCTTGTCATCTCGATAAATCTCATTAGTTCTCTAGTTAGATTGTCATCAACACCAAAACCCACATTAAAGGTTGATTGCACTTACACTGTATACGACTGCAACATGATAATGGGAATTGGGATGCACAAGAACAACGGCCTTGTGATTGGATAGGTTGTTTTATCACCATGCATAGACGAGCTGGACACACAAGGTACACGTATTATGCATAGATGAGAGATGGTGACTAACTTTTCCACTATCAACCCAAAAAAAACTGAACTCTGCCTTACGTAAAGTTGTCAGAGTACGATTTACTTCTGGATTAGAAATCACTGCTTATATACCTGGTATTGGCCATAATTTATAAGAACATTCCATAAAGATCAAAAATCAACCCACAATGACTCACTGTAGAATTGTGGGGCAAGGGCCGAGGAGAGGCCAAGAGAGACGTCGAGACGGGCACCAGGCACCAACGGCCATGCCTGTGCGATACTAGACGGCGGGTCGGCGGCTGTCGTGGATTAGGTGGCTTGAAGGGGCGTGCGGATGTGCTCGGCATGGCGCGGCCTCTATCCAGCGCCGGCTAGACGAGGCAGCCAGGTCTGAGCACGCTGATGCATCCGCTCCACAATGGAGGCAGAGCGGAGGGTATATATGTACATTTGGCCCGTGGGCCGAAGCCCGATTTGAGGCCCGCCTTTTGGCCCGGCCCGAGGCACATCCCGGCCCAGGGCCGAAGGGCCACGGCGGCACGGCCCGATCGCCGTCACGGGCCATGGGCCGTCGCCCCCCACCCGTGGCACGACCCGGTTCAAGGGACGGCCTGTTTGGTGGCCCTAAGTGACCCTCCCTCCCCGCAAGGTAAAGGCTTGCTAAATTGGCCCCGCTAAGAGCCCATCAATGTGCGAACAAACCCTAATCCT
>JADLZK010005737.1:0-20006 GCA_015847255.1 Hyparrhenia diplandra | reverse complement strand
TACCTTCATCATGTTAGATGTTATTTAGGTATAGAGGCTTTACTTTACATACTATCTTCATCGCGCATGAGACGTTGAAACCACTTAGAAGAACATTGTCAAAGAAGTTAACTCTTCAATTGTTTTCCCAGAGAATGTGAAACTTTTCAAGCCTTTAATATTTGAGCCATCGTGACATCTTCAAAGTCTTTTACTCGAGTCCTTCAAAATCTTCTTCACAAAGCCTTCCAAAGAAGCATAAGGTAAGATAGAGATTATTTCTTTAAATTGTTACTTTCAAAAACTTTTAGATTACAAAATCATTTTTGAAAGCTAAAAGTAATGATGTAGCCGATCCCGAGTATGAGCTCGATACCAACTCACAGGATGTATCCTCCTAATTATTGACCCACTGCACCTCGTTATTGTCCCAAAGACCCTAACAATAGCATACACCCAATAACTTAAGAAGCCTGCCGGATGTCATCAAAACTCCGACATACACCTCACACCAGATCAACAAAGGAGAAGCTACAACATTACAACATTTGTTACAAAATATAAATCGAAAAGGAAGAATAATATTATAAAATTTTACAAATGTGAGTAGGTTGGCATTTGAGTAAACTTAACTTAATTGCGGAAGTAGAACAGAACTATAGAGATAACTAGATCGCGTCGAGCCCACCGATATAACCTCTTAACAAAGATGAGTCAAGACTGCAACAAGGGTCGAAGAACCCGAGTACGGAGTACTCAACAAGACTTAACCGACTAAAGAAAATAGGAGAAGACTCAGTATGCAGCGTCGTGGGAATCAAGGAAAGGTCTTATCAAGATCAAGGACTCATTTTGCATAAAAGCTTACTAAGAGTAGGTCCTTACTTTCAAAGTTTTATTTCAACTTTAGTAAATCCTCTTCTCTATGATCATATACTAAAAGCAATCACTTCCATCCAAACCATCATTTTAACCAACTTCAATGTTCCATAACTTTAACTCCACATGGAGGTGCGAGGATCAAGTCTCCATTTGTCGTGGAGCAACGACGATTCGAATCACTTCTTGTAACCCAAATTCGAGGATACCCCTCACCACACGATATATGTAGCACCCAAGCTTGCATATATCACCATCTCCCGCCACCTAAAACGGAACGAGGCCTCACGCCACCCGAGAAATACGCATTCTCCAACCCGACTTTAACCACCGAGGGTATCTTGTAATCCCGCCTATCTTCCACCCCCAAAGGCGTGGTTGCCATTCCCGATGACACACCCCGAGATCGCTTACCGGGTATGGCCGCATACAAAGTTCATGATCCAAGGGCCAACTAACGAACTGGTGTTTAACCGACACAAACCGAAACACTACAAAGAGATTCCCTTCAATGCAAGTTGTACAATTCGACCGTCTCAAATTAACTTATCTTCCATACTATATTGTGAATAATTATAGAAGAACTTTGTAAACAATTTAAAAGCATCCCAACCTTAAGCAAGGCATAACATCTAACATTTTCAAATAAAACAAAAGTTATCAAGGATGATAATTCAATAACAAGGTTGGTCATGCAAAGAATTAGATTATCACTCAATTCCTATTCACCTAATGCATCATATCATCAACATAAGTGATATAAAGCTTTATAAAATAACAAGGAAGGGTTTAAATGCATCCGGGCTCGCCTCGTGGTTGCGGGAGTAGCAAGTCGGCCTCGAGATCCTTTGACATTATCCTTGTCGAAACGATCTTCTGATCCCCAAGTTTGGATCACCAACCACCATAACTACATCTTTCCAAACCTTCATCAACACGATCCGGACTCACTTTATACACTACACGCAGATGATGCATGCTTTAGCATGATAATGGTAAACATGATGCTTAGATGAATGCATGAACGAGCAAACAACTTGAGTACAATTTTCCTTCACTTATAAAGTTACAAACCCAACAAAACCAACTTGTTGAACTACTCTACAAGATATCATCACCATTGCCTAAGGAGTTCTCATGACCACTTGATTGTGGGATGATCCTTTCTCATCAAAACAATCCCAAATCACTTCATCAACCTAACACTTAACTTCTAAATAAAACAAAGCATAAAATAGAAAATAATTTAACTAACTCAAACCCACCCCAAAATTTTTCTACAAATAGGTCCTATCATAAAACAGTTCAAAAATAAATTTTCAAGAATTTTGAAATATAGACTATTTTATAAAAATCACCAAAGACTCTCTTTTGAATAAAAGTCGCTTAATTTTAAAACATAACAAAACAGGTCAAAACTCAAGTTTGAAATTTTTCCTATATTCTAGACCTCATAAAACAGCACCTACAAAAATTTTCATAATTTTCCAAGCTCTAGATAAATTTCATCAAAATTTTGAAGAGACCGAACTATTCATTGAATCAAAATCGAAAACGAAATAAAATAAAAAATCCGCCATTGGGCCCGCCCGCCCAACACGGCTCCCGCCATGGCGCAAGACGGCACACACCCGCCGAAGGCGGTAATCGCCCAGCCACCGCCTGCCGACGGGCGGCGTTTGTCGGCGCCGACCGGCGATTCTAAACCCGGCCATTGGGCCGACCGCCCAACACGGTCTCGTCGCGCATGGCCACAGGCGCCCGGAAGAAGGGCGTGTACCGCTCCAGCTTCGGCCACAATACCAGGCCGACGGCGGGCGCTTTGCCGGGCGCCGACCGGGCGCATTCCTCGTCGGGCGCGGGTTTCGGCGACGCGCTGACTGATCTCCCACGTGACCCCATGACACGGCACAACTCTAGGCCCCAAACCCGATGGAAAACGGACGCAGAGCACAACCATCGGGCGACGCATGGCGGCCCGGGCGGGCGCGGCAAGTTAACTGAGGCGAGGTCGTCGGAGCTACCCCACGCCAAGGCGAGACATACCGGGCGAAGTTCGCACCATCGGCTAACCCGGAATCCTCAACTAAGGGCCCTAAGACCGCCTACAACTAACGCCAATTACGCGCGCGCGGCGCGCCACGGCGAAGTCGCTTCGCGCCGACGTCTCGCGACTCCAACGACAAAGCTCAAATTAAAGGGTGATACAAATGCTCTAGGCATGTGGGGAAACTATGCTCACGATATTTTGGTCGGGCGAGGATCGGAGCTAGATGGTCGCGACAAATGCGCCTTTTCGGCGGCGGGTTCCTCGGTGGTGGTCGAGGCGGCGTCTCCTACAGGCTCGTGGCTCTACCGTGAAAACCGGCCGAGCGCATCATGATCGTGACATGAAAGAGAGTAGGGAACGCGAGAAGATGCAAGCCGAAGCTCACTGCACGGACGAACGACGACGACCGACTTGCGGCGGTGGTCCGACCGAAATGGGAAGACGGGCGTCGGCCGCGAATCCGCGACGATTGACTCGGGGTTTTGGTTCGTTGATTCGCAAAGAAGTGCGACGAAACTGAAACGCGAAGGCGAGATGGAGCCGTACTTCAATTTATAGAAGAGAGAGACGGTGGTCGGCGCGGCGCTTCTGGCTGAGCTCTGCTGAAAACGCCGCCGGGGGGCCCTCGGCTGCCGTGAGATAGGGATGGGGCGAGGCAAAGGACACGGTGGCGAACGCAATGACACGCCAAAGCAGAGGTGGCACGGGCGAGGCTGTCGAAACGGCGAGGCGCAGCCACGCGGCGAGCAAAATTGCTTGCCCCGGGCCGTTTCGCCGCTCTACGATGGATAAGGATGGGCTACGGCGATGACACGATGGCGACACGCTGGCGATCTCCTCGACATCGCCCTAAGCAAATACCGGGCGCCCGGGATGGCGACGAAAAATCGGCGAGAAGCCGAAGGGCGTCCGCGCCGAAAGCAACCTTCACCGCTCACGTCGGTTCTCCCCCCAAAACTCCAAATTCAAAAACCCTAACGCCGAAAAATCCAAATTACCTCAAAATTTGAACTACACTCAAAAATCTCCAAAAACGACTTTTTGCATAACTTTTCGATATCTACAAAATCCATTACGTATAAAATTCAAATTCGCCTCTAAGATGGACCTTTTGAAAAGTCGATTTGAAATTCAAAAGGGATTTGAAATTACTCCAAAATTTGAACTAAACTTGAAAAAACTCAAAACACCAAAAATTGTACATCTCAAAAAGATCTACAAAGTTTCGTTGAAAGTTTTCTCAAATTTTGCTTAAATTAGAGTAATTGAAAAGGGGATAAAATAGGTTTTGGAAAGCTAGGGTTTTCGAAATCCAATTCAAAATGGAATTTGATCAAAAAACATGTGATCAACATAAAATCACTCTAACCCCTAAGCACAAACAATTGATAAATAAATAAATAAACTTATTTTACTTAATGCATATCAAGGTTTACTAATATGAATGCATTGCAATGCTTATGATGCATGATTAATATTTTAATTGTATATTAACATCTCTGGATGTTACATGGCGAGAGCTTGAGCCTTGGGAAAGCCGAGCTCCTTTCACACCGCTTTTGTTGAATGCCCGGACGATCTTGCTTCCTAGCCTTCTCATGTTGACCGTAACTAAAACAAGAACAAAGACTAGAACAACGGTGATGTTAGCTCAAAAAATTCTTACTAGCTCTTGATCTTGGACACGCTTAGTTTGTTGGTTGCAAGAGGTTTCTTGCACAAGCTCTGAGATGAAATGGAATGGAGAGGTGAAGTGAGAGTGAAAATGTGAGGATGAGAGGGGTGGAGAGCTCTCCCGAACCTTGAGTATTTATAGAGCGAAAACACCGCCGACACGGACCGAGAACAACGGCTACTTCTCCACGAGGCGGGGGCCCGAGGGCGCGTCGCCGTCAGCGCCGGGCGGGCGCTAGGTGGGCCCCTCTATCGCCTGGGCCTTGGTGGGTGGCAAAGAACGGTCATGTGTTGCCCCGACCGCTGGTGCTTCGATCGATTTCGACCATTGGCTCCAGCCAAATTTCCCATGTTTATTTTTGATTTTTGTGAAATAAAAAATATTTGGGAATATATTTTATATATTTTTTACTTATGGCAAATAAATGGGGCACTAAAATCAAGAGTTTTATTTTAGGAGTTGAAAAATTTTATTTATAAGCTATATTTATTTCTATATTGAATTCAATACTATATAGCTTTGATGGGAAAATAAAAGTTCATCTATATAAATTTATATATTTATTTTTATTTGAATAAATAAATTCTATAAGGGAATAATAAATACTTAATTTATTACCGACTTACCTTTCTGTCCCTTTGACTTGAAGAAGGCGGTTGATTTGAATATCTTCGCTACCCCCCCTAATTTCTTCTAGTGTAAGCTCGATGTTTTCCTTGACGGGTGTATGTTTCACTTGCCGCACCTTCGTGGTGGTCTTTGGTGGTGAAGGCGTTGGTGTTGGTTGTTCCTTCTTTTTCCACACTTGTTTGGTAGAAGTGGCTTTGGGCTTCCTTTTCAAACTACTACTGCTAGGAACATCATCTTGCTTAGAGCCGCTTTTCCTTAGCTCCCGCTTTTGTTTTCTCAAGGTCTTAGCTAGTTGAGGGAGGCTCATAAACTTGGGTGGTTGATCCGCATTTGATACCTAATCATAGAACATTGCTCTTGGTCTTCTTGGGCTTGACTTTGGGTCTCCCTTTACCGATTGGGTTAAAAGTTTGGAAACCGCTAAAATGGCACCGCATCGCTTCATCATGGAGCCGAACTTGATCCTTCCCGCTCCTACGTATATGGTGGCATTTGTCGTGTTTAGAATGGTCTTCCCAAGAGTAATGACATGATTTCACTTTCCCTATATCCAAGACAACGAAATTTGTGGGGATGTAGCCGTTTCTTCACCCGCATCAGGATGTCTTCTCGCTATTCCTTCATTGCCTTGATGGATTGGTCCGCCATTTGGAGTTGCGCCCTGATGGGGTGAGTGGCGAACATCCTAGTGCATCACTTGTCTTTTGGACATGATGTTGACGCTTGCCCCCAAATCGCAAGAGGGCTTTCTTAAAGGTGTGAGGACCAATCGCATGTGTGATTGTTGGGTGCCCAGATCCGCCTTCTTTTGCGACAAATGGTGATTCTACAAAAATATTCGGCAAATCTGACTTCGAGGGTTACCAATCCTCGCTGTCACCATGTTAATCGGCTTTAGTGAAGGATTCGCTTCGCCAAACCCTCTTTTGATTTAGGTGAGATAGCATGACATTTGAGAAATTTGAGTTTCAATCATTTTATTAAAACTAGATTGATTCTCGAACAAAGAAGACATAAATTTTCAAGCTTTGAGCTAATGGATTCTAGCATTTTATCATTGTAAGATATTTTCTTGTTCGTAGATTCATTATCTTAGCTTGACCAAGGACCGCATCCTTCAAAGGTGGTTGGTTTGAGTTATAATTGAATTGTAATTGTAATTAAAACCATTACCTCCATGTGGACGCCCTTGGTTGTTCCACCTATTGTTATTGTTATTATTGTTGTTACCCGAATGGTACCCATTGTTGATGAAGGCAAGCTTTTCATGAGTTTCGGGGCGCTTGTTGCCCGAATGTCCAAGCTCTCCACGCACTTCACAAGTCATCAATGCTTCGAGGTGGTAGAGTGTTGTTCATGGCTTCCTTCTCTTTGGTCTCCCAATCTTTTTAGCAACAGTCCATCTTGCAACTAGCATGTCCGTCTCCTGACGCTGTGCATGCCTCTTTTTGTTGGGGCTCACCTTCTCCCCATGCTTGGTTCTCGATCATCTTCGATGAGCGCTTTAGCTTTTTCAACAAAGAGGGACAAAGATGCCCTCCCAAAGAATGGGTATCAAGATGGCCCTTACACATAGTTGTAAGACCATTGTAGAAGTTCCAAGTACGAGCCATGTTTCCATGCCGTGATGGGGCAGCAAGGATGTACTCTTTGCAGCCTTTCCCACGCTTCAGAATTGGTTCATTTGATTCTCGAAATTGGAGATTCTTGACCGCAGGGCATTGGTTTTGCCCATTGGGAAGAAACATGCGAGGAACGCAAAGGGAGCATTTGCTCCGTGTGCTGACCGAGCCTTATCTTTGTAGAACCATCGCCGCCTTCCCCACTAGGAGAAAGGAAACAAAGCGAGCTTGATTGGCGCGCCAGCCCACGCCCTGATGACAATGGTGTCACACAGCTCTAGGAAATTTTGAAGGTGTGCGTTAAGCATCTCGCTTGGCAATCCACGTAATGGATTGGCCTGTACCATCGCGATGAGGCCGCAGGCGATATCAAAATTCTTGTCTCCAATGTTGATTGCCGCCTAGTGGGGACATTGCCCACCGCCGGGTGAGTAGTCGCGAGTGTCTTGGCCATGAGTGTTGATGAGGATGGTACGGGATGATGGGTTCAACCTCCTGGGATTAACGACAGTGTAACGGTACGGACCGCCTCTTTCTAATCAACGCCAGATTGTCAACGGTTGTTCTAAGTAGGTTGCGATCGATCATATATTATCCCCTGCTTTCATCCACAACAGAAGAAAACAAAAGAGTTAGCCTACAAAGACTAGGGCTATCATTCATACATGTGGTTATAATCATCGTATGCTAGCTTTATTTTTTTTCAAAACCATGCCTTCCCGCAAGAACGGCGCCAAATGCTTGTTGATACTTAACGACATTACTAGAAATAGATAATAACCTATTTCCTAACGGCACCGTAAACGCTTGTTGGCATTTCATAGTGCAATCACTAAGAATAAATAATATTCTTAGTGACCACGTTAAGAAACATCGATGATAGATGGATTCATGTGTTTGCTATAGTCAATCCGCAAAGCACACGGATCTATCATTGTAGCATTTCACCCGTGGTATTCGGGTATCGTGATTTATATTTTCCCCAAAGGAAGGTAGTGCTTGTGTGGTTAGCTAGCATAATGATGATAATGATCCACAATGTTATGAATAACCATTAGTCAATTGTAGGGGTAAGAAAATGGTATTCGTGATAGTGACAAACACACATAAGCTACTACACCACTAGGGGAAGGAAAAGGATAAAAGAGAATCTACAAAGTGAGAAGGTGGTTCTAAATATTGCACATGGGTGAACTCTAGTTTGCATATGAGGAGGCTAAATCATGATGGGGCTACGATCTTATGATGAGGAGATGCCCGCAGCCTAGTCCGCTAGCCGATGGGACGCCAACTCCAACTCAACATCCTGACGTGGAGGAGTATAATGGGCGGAACAGTATCGTCACCACCGCCCCTACCTCACTACCGTGGAATGCCGACATTTCGATGGTTACTATAAACCCGACACCGCCACCCACGTGTATAGAAAAACTACCTAAATCCCCTGACTCGACCCTACGGGATCGACAAGCAAGGATAAAGGTAAACCCGAAGGTACACCAAACCATCATAATCTACATAAACCAACCAATCTCTAGCGAAGTCGACGATGACGGTTAATCCTATAGTTAGCCAAGTCCAATCTATTAATATGTTAACTAGACCAAAGTTCACACATTAATAAGATAACATGAGGGTAACTATACTCTAGCTCGAATGCATTGCAATATGAATATAAAGACTTGAATGTTGAAAGGAACTCCATAATAATATTAATATTACCAAAAGATCCTTCCAAGGAGATAGTCAACCTTGCTCAAAACTACAACTAGAACTATAGAAAGTGAGTGAAGTGCTCAAGGGTGTGTGTGTTGTGTTTTGGAAGGGGGGTGTGGCCTCTTATTTATAGTGGAGTGAAAGGTGTTCTTGGCAGGAGTTTTGGCGCCAAATTGCCGGAAAGCACCGCCATGCACCGCCTACCTCCGGAGTTGGGCTCGAGACAAAGCGCCGCAGATCGGGCATAGGCCGCGGGCGCCGCCGCACTGGGTGGCTCGGCACAAAGTTTGGCCCGCCCGGTGCCCATCCTTCGTGTGTGGGCTGGTGGCCCACTCTAGGTCGCCCTTCTAGAGGTGTTTTGGTCCACTTTGCGCCGGTTTTGGCCTCGGTCACGCCCCCTTTGGCAAAGCGTATTCCCCGAGTTGCGTGTTACCCTTTATTTACGATTCTCACCAAGCCCTCCGTGTTTGTCCCTCGCAAAACAAATATTCTACGAATACAAGTGGAACTAGGTGAGTAGTAAATGTTTATTTGGCATAAGTGTGTTCCATCTCTCTTAATTAGAGCTAAGTTGGCGGTATAAAATGTGTGATAGTGACCGCCAAATGCACTCGACGGAAGGAGTGGCGACCGAGGCAACGCCTACCGAGAAATCCTAATGGTGGCAAGAACTCGATCCCCGCTTAACCGGCCCGTATGCCCCCGATATCAGGTCCACCGACGAAGGCCTATCAAACATCTCGGGCGGACGAAAGAACCCAAGAAGACGAAGGTGAAGATCAACGCCAAATAAGGCTGAAGAAGAACAAGCTGAGAAGTGGGCGCCGAGACAGAGTGACGACGCCGCAAACAAGTCCGAACAAATACCAAACCGACCTACGGAGTATGAAAGACCTAAGTCCGAAAGAGAAGTCAAGACAAGCATCATATGACCCATGAGAAGATACAAGAGTTGATTGAGTGCCTAAGGACTGCCCCGACCTGAATGACGAGGAGAGGCTCATCAAGGAAGCGCCTACGTAAAGCCACCCGCGCGAAAGAGATCCTAAAATGTCACGCCAAAGGCGACAACTCCCACACGCAAGGAAGTCGGACCAACGCCTTCGAAAGGCTCGAGTATGCCGTAGAATTCCGTAAATTCCGTGATTCTACTGAGGGACGGCGGAAGAAACCGGAGACCCCCGAGGCGTAGCCTTACACCAAGACCAAGTCGACGAGAAGAAATCGCAGAATCAACATATCAACCCGCGACACCTCAATCAAAAGGAGGAAGAACCTCGGGAAGATTTGAAGAGGGAACGACGGAGGCAATGACAGATTTCCATGCTTCGCAGAAGATTGCAGAAAGTCAAGCCGCCACCAAAGTTCAAACCTTCGAATCATTCAAAATACGATGGGAAAATAGAGCCCGCATAATGGCTCAAAGTCTACTCGCAATCCATTGAGTTGGTCGGAGGAAATGATGACGCAAAGGTCCGCCTTTCTTCCCATGGCTCTAGAAGCTCTACCACTCCAATGGTTCGACAAGATCGAAGAGGGCTCAATCGATACTAGAGGATCCGCAGAAAATATTCTCGCAACAACTTCGCAGAATCATCACCCATCCGACACCAGCCGAGCTAAAAGCCTCAAGCGTAAGCAAGGAGAATCCCCGAGAGATTATTACCGAAGATTTGGCGAGATGAGATCCCAAGGGCACGATATCACGTAAAAGAGAAGTGATAGATGCCTTCGCAATGGTATCTTTTCAAGATGACAATTCTCGACTTCTACAAAGACAACCCGAGGACCAATGAACAATTCAAATAGACCGTTGAGAAGATGATCAGCCACAAGAAAGAACCCGAGACCGCTTCCGTAAAGAAAGAACTCCTAAGGACCGAAGAAGGAACAAAACAACTCTCAACGTAACAAGAAGCGAGGGCCGCAACACCGTCGCATTGGAAGAGAAGCCAAAGAAGCCCTACAAGCGTAAGGTTCAACAACAACAATAACAATGTACCACGGAGGCAATATCAAGCTAGAAGACCTACCTTGCATATTCCATCCCTGAGCTCAAAGACACACCGGGAAGTCGCACAATATTTTAGGAGAAGTACAAGGGAGGGAATAGCTCTACTAAAAACAGACAATCAAGAAGATAGAGGAGAAGCCATTGACGAACCAAAGACCGGGATTTTCGTAAAAGCAACAAGATCTCTAAATGTCATATTCTCCGAGTTCCCGGATCAAAGAGCAAGAGACAAGACAAGCTTGCACTCCGATCAATCATGGCAAAGAGCCCGCCACGCCATGCTACCTCAACCGGTCCCAATACCTAATACAATTCACACGGGAGGATCAATGGACAAGTGTAGGCAACGCCGGCCCAGATCCCTTGGTACTAGAACCCACGATAGCGTGAGTCACAATAACCAAGGTACCGATCGATGGAGGTGCAGACTAAACATCATATTCGTCGAGACACCGACAAGATGAGATTAGACCTCTCTCGCCTAATCGCCCCTCCAAAGACACCCTTCTACAGATAGTCCCCGACACAAAGCCGCGATTCCGGTTGACAAGTCACTCTACCGCCACCTTTGATCACCATCCAACTACCGAACAGAATACATCAACTTCGAAGTAGCAAATCTCGAGTCACCATACCATGCCATCATGGGAAGACCAGCAATTGTAAAATTCATGGCCATCCCACACTACCCGTGACTCCGCCGTTGAAGATGCCGGGCGCCATTCGGGTTCTTTCAATCAAAGGAGATCTCAAGAAGGCCTTCGAAAGTGACGCATACCCATTAAAATTGCAAACAAAAAAGAAGAGCTCTTGGAGAAGAAAGAGGTCAGAAAATGGTGGAGGAGACACATCCGTAAGAACTCGAGATTCCAAACAAGAAACAAAGCGATCTTGGCACCCCCACAAGAGGCCGACGCCAAGCACATCGACTTACAAACCGGTGATCCCTCCAAGACAGCGATCATCGCTCACCTCTCTCCGAAATAGAATTCGCGCCACCGCTTCCTAAGGCAACACAAAGACATATTTTCCCCGAAACCACCGACATGCCCGGTGTTCCAAGGAACCGGCCGAGCACGGAATCGACATCAATGAAGGGTCCAAACCCATCGACAAAGACTAAGGAGGTTCTCACCGTAAAAGAAGGAAGCCATCAAGAAGGAGATCGCGAAACTACCGCAGCAGATTCATCGAGAAATCCTACATCCGCATTGGCTAGCCAACCCAGCTTCGTACAAAAGAAGAACACTTCGTATCGGCGCATGTGTGTGGACTACACGGACCTGAACAAGCACCGCCGAAAGATCCCTTCGGGTTGCCAAGGATTGACCGTATAGTAGATTCCACAACAGATCAGCTCGCTATCGCTCCTAGACTTCTACCGTGATATCATCGATCGCGCTTAAAGAAAGAAGATCGTAGCAAGACATCTTTTATCACCCCGCTCGGGTGCTTATCGCTACAAGACAATGTCCTTCGATTAAAGAACGCCGGCAACGTATCAAAAGAGCGATACTGCACTTGCTTGGGAGAGCAGACGCCAGAACGCCGGCATACGCGGATGATGTGGTGGTAAAGTCAAAAGAGCCGACACTCTAATCCAGACTGAAGAGACTTTCATCAACCTCAAGAAATGGAAGTGGAAGCTCAATCCAACAAAGTGCATTTTTGGAGTACCTTCGGTCAATCGCTAGGGTTCTTGGTCAGCAAATGAGGCATTGAAGCCGCATCAAGCAAATCAAAGCAATCACGAGATGAAACTACCCCCGAAGCATCAAGGATGTCCGTGAACTCACAGATGCATGGCAGCACTCAATAGATTCATATCTAAGCTTGGAGAAAAAAGGACTACCCTTCTTCAAACTAATCAAGACCAAGGGAAAGTTCGAGTGACTAAAGAAGCAAGCAAGGCATTTGAAGAACTCAAACAAGCATCTAACGCCGGCCCCGCCCCTAACACCTCCAAAAGCTCAAGAGGAACTCATGCTATACATAGCAAAGAACAAAAACAAAGGGTCACCAAAGAATCATCGTGGAAAGAGAAGAGCCCTGATGCACCAACAAAGTGCAGAGGCCGCCTACTACGTGAGCCGGTACTTTCGTAGTCCAAAGCTCGGGTACCCCATGTACAAAAAAGTGCTCTACTCCATACCGATCACTTCAAGAAAGCTACGACACTACTGACAAACACAAGGTAACAAAGGGGTTACAAATTCTCCACTAGAGACATCCTATGGAACGTAGATTCAACAGTATGCATATCAAATGGGCAAATAACTCTGAGCTCTAAATCTAGAGTTCACCCCACGGAGAGCAATCAAATCTCGTGCACTTCCGCACTTCATAGCAGAAATGAACGGAGCTCCAACAACCCATACCCGATGACATAAAGAAACATTGGAACATGTACTTCGATGGATCGTTGAAGCTCGGGGAGCAGGAGCCGGATTCTATTCATATCTCTAGAAGAAAGACAACTCAAATACGTACTACGATCAAGTGGCAAGCTACAAAACAATGAGGCGAGTATGAAGCACTCATCCACGGCCTCAAAGTAGCAAGAACTCTAGGGATAAAAGACTTCAAGTATATGGCGACTTCAAGTTGTTATCAACCAAGTCAACAAGGATTGGGATTGCACCAAGGACAATATGGGCCTCTACCGCACAGTAAGCACGCAAACTAGAAAAGAACTTCAAAGGCCTAGAGATCCTACATGTGCTCCAAGACGCAAACGTGGCTGCAGACGCATTCTAGCCAAACTCGATCTAACAGCTCAAGTCCCACCGTGAGTATTCGCCGAAGAACTCTTGAAGCCCTCTATCAAGGAGAACCCGTAAGAAGACAACATGGAGCCTTCAAATTTAGCAGAGTAATGATAATATCTCCGTGTCGTAGAACAACTCCCTAGATCGAGGACATCATTAACTTCATCAAGAACAAGACGCTACCCCAAGATAAAACCGAGGCCACAAGAATCTTGAGAAGAAGCAAGAACTATGTACTCATCGGGACAAGCTTTACAAGAGAGCAAAGATCATCGAGTATTACTCAAATGCATAAGCCCGAAGAAGGAAAAGAAATCCTTAAAGAGATCCACTCTAGATGGTGCAAAGAACCACGCGGGCGTCACGAACGCCATAGGAAAAGCATTTAGAACCGATACTACCGCCAACAGCCTCTCAAAGACGCGTAAGAACTCATCGAAGATGCAAAGGATGCCGATGTTCGCAAGACAAGCGCACGCATAAAGCCACAACCCGACCGCATACCGCCATCATGGCCTTTTCGAAATGGGACTAGATCAAGTCGCACCACTTAAAAAGAGCCAAAGGAGGATACGAATACATCTTCGTCGCCATCGACAAATTCACCAAGTGGATAGAGTACAAGCCATCGTCACATACAACTCAACAAAGGCGCTTGAGTTCATACAAGAGATCATGGACGATTTGGCATCCCCAATAGGATCATCACGCACTTCTGATCACCCTTTACAAATGCGTACTTCGAAGATCGGGCACGAGACTACGGGATACATGTCGACATGCATCCGTAGCACATCTTCGTGGTAACGGGCAAGTGGAAAGGGCCAACAAAGTTAATCCTAGCCGGACTAAAGCCTAGATTATATGAAGAACTCAAAGACTACGGAGCAAAATGGATCGACGAAATCCCAAAAGTCATCCGGGGCCTAAGAACTCAAGTCAGCAAAGCAACAAAGTTACTCTCCTTTCTTCCTAACCTACGGGTCGGCGTAGTCCTACCGCAGACTGATATGGAGCTCTAAGAATTGAGCAATTTGAAGAAGGAGAAGGAGAATGTACAAGAAGGCTTGAAATCGACAGTGTAAGAAGTCGTAATGTATGCCACCCTTCGTAACGCAAGATACCCGCAAGGACTCGTAAGGCATTATGACAAAAGCACACGACCAAGAAAAAACTCAACCCGTGAGATCAAGTACTCAAAAGAAACCGTAAGACGTATAGGCAAGCACAAGCCGCCACCCATGGGAAGGACCCTTCATCATCAAAAGAGTACGGGGACCAGAACCTACGAAGTTAATGACAATGCAAGGAGAAGAAATCGTAAATTCCCCGCACATAAGTCACCGTAAGGTTCTACCCATAACCGAGGACTCAAGACGTAAGAGAAGACGCAAAGCAAAACAACTCGATACATCAAAGAAGAAGAAGGCGGCCGAGAACAACCCGCATCATCCAACAAAAAGGAAAGGTCACCAAACCAACAGCTATCCGGCACTTCAAAACAAAAAAGAAGTCAACCAGAATGAAGCTACATACCTTCCAAGGGAGAAAAACGAACAACCCGATTTGGCGCCCAAGAAAAGAAGTCGACCAAAAGAAGGCTACCCCCCGACCACCGTAACGGAGGTCAAAATCAAGGATGGAACCACGCGACGCCCTAGCTCGAATAGCGCCCACCCTTAAATCCTAACGGAGATCGGGTGATCGCAACTCAAGAAAAAGAGAACGCCAAAAATCGCACGTTAGGGTCGCAGAGGCCATCAAGGGTCCGTAAAACGCCACTATGTCCAATGACGGCGGACGGCCTTCGAGGCGTGAACAAAGGTAGTGTTGTGAAATAGAAACCCAAATGCCTCACATCAAGTCTCTCGTAAAGCAGAGCAGCCCAAACCGTGCAAGGTGGATTGTAGTGTTGTGAAATAGAAACCCAACCACCTTGACCTTCGCCAAATTGTTGGTGTTTCTTAGCGAAAGCAAAGAAAGTCCGCAAGCGCACGGAAATATCAAGTAGCACTTCACCCGTGATAAACAGGGTATCGTATAATTCATAAGGACGGTCGTAGAGGGCTTTCTAGCCCGTGTCTACCCAAGGCAAGGTTAGGTTCTATGAGTAATGAGGTATCTCTATGGGCTTAGATTTCCGTGCAAGCATTTCCGCGTTGTTATCTCCCTATTTCTGGCACCGCCCCCGCCCAAACCGGCAGAGTCCAAAGAATTAGCTCTACGCCACACCCGAACGTGAGGGATTACAAGGGGACGAACAAGGTCGCCACGACCCCGCCGCCTACCCTCACGATCGTGGTGCTTCGCAAAAGGTTGGTGAACGCTAGTCCAAACACCACATTTGCACTATTGGTCACAAATTGATGTTGACCAAGGTTCCCCTGAGTTCCTTCACCAAGAACTAACGCCTACGAGACAATCTACCAATCCCGCAAGATTATAACAACTTAAGATAATATGCTTGAAAGACAATAAGCCGAAAGATAATCACAAGCTTGCTCACCAAAATGTAAGAAGCTTGTAGAGGTACAAGCGCCGTGGTACCGACAAGTCCCAAGACTGACCTCCTAGGAACCGCGGATCACCGAGGGCACTCCGACAACTCCGAGTAGAAGGAGCAAAGTTTCCTTCTAGCTTTTCCCCCCTCACTCTCTAGAATTGGAAGATGAGAAGAAGACTAATCTACTCTCTTGCTCAAGTGTGTTGAATTCTCCTTGAAGTGATGCTTGAGGGAGAGGTAGAGGGTCTCCCTTTATAGCTTGAGTGTAGGGGGTCTTTGGAAAATGTCCTCCACCCCATTATGGCCAAACCGACCAGAATAGGCGGTTTGGAGGTTCACCGCACCCCGTCAAGCCTCGCCACCGACGTTCTCTAGAGTAAAGGAACCGCCACGCACCGCCACGCCCCATGATCGATGGTGCGGGCGCACCCCGGCCGGGCCCCGATCCAGCCCAACTTTGGCGTGTCATGCTCATTCGCTATCTTGGGCCCGGTGTTGACGTGGAAAACCTGAGTTCATGGCCCATCTCGAGGTAAGTTAACTTGGCTTGCCATTTGTCTCATTTGGGCCTTTTTCTATTTATTGTTTTTATTCTTCTTTTCTTTGTATTTTTGGCCCAAAGTGCACACATTCTGATTTGTACCTACAAAAGCCAAATATACACCAAAACTATGGAATTTGTTAATTTATAACCCCTATTTCTAGGTTGTTTTGGTGTATGTTGACGGTGTTTAAACTCGTAGTTGGTTACCGCCAACAACCGCAATGCACTTAAATGGGCCCGAAATGAGAATCTTACATGGGACGTCATGTTATAGTCCACCGACAAAGATGGGAGCTCCCTAGCCTAGAAGAGGCAACTCAGAGTTAGAACAACTCTTTTCGGAGCAAGACTCCACCAAATCATACTAGCAAGTCTGAAAAAGACAACGCTAAAGGCCTAACGGAAAAACTAGATGGCCAGGAGCAAGCCTCCAACTCTCGTGACAAGTCTTAAAAAAAGACACAAGTCACTTGTCAAAGGAAAACAACCCTCGACAAATCGGGCATGCCCCCCAAAGACCTTCTTCAAAGAAGTCTAGGAAAAGACAAGCTGAAAATCCGTATAAAAAAACAACTCGGTATACGTAGCACGACTCCAAAACTTCAAAATGATGAGTCTAAAGAAAAGACAAGTCGAAAGGCCCGGGAAAGAAGAACCCCAACACAAAGGAGCAAGACTCCAACTCACCCAAAGAAAGCCCTCAAGAAGAGGCCTAGCCACACCATCGTGGGAAAAAACAACCCCGACAATCATGAGCAAGCCTCCAATCCACTCTAGCAAGCCTAGAGAAAAGGCAAGCTACCACGGCGGAAGAAACAAACCCGGGGACAGAGCAAGACTCCAATCTACTCTAGCAAGCCTAGAAAAAAGGCAAGCTATCGTGATGCAGAAGGTACAACTCTAACGCACAGAGCAAGAGTCCACCATTTTTAGCAGGTCTACAAAGAAGGCAAGCCGACAAGTTAGAGAAGAACCCCGTAACTCTGAGCAAGACTTTGATCAACCCGCCAAGAAGCCCACGACAAGGCTAGCTGAACCAAACAAGTCGAGAACAATCCTCGGCAACTTGAAGCAAGACTTCAACCTATCTACAAATGGTCTACGAGAAGACAAGCTAACAAGTTGGGAGAACAACCCTGACAACTTGAAGGAAGACCTCAACCTATCTACAGCGGGTCTACGAAAGGACAAGCTGACAAGTCAAAAAAATAGCCCCGACAAATTAGAGCAAGACTCCTATCTACTCAAAGACAACCTACGTAAAGAGGACGGGCCGAAGGCCTAAGGAAGAGTTCTAAAGGCGCAGTATCGCCAGCCACCAAACGTAGGACGAACAAAAAATTTTAGAAGAAAAACAACTCGACAAGCAAGATTATACAAACAATACAAATACAAGATGGATAAGGAAAACATCTTTATTCAATATCTTGAAGATTACAAGTTACATGGGAAACAACTCCCTACAAGATACAAAGAAGACTCAAGTGCACGGGGAGCCCGAAAAGAACTCCCACGTACAAGATACAAAGAAGACTAGGAGCCCAACAACTCAAGAGTACTTCCAAGAAGGCAAAAGCAGAGTCCGCGGCCCAAGGGCGACGAAGATGGAGCGCCAGACTCGCCCCCAAACTCCACCACGAAAGAGTCAAGACTCGCACAAAAAAGTACTGGCACGTAAGAACCCCGGGTGGAACAGGGGAACAACGAGCCACGTAGTTCCAAAGCCGCTAGAGAGGGAAGAAGACCCCTTGCAAGCACAACACTCTCCACAGAGTGAAGTACCATAAGAATGCAACCATGGCGTTCCTCAAGAACTCAAAGGTCGAAAGACAGACAAGATGGCCCCCTTGCATGAAGCAAAAGGAACAAGCATGTCCATGTCAAACAACCCGATAGAGATGAAGAGGATCGACAAGCCACCAAGAAATCACCTTAGCCCGCAGCAAAGCTAGTGTGAAACCGAAGTAAACTACCCCCTCTCGCTGATACAGATCACCAAAGAACTCTACCGAAGTTGTTCGCAGGGGTTCTATCCCAGCCCAAGGCCACAAACAACTCCTAGAAGGCAATAGAAGCATAGCTACGGTGACTTCGCTGTAACTAGGATAGAACACTAGTCGTTACCTTGTTTAGAGCTCGGTGTTCTGTTCCTCTACTCTGACAACCCTCTCTCAGATCCGACTAGGATCGTAGCGAAGTTCCTTGGCCCCTTGGACTATAAAAGGCGCCAAGGAACACCTCGTAGAGGAGAGCGAATGAGCATACAGAACACAAGCTTGGCTACGACTGCGTCGCCGAGTTTGACACCCGATTCTACCGACCCCATCAATCAAAAACAAAGCTCACGCCGACCGGACGTAAAGGTCTTCCGATCTTGATCGAGGGCCCGAACCAAGATAAAAACCCCACTCTCCATGTCACCAAGAACAAAACCGGGCTCCCGTGTCGCCGAGGCCCGAATAAACTACCCGCTCACCCCGCGGCGTGCCTCTGGTCGTAAAAACATCGACACCGGGCGCGCCAGTAGGGGCTCTCGCCGAATTTTTAGCACGAGAGTCCCATGGACCACGACATCATGAGCACATCGACGAGGAGGACGATCATCTTCGATCATGGGCTTGTGAGATCGACGATGACGGCGAGACTCGGCCGCTAGCCATCGAAGACCCCAAGACCGACGAACGAACCGCCGAGAAGCTCCAAAGAATCGACGATTGCCGGGGCCGCCAAAGACGGAGAACAAACTCGGCTTGCTCGAACCGACGCAGAGGAACCCAAACCCGAAACCAACTCGGGAAGGTGGACAACCAGACTCAAAGGCGGATTCCCGAGGCAACTCGAAATACAACTCCAACTCGTTAGGATAAGGGAAGCTACTCCAACTCGAAACTTTTTTTCAGCCAACACTACTCCAACTCGGAGAAAGAAGGCGACCGACATAACCCCCGACTCCAGTCCGTGACACCTTTTCGCCTCCTACAGATTACGCAACGCAAGCCGTCGCGTATTCAAGGAGCGCCTAGACAACTCAAGAGAAGATTGAGATTCCTTTAGAGGGCGCCAAGAAAGAGGGCTCATATTGACAAGAACGCTTAGAAGAGTGCATCGCCCACCGGGCTAAGAACCCTCAATGAAGCCAATCGCCGGCAACGGGACAACCAGGGAGGATCAACATCACGTAACCTACCCTAGACGGAAGGTGTGGCGACCCAAAGCTACTACCGCTAAGGAAATCTTCATGGTGGCTACAAAATACCGCCCCCACTTGCCCGCCCGTAAGCCCCCGACATCGTCCACCGACGAAGGCCTATCCAACATCTCGGCGACGAAAGAACCCTTGAAGACGAGGGAGAACACCAACGCCAAGAAAGGCTAAGAAGAAACAAGTCCGAAGGGAGGACGCCGAATCGTGGCTAACTCACGATGCAAGCCCCCGAACAAGTATCGCCGATCTACATGAGTACGAAAGGCTAAAGTCCGAGAGAGAAGTCAAGACGACCAACGAGCAACCCGAAAGGCTACAAGGGTTGATCGACCGCCAAGATCTGCTACGGACCTAAATGACGAGGAAAGGCTCATCAAGGAGGCATTACGTATTATCCGAGAAAGAGATCCCGTGACATCGC
>JADLZK010005735.1:0-13922 GCA_015847255.1 Hyparrhenia diplandra | reverse complement strand
CGAGATCAGTCGCACAAGTGGCCTACTACATGAGCAGCGGAGAACATAAATAGACATATTGTCGGTGGCGGGGAAAGCGGATCGGATCGTGGGAGCTGATCGGGGTCGAGAGTCGACATACAACAACTATGATGAGTTCAAGTTCTTTCTGAGATTTTCCAGATGAAGGCTTCGGAGGGACGAGAATCAATCCGACAAGACTAAAATGATGCCATGGACCGCCCAGGTGTAGCAGAAGACAGACCACCAATGCACCAGACCAAAATGATATGTAATTGCGTATTCCGATGTAAACAATAGTCACAAATATCTCACAGCAGAGTGTCGAGGAAACTACAAAGGGAGACTAGTGTTTTTGAACTACACTTTTGTAACAATTTCTCGCGTGCGCTAAAAATTACCTATATATGAAATATAGATCTTGATGAGTTATGAAGTTTCTCGTGATTCATGACTATTTGAAACTTGACGGCGTCTAGGGCTTCGAAAATGTCGTCCGAATGTGTAAAAATTCAAAATTCAAATTTCGAGCGTGAAAAGTTCGAGAAAAAGTTGACACTGCGGCAAGGGCATCCTAACCATTTTATAAAAAATTTATAACAATTTTATAACAATTTATAACAATTTAGAACATTTTTATAATAATTTATAACAATTTATAACCACTTTTAACAATTTATAACAATTTATAACCATTTTATAACAATTTATAACATTTTATAACAATATATAACATTTTTATAACATTTTATAACAATTTATAACAATTTATAACCATTTTTATAATAATTTATAACATTTTTATAACAATATATAACATTTTATAACAATTTATAACAATTTATAACCATACTTTTATGCTCCGTATTACAAGAAAATGTCTCTCGGCGCGTTCTAAACGCCCGCCCGAGCACAGCATACATTAACCGTAGGCGGGCACGCCACATGCGCGTTATATTTCGCTAGCGAGCATCCTTACTCGCCGCCACGCAAAACCCATGTACTATAAATAGTACCCTCCTCACTCCCTCTAAGCTTCGCCGCTGCCTCAAGGGCTCGCCCAATTCTCTGCTCAGCCGTGCTGCCGTGCTCGATCCGGGCTGCGGCTCGGCGCCGCCTCCCGCCCCGCCCCGCCTGCAGCGCCCGTCCGTCACCAGACGCCTCGCCCCGCCTCGCCTCTGCCGCCCGCCCCGCCACGCCGCCGCTCGCCTCCGGCGGAACCCTAACTCCGCCGATCCGCGACGCCGCCGCGCCGCCAGGGCACGCCGTGCGTGCTTCTGGCCGGCCTTCTCCTCCTCCTCCCGGCCAGCGGGTGCTGGGGCCGCGCGCCGGGTGCCCGCTCCCGCCCCGCCTCCCGCCCCGCCCTCGTCGCCACACGCCCCTCGCCCCCGCCCACCGCAGCTCGCCCCGTCACCGACTCCCCATCACCGCCCTCGCCCCCTCGCTCCTTCCCCTCCTCACCCCCGCCACGCCCCCTCACGCCGCCGCTCGCAAGTGGGTGGTGCTCTCTCGCTTCTGCGGTGCTCTCGCCGGAACTCCTTAACTCCCGGCCACCGCTGCTCGCGGTGCCCGCCAAGGCCGCCTGCGTGCTCGTCCGGTGCCGCCCCTGCGGGTGCCTCGTGGTGGTGCTCCATCTTCTTCCCTCTACCCGCCTCGTGGTGCCGCCCCGTTAACTTGCTCCTCCCTCCGGGTTATCCTCGTATTTTTTTGATTCAGAAATTTTCGTTCAATCGGCCATATTGTTGCCTCAATTAATGTCCTGCGGATGCCAAATTGATAATCTCGATTAGTTGGAGTGTATGTGCCAACGCCTCGATGCCAAATTGGATAATCTCGAATATTTTATTCCGTATCCCATCGAATCGTGATGCAAAATTGGATAATCCGAAAGCATATTTGTTTGCTCGCGGTTGGTGCACCGCCATTAACTTGAATTCACTTGCTCTATGTCATTGATGACCATTTTACGTTTGTCAAGTTGGATAATATAGCCCCTTCATGTCAAACTGAATTCACTTTTGATATTGCCCCTTTATGTTTATCAAGTTGATGATATTCCACTTGAAAAGTAAATTCACTTCAACTATAAAAATCACTTGCTCTATGTCAAACCGCTAGCTAGTGCCTTACCTAGTGCTGTCCATGAACTTGCTATGTTGATAATATAGCCCCTTCATGTCAAACCGGCCCTACCTATTGCCGCCAATATGTTGATATATGTTGGACCGCTGAAACTCCTTTTATGATTTTCTCATATTATATATGTTGACATGTCACTCTAAAATGTTGGTCTAGTGTTGTAATATTAGCCAATTTGACCATTTTTTTGCTTGTACCCTACCGGGCCATGTTTAAACTCATCCAAACTTGCTTTTTGTACCTACACTTGGCTCTTGGACCATAGTTGATGGCCTAATAACTTGAGTTCTTAGCTTTTTACATGGGGTTCATGGCTGGTAAACTTTGCCTAGACTTTGGCTGGGTCCCCTATTTCAAATATCTCAATGTTGATGGCCTAATTAACTTGAGTTCTTAGCTTACATGGGTCGTTGGTCCCTATTTCACTATTTCACTTTCTCATATGTCTCATATTGCCCTAAATCCCTACTACTATTTTTAAGCTTGGCATGGGGTCGCTTTTGTTTTCAACATATATGCAATGATGTGAACCCATTAGTGTTGTAGGCAAAGGGTATATATGCAATGAAATGAACTTAATTATTGGGCCGGTGGCAGCGGGCTATGATGATTGAATGTCCCCTTTATATTTTTGGAAGCTTCTAAACTAGGACTACAGCAAAAGCAAATCAAATTTAGAAGCGAATGTGATCACAAGGGGCTATATCTCGAGCCAATCTTTTTTATTTCTTTCCGGCAATTTTGAATTACGCTTTTGTGTACCTCCTTATATACTATAGTACTAAAGCACTATATATTTGTAGCTTGAATGGCTTAATGAACAAGAACAGCCTCAGCTTTGAAAAAGGCTTAATGAACAAAGAACAGCCTCAGCTTTGAATGGGAGTCACCCTAGCTCTAGCAACTTTGCGGCAGCGACCGTACTCCCGAAGTAATGCGTTTTGTTTCCTCATAGCCCGTAAGGGTAGAAGGAAGAAAACGCATCAGGAGGAAGAAAACCCTACTTTTCAACCCGAGGGATCTTAAGCACCAAGCAAGAAGCCGGGTTAAGGAAGTACAGTCGAACGCTCCCGCCACCGCCCTTCCACAAGCTCGGAAAGCAAATACCCCCCTTCGGCCCACGCCACCTTTTTAGGGCAAAGCAAAGGAGAGACAAGCCGTAAGCGAGAAGGGGAGACCGTGGGAGGGGCACAAGAAGATCAATGAGGTCCTTGTCATTCAAGAGTTGGGGCCGCCAGGCGAGCAGCCACCGCCGCCTCCCAAAGTCGCCGCTGGCACAACACCGTGTGTCGTGGTTTCGCGGAAGGATAAGGTCTCCATTCTTATCAAGATCGAGCCGCCCCCAACACCGGCAGTTATGGGTGTTTGGCGAGGTTTCAAACGGTTCCCGTGATCCGCCAGCGCCCGAGCATGGAAAAAGGTGGAGCAAAGATGTAAACTTCCTCGATGTGAAGAAGCTTCCTGAATCGAAGTATAGGCTCAACGCTAGTACTTTTTGACAAGAAAGGCGACGCTCTACCCTTCACTGGGTACAACTATGATCTCGTGATAGCGCATGGGAAGAAGTTCTGCAAAGGCTAAACACGCCTCGGGCAAAGGCGAAGAGCGAGTACCTCGAGCTAGCTAAACGGAATAAACTTCCCCACTACTGTGTTGGGTACGCTCGGACACAAGCCGGGCGTGATGGGCGCCGAAACGCAGACAGTGAGTCGAGAGCCTGGATCCGCATGAGGGTCGTCGGGATGAAAAGCACCCGACTTCTACACCCACAAGCCCAAGCAGCCGAGGCCGAAGCCCGCATGAAGGAGGTCGAGAAGAAGGTCATAGGGCCACCACGGGCATAGAATCACGGGACCCTCGATTCGGCTGGGATATCGACCACGACGCTGGCCTTGGGAAACTCGGAGCATCGCGTCCGGCCCGCGGGCATGAGCTCCGTGAAGTAGCTGGGCTTAATGCGGGGCTCGCGGGTGCTGGGGATGCCGCATCACACACCTGCGCGCAGGTACAAGGAGGGTCTCGAGACAGAAGGGCGCGATGAGGCCTTGCAGCAAATGATCACACGCCATCAAAAAGAGGCCTCACGAAAGCAAAACGACCCCCCGTGATGGTCGAAGTCCTAAGGCATGTTCCAACATCGGTATGCCGCTGCCTACCCTCAAAGAACTCCCGCTGAAGACCTCCGCCGCCGAATCGGTTGCGACCGTGGATGATATCAACAAGAGACACCATGCAATATGTTGATACCGCCTCTGGTTGGGCAAGAAAAAAAAGGTAGTGGCCAAGGGGGTGGTATTTCCTCCCGGATCTTGCAAAAGAGTACGGCGACGCATCCTCCGTAATGTGGCCAAGTCAACATTGGGTTCGCGGGCTGCAACATGAAGACGGGAGCTCGGACTATCCCTGCCATAACGAGGTGAACACTCTAGAGCCGCCTCGTGTTACAACGCGGCCGGTCGGGTTAGGTGGACATTAGCTCGAATATGTCGACGCTTGACTCCACCTTCCGGCCAACAAAGAAGACAAGAATGACCCGAGCAGCCACCGCACGCTGGTGACTCTCCAACGATGATGCAGATGCGGGACTACGGGAGGCAAATCTACTCCTCCCTCATGTTCCAAGACTCTCGCTAAGGACCCGACATTAAAGACCAGCCTCGAGCCGACAACGAAGCGAGCCGCGACCAGGAGTTTTGGCATGAGGCGGCGACTGACGTCTAGGCACGCAGGAGCCTAAGGAGCCGACACCTCAAGAAGCCGGCACCTCGCGCAGCAACTCGTGAGCCGACACCTCGTGCTCGGGAGCGGCATACGAGGAGTGTACTCGATATACGAGGAAGCAACCGGGCGTAAAAACACAAAGGCTAAGTCCCGAGAGGCGAGAGTAGGGAGCGAGACACCCGCCTTACACTCAAGGCCTCCAATGGACAACACCTCAAGCCGGGAAGCGTAAAGGAGCTCGACCTTAGCAAACTTAAAGACGGGGTTAGCAATACATTCGATAAAGAGAAGGTCGCAAAGACCCAAGTACCCGCTACCCGTGAGGCCCAAAAGAAATAGATATTCGATCCAAAGGTATGCACCGGGCTGAAACAAACGAAGCTGTAATAAGTTATTAGCTACCCTTTTCGCAACCCTAGGTACTAACATTTGTACCGCCGCTAAGTGTGCCAAAAATCCCCACCTTATAAGGGGTTTGTCACTATTTTAATGCCCCGCCGCTCGAAGTTTGGGAAGTTCATGATCCCAAAGGCCTACCATCGATGCCGCAGGACCGGAGACTTAAGTCCATGCATGGTACATGGAGCGCGGAAAGCGCGGATTGTATAGCTTCGCTGTCCTTCTTCCTAAGGAGCGCGCTTCCACTACCCCATCGAGCTCCGGGGCTTCACGACATTACATTCGGCGACATGTCGGTGAGACGCTTCGGCCGACAGACATTGACGCCGCCAAGTCACCTTGCTTAATGTATGTAAGCGCAATTTTACTTGCACATGTCCCTTTGCATCCGTATATAGATTCTTTTTCTTTCAAAGGTACCTATGCCACAACCCACATGTCCTTGTAGGTTGTGGGCACATGCAGCCCGAGGTTAAACATCGGTGTTCTTTACCTCTCCATGGCACATCCGCGGAGAGATGTGACGCTTTTGCTATAAGCTAAGAGCTTTTAATTATCCCGACCGGGTCAACTTGACTGGACGAGAAAAGACGTAAGATCTAGATAAGAATGAAAGAGCTAAGAAGTTGAGGTAGCGTATCACGCCATATCGCTGGATGAAAAAGGTCAAGGAAAATGGGCCTCATGTATTCCGCGCTTTACCAATATGGAATGGGGATGGTAGACATTGATCCGCTTCATGATCTTTCCTCAGACGGAGGGCCGCTATTCGACTCACTACGAGGCACGAACCCGGCTTCGCTACCAACAATTAAAAATCTTGAGATTGTAAGGGATCGATGAACTCCTTATGCAATAAGTATACTAGAGTCTAATATCATATATCGCTGACAATATAGTGCATTTCGCAGTCACCACAAGAAATACTTTTGAAGGGATTCAACCGGCCGGGACTGCCGATCCCGTATGTAAGGAGCCGAATGGAGATAGACTCAAAAATCGTTTAAATTTCCTAAGACGTAAATGAAACATAGTTTTTTCTTAGTACCACTACCTTGCTATAGCTTCGAGATACGTAATAACACCGGTTTATTGTGTGCGCAATTCTCAAACAAACCGCACGATCAAACTTGTGTGGATTCTTTCGGCTCCCCGTGAGTACCTCCCGGCCCCCAAGGTACAAATCCAGCTAACATGCTCAAGGACGCAAGGAACACGCTCACAGAGGTGATACAAAAGGCAACCGACGCAGATGCGTTCAATACAAAAGAAAGCGCATATCCGCAGTAGTTCGTTTCTGCATATGGTAGTTCACCTAAAAACAGCCGCATTTCAATCGACAAAGGAGTCGGGCTGTCTTTAGAGTTTGGGCCGTTTAAGGAGATGGGAAGAGCTAGGCTTACTAACTATTTTCATCCGGCCAACAATAGCTCGCAATGTTTGTGTAATGATATGTTGTGTAATTGAAACAGTACATGTTGGATATAAATCCAATGGATCGTATCGAACGACATCGTGAAACTTGTATATATGAATTCCATGTATATATATATGTATATATGATGTATATTAGATTACATGTTCTGTGTTATATATATGTGTGTATGGATTGATACATGTGTATATATATGTATATATATATATACATATATATATATATATTGGTATTTTATTTTTTGTGGGTTAGGTACGCGGGGGTAAGATAACTTCGCCAAGCAAAGAAATCTTAACCGCATGGCGGCTACCGTTAAGATTTCTTTTTGCGTGCGGCGAGTTACGCCTCGCCACGTGCTGAATTTTACGCGATGGCACGTCGCCACACGCCGAAGGCCACGACATCCGTGACCTTTCGTTAGTGACTCCGCAGCCGTGCTCCGCCACTAACAACGCTTTTTTGCCCGCCACTAATGTGTTTTTGGGTACTAGTGGTTGTGCCCCCTGAAATATATGCACAAGTAATAGACTGTTGTGCCTCAAGTATAAGCTAAAAATGGACCTAAGTATAGCAAATTTTCACAATTATATTATTACCTCCTTGACAACTTTATTTTTGTACTTTCAATACATCTAGAGTTTTAGTGCTGAGCCCCGGGTCTTTTGAACTTCAGCCAAACGATCGACGGTACAGCAATACCAATGCATAACATTCCGACTGGGAATCTGTGATATCAGAGAGGAATCTTACTTGCGCACCTCTGTTTTTGTATCCAGGCTGCAATGAATCGAAGTGAAGCTGGGGCCTGCAACCACAGCCTGCGCACCATTGCAGATGGAGGGTAGAGTACCTGTGATTTCAAAGCAACGATGACGCCGGCATAACGGCAACTAAGTGAGGTATTTGTACTGGTTGTTTGATGTTTGGGAGGAGCCGATTACCGGGATGATGCATATTGAATTTCGACCTATTGAGCAAAAGACCAGATGTCGCCAAAGTTAACTGTTATATGGTCATCTCTCTCTAGAGGCCTGCGCGTAAACACTCCACGGTTGTGTCCTCTTTATAGGCATGGAGCACAAGTACTGGTTCCAAGACTGTGGCCCCAAGGCGACAAATAATGTTCAAGCAAGTAATCAAATATCCATTGTATAGCTTATCTACCGAAAGATTTTCCTCCAGTGGATTTTGAGAAAAATATTAAAAAATCCATTGTTCTATATCCTATTGTATCGTGATCGTGATACTCTTATAAAGCTAAACCCCACTAGAAATTTCTCTTAACATGGAAGGTATCTCCATCAACAATCCACTAGAACTTACAATTATGGCCAACTTCATCCACTAACATGCATTTAGTTGTCCACAATCATGTGTGAAACCGTACCAAAATTAATTTAAGATAGTTTCATTCACTAGTATAGAACAGACTTTACATCTAGAAGATTTAGTCCCGACTATTTTTAGCCCCTAGACAAGAGAAGGAGTCCCTTGGATCCACCGAATGGACTAAACATCTCGCCTCAATGTCTAAATCCAGCGGTGAAATGGCGGAGGGGGGGGGAGGAGGGGGTTGTTGTCATTAGTCCTGCTGATAGCTCCAACCGACAAAAGCTCCATGCCAACGATAAAAAGAAGGCTTTGGCAAAGGGGATTTTAGTCTCGGTTGTGGCTACAACCGATTAAAGATGGATGTTTTTCTCCCGCTCTATCCACAACTAGGGACTAATAACCCCAGTATATAACCCTAAATACCACTATGTCTCTCCTAGGAAAAACACTGGTCTTTTGTTTGTGGGGTATGCGGCGCTGCAGTTCTTCCTTCAATCTTCTACCAATCTATCTTGGCCGATAACTAATAGAGAACAAAGTAGAGTTTCCTCCCTACTAAGCACCAAAAAGGCTACCAATACTTACTAACGGGATGGTGGGCTACATTAGGATTCAATAAAAGCTATAAGGTGAAGATCTCCTAGATTGGTTTTTGGCTAATTGATGACATCCTAGGACTAATTCTATGCTAAGTGTTTGATTTTAGTTGGAGATTGGTCAAGCCAAGGTTGGTGCATGGTGCTCATATGGTGGATGGGTCGAGGTGATCAAATGATGATCAAGTGCTTAAACTTAGAGTGGTTCGAGGATCAAAAATGGGCTCAAAGGAAAGGTATATCCATAGCCATTGTCGGGCGCTCCGAGAACCGGGTGCCTCGGTGCCAATAAAGAATTTCTAGGCCGCCTCCCCTCCCCCAATGGCGAGCGCAAGATGGACACCTGACACTGGTTTATCCCGGTTCAAATAATCCGGGCCCTACGTCCGGGTGGTGTCCTCGCTGTTTACCTCAAGGCCAAAGGAGAGCTTGTAGTAGGGGTTGGCAAGCAAAGGTGAGGAGAGATGCCGGGTCTCAAGCCCCACGATCATGGTAGTGGGGGTGGTGGTCAGTTTTTTCTCTCGCCCCGACCTCTGCTAATGGGGCATTACTTCCCTTTATAGGAGGAAGAGGGAGGTAATGTTTACATATGTGGGTGCTCAGGTGGCTAATTCCCGAGGCTATACTTGTTGTACGCGCGCTACGGTGGTTGGTTGGCTTGGATGTCGCTTGATGAAGACACGCTGCCTTGATCCGATGGCGCACGCCTGCTTCCTGTGGCCCTCGAGGGCGTCCGGTGGAGGCGCCCCCACAAATCGCATGGCTAGGGGGCCCTGTGGACGCTTCGGGTTGCGGCGTGTCATGAGCCCGGGTCCGCCCAACGTGGCGCCTTTGGCTGTGTGTTTCGAAAATGAACAAAGTGTTATCCTCGCTTTCCCTCGTGGCCGGGCGGCGCGAATACGTCACCGGCTCAGCCTTTTGTGTCCCATCGCCGGATTTGGGAAGTGATCTCGCAGCCGATTTGATCGGGCGTAATCGATGGCTCCCCGGGCGCCGCTCGCCGCGGTGACCGCATTAAATGCACATGCTTTCCCTTCCTTCGATCTGAATCCTCCCATACCCGAGGGTCGGGCGACCCTCCCGTGAGTTGGTTGGGCTACCTCGCTCGAGGATGGAGAGTCGGGCTCCCCTGCGAGGCGAGATTTTTGCGCCCTCGAGGGTGGTGAGCTAGGCCACCCTCGCGAGGCGGGAGATTTCGCCCCGAGGCCGGTGAGCTAGGCCACCCCTGGCGAGACTGGAGATTGGGGCCGAGTCCCGAGCCCCGGGTTGGTGATGACGTGAGCGCTCGGTTCTCCGCCTTGTAAAGGCCCCCGACCTTGTCCTTCGAGCGTAGCGAGCCCTCGGGTCGACGCCTCGCCGTGGGCGACTCCCTCGTGGGCCGCCAGGCCTGGCTCCCGGCTTCATGCATGCGCCGTGGCTCCTTGGCTCCGGTCCGTCGCCTCGCTGGGCCGTTCTTCTAAGTGGGATGATGGCAAAGTAGGTTTTACTCGGGCCCCGATGGGCCTAAGCAGATTCTCGTTGTTTGGAGAATGTCTCGTGGGCCCAATATTTAGGTCCCTCGACAGTAGCCCCCCGAGCGAGTGTGGACTCGCCCTCGGGGTTGTGCCGCTCCCTGCCGCCTTTGTTTTTCTCGTGGTGGTTCGCTCTACAATGGGTGCGGCAGCAAGCACTCGCTGGGTGTAGTTCCCCGAGGCCCTCGAATGGAATGGCGGATTCCTTCGAGGTCTTTTATACCTCGCGACGCCGGGCAAGGCCGAAACACTTTTTAAATTGGCGCTTTGTTTGTGCGAGTCTCGCTTGTTTTGCGTGCGGCCCGAGGCCTGCTATGTGCGCAAGGTCGCTCCAGCTTCCCGACTTTTGATTATATGCTCTCTGCCGCCCCTCTCCCGAGAGAGGGAGGGAGAGGGGAGGCTACACCCCAAGTGTCTCCGAAAGCCGAATCGCGGTGCACTGCTTGAACGTTGTAATTCAAGTTAGTTTAAGTGGGTGCCCGTGTTCCTTGTTGAGCAAGGGTCGGGCTATGTGATCCGGATTCACCCCATGAGAACCCTCAAGGGTCCTTAGCGATCCCTGGTTTGACGGACTAACCCCCGAGGGCCCCGTAGCCTCCCACCTGATGGGGACATCTCTATAAGGAAAGACCCGCCTTAAACACGCTCAGAAATCCAGAGCTCCCCGAGGGGCCCGTGTATAGCTGCATTTCCATCCTCGTCTCGGTTCTGCTATCCTCGAGGCGATCAGAAACCCCATGGGGCCCACTGCAACCTCGAACGCAGTGCACGTGCTGACGCAGCGCCGCCTCGAGACTTCGCGGCTTCTCGCCGAGGCGGAACCGCTAACGACCGACACTTTTGCCCTTAGGTCCGGGGCGCCAGGCTGATATGGATGGCCTGACGGTTTTACTTCCTGAATGGAAGAGACGGCGCCTTTCCCTTGCCGCGCCGAGGCGCGGATTCGCCTCCGATGGGACGGGCCCCGTGGGTCTTGTCTGGGGCAAGAATCGAGAGCGCCAAGGTGCATTAATGTTTCATTGACGGCTGCTCCACCGCGCTGGCCGAAGCCGCTGGATGAGCTGCCTCGCCCATCGCGGGCCGCCCATTCCGAAAGCTTTGCTTGTTTGTCAAAGCCGCATGGGTTTGCCTTCCCCTTCCCTATAAATATGGGGGTCACGCCATGCGATAGTTGCTCCTTTTGTTCTTAATCACGCTTTCTTGCCTTCTTTTTGCCGCAGCTAATTAGAGAGATAGAAAGAAAGATAGGGAGAGATTAAGGAGAAATCCACTTGCCTGTGGCTCGTGGAATCCGCGGTTGCCGGGCTGTTGCTGCCTCGCCCCTCCCGCTCGTCCATGGCGCAACCCGGGTGGCGGCGACAACACGAGGGAGGTGCTCGATGCCGAGCCGTGGCCGAGAACGACGCAGCGACGGAGGAAAAGCTTTCACGCTTTTGTCGAGGAAGGGCTTCTTCGCCTCTGTACTCAATGCCGAAGCTACGGAGTGGATAGCTCCCGATTGGACCGAGGAGGAGCCTCAACCCTCCCCGATGGCTATGTGGTGAGCCTCGATGGATCTTCACCCGCTGGAGTTCTGGATGCCTACGGCGGGCCGTTTATCCGCGGCGATCCTTCACTACTACGACGCCGAAGCTTCACCATTTGCCTCCCGAACTCGATCTCCTGTGCCGCCTATCTTCGCCACTCCTCTCGTGAGGGGATTCCCTCGGGATCGAACCGCATTGGGACCTTTGGTTGTGGTTCTTCGGGCGGACCTCACCATTGCGCTCTGGTGGGCGTAAGGGTATGCCACCTGAGGGCGCTGCGCCGGCTGGTGGTTGCGCCAAGTCCGATCGAGCCGCATTTGCCGTAACCAGCTGATGGGTACATCCCTTTCCAAGCTCAGTCCTCTAACAAGGGGGTGGCGTGACTAAAGGGTTCTACCTCCCAAGAATCGAGGGGAACCGCTGGGATCTGCAAACCAACCATATATTTTTTTCCCCGCCAACTTACTATCATAAAGGGAGTAAAATTAAACCTTTTATACTCATATGCATTTGTCACTAATAAATTCCACTTGTAGTATCTTGTATTTTATTTTGCGTATTTATAATAAAAGCAAGTGGAAAATCGACCAAAGTACGCCTCTTCCGTGGAAGCGCATTATTGCAAACCTCAAGCCAAGGAGCAAATCGACCCAAAACATTAAAAATCGGCCGAAAGCAAAGCCCGCCCACAACTTTTTTCAGTATTTAAAGGCCATTACCCCACCAAGACCGCCAAAGCCGAGCCTGTGGGGTGCGCCAAGGCACCACCGGGTGCACAAGACCTCCCCCCGAGGCTGCTTTCGCCCAGCTGGGAGGCGTTCGTGCACCTTCCAAACGGGTTTCCCCGCCTGAGTTGGCTCTGGCTTATGACACAAGGAAGTTCTTACTGTGTCTGTTTTGGTGTAATTTAGCACTTAGGCCCCTCCCTCCAAGTGTATAAGTAGGCCCCCCTCTCCCTCTCTCTCAACACACACCATTTGGAGCCTCCTCACTTTCTACTCTTTCTTTTCTCCTCTCCTCTCTACCCTCTCCTCTCTACCCTCCACTTCTCTAGTTCTTTTTAGTCTTTAGTAGTATTTGGAGCAAGGTTAAGCTTCATTGGAGAGCTTGTACTTGGGAGAAGGAATATTCTGCATGAATACATTTATGGTTTATCCTCAAGTCTTGATCTCATATGCTTGTGCAATAGAGCTAGAGTATTTACATGTTATATTTCGACATGTTGTTTCTACGACAATCATGATAGAAGAACTAGACTATAGTTCCTATGTCGTGGTTAGTCGATAGAACTTAGGGCCCTAAACCATTCGTGCTATGTATTTTGAGTAGAGTAAGAGTTGTGCCGAGGTGGCAAGCCAAGCAGGGCCCTCTTCTGGTTTGCTCGAAAGTCCTATTCCGCCCCATCCGTAGGGGGGGGGGCCATGGGGGACATGAGTAGTGTCCTAGTATGCGGACGCAGTGTCCTGGATGCCGTGCATCCTTCAATATGAGTGCATGCCACTTCGCTTGAGGGGGTAGGGCGTTTGGTCGTGACAAGCCTTGTCCGCCCCGAAATCCCCCCACGCTCGCGGTGTGCCGAGGAGTTCGTGAATGCCTTCCTTCGTATTTTATGCCCTGAGGTCTCCCCCTGCCCATCTCTCAAATTAAAACTCTAGTCATCTATGTTTTTGCATGATTATTAAATGTTTTTTTAAAATGTACCTACTTTTAGAATGCCCGCCTCCACTTAGGAATATTCTTTATTCTTTATTTTCCTTTTTTTTATCCTTGAGGTTGGCCTTCCTAAGTGTGTGTGTCACACTATCTTAAACTATCATGATCTACCCTCGTATTGAGTATTGGTTTCACTGTATAGACATGTTGTCTTGTTCATGCCCCCCGCTAGAGTCCTACACCATGCGCCTTCCTTCTTTGGGAAAATATAAAATAACCCATACCCCAAATATCTCCCGTGAAATGCTACAACGGTATTTCCGCGCCGCGACTTGTTCTCAGAATGCTGCACGCCACCGACATCCGTATATGGTAGCCGAATGTACACCTCGCGGAAGTCGCTGTGGAAGTCAACCTGCGGGTTCCTGCGTTTTGCCTTTTTGGCACTTGGCGCTTAGGAAACGCAATCAGAACGCTGCTCTCGCTGCGATCACCGGGCGCATTCTCGCGCAAAATGCCGGCATAGTGGTCCTTGGGTCCCCTGCGATCATCCCTCGCTGGAGGGCTCGGAGGCGTGCATCCCGCTGCCCGAAAGGGAGGTGAACGCAGC
>JADLZK010005734.1:0-14400 GCA_015847255.1 Hyparrhenia diplandra | reverse complement strand
CACTAGGCTGCGGTGTCATCAAAGAGGCCCCGCGGTGCGAGTGGGGGGCGGGTTGGCGGAACCAAGCACAGCTTGGCGCGCGGTGGCGATGGGGCACGCAATTACGGCGGTGCACACACCGGGCGCGCCGGTAGGAGGTGATGGAAGGCGGTCGCCCTAACCGGCGGGGGCCGCGGGGATCTGGCGGTTGGCCGGCCACGAGAGCGGCCCGAGCACACCCTGGCCAGGCAGCGGTGGGGCGACAACTGCGGGGATGAACCCCTATCCTCACGGGTCACTTTGGGTTGAGCCTCTCGGATAGGCCCGGGACGGGATTAAGCCCTTGGCGTTAGAAGGCCCGCCAATTGCTCGGAGATCACGGCCTAAACTTGGTGGCAAGATAGTTTCTAGTATAGCTCAATTATAATCACTATATACTTTCCTATTGTAACCGATCGGGATAGCTCTTGTCGGACCGGATCCGAACCTGTAACCACCGCTCCCCGGACTATACAAGGTGGCGGGGATCCCCCAGGGACCATCGATTCTCAATCAATCAATACAACTAAGCGGGGCGTAGGTTTTTACGCCATCAAAGGCGGCCAGAACCCCGGTAAAACCCGTGTGTTTTGTCCTTCGCTCAAATTACCTTAGCGTCTCGTTAGCCGTCTAGCACATCCTAACCGCTCAATCTACTAGCCGGGCATACCCCAGCTAGACTATCGCCCGGTAAACCGGCGGCGGTTGGCGCGCCCGGGTAGGGGTGTGCCCCGAAGACGCCATGGCTAACAAGATGGTGATCTTCCACGACTCCATGGCGGTCGACCCGATGGAAGACATCCAATTCGGGGCCTTCAAATGCGGAACAACGGCGCCACGCTCGGCGTCAACGACTGACTGGCGGTTCAGATCCAATCTTGGCCGGCATCGCTACTTCGACATCGGCACCGACATCAACGGGAGTGGGGCGGCTCGGACCCCGATTAGGCTCACCCATCCGTTCATGCCGTACCGCGCGGCGCCCCGTCCGACGTCGACAATCTACTCGGCGACCGACAAGCTTAAGATCGGTATGGGTGAGTCTTCCCCTTTGGTTGATTAAATGTATGTCGCTCTGCGCCAACAGAACAACATCGACCCACGACACGGGCTGCGGACACTCCTCGGGGAGAAACAGTCTGGTCGAGGCCATCTTCCCCTCGGCCGAGGTCTGGTCGTCACTTCAACTCCGAGGGGGCGGGTTGTCCACTTCTCATCATCCGCAAGTGGACAAGCGCTGGGCTCAGGGCGGTCCATCGGCGCACCTCGTGCCGCGAAGGTGCCTCGTCGACAACGCGTGACCACATCTGCATGGCTAAGCTCTCTCCGATCTGGAGGGACGCCGAGGAGGAGGAGGAGAGTACCGAGCTCCATGATGGCCGTACCGCCTCACGACTTCGTCGACGCCACTACTACCGTGCTCGGGGACCCGATGGGGCTGGAGATGGCTCAGACTCCCGCTGTTCGACCAGGTGCCGCTCCACAGGAGACTGTAGCGGAGGGATCTTCGTCGGCGGGGACTCGGCGCCCCCGAGGAGGAAGGGGCTCCCGCGCTGCCTAGGAGGGCCGCCGCCGCCGGTGAGGGCGCGCCGTCGGCAAAGCGGGCGGGGCATTTGCTGGGGCCGGGCCCGGCGGTACCGGCGGGGCTTCCCGGTTGCCCGGGGACTCTCCCGGAATCTGATCTCGGTTCGGCGAATTGGCGGGAATCGGTTCACAAGAGCGCGAGCGAGAACATCGCCACGGCGGCGGCTCTCTAGCTGCGGAGAACGCCACAATAGAAGGCGTCAGGGGATACATCTGCGCCACCCACGCTCAAGCTCAACCCGAGTCTCGGGTTCCAGTGCACCCTCACGCGGTCATCCGTCGGTGCCATCGCCCGGAGGAATCGCCCAACACCAGGCGAGGAAGAGGCGTCCTCCATTCCAAAGGGGGCAAACCAATCCCGACAACGCGGCGGTGGCGCCCTCGGTGCAACACGGCCGGCGTGGCGAAGCGCGAGCCAAGGCGGTCGACAAGCGGGGCGGGGGTAGTCTTGCGGCGGTGCCAGCCCGGTGGCGCGGTGGACAACCACCCCGTCCCGCCCGAGGATCGAAACCGGCGTCCCCCGACCTCCGTGCAAAGACATCGGTTGCCCGAGATGCAAGCTACGCATCACCGCCCGGCCGGCCAGGGCTCGCGAGAAGGCGCCAAGATTCAACGACGTGAAGAGTACAACATCTCGTACGGGAACCCAACGGGGAACCTCCACGATCACTACGATCCGTCCCTACCACCCGGATCTCCGCGGTCCGATGGCCTCCGGGCTTCAAAGGCACTAACGCCCTCTCGGCACCTCGGCGACCAAGATCCCGAGGCTGGGTCATGATTCTGAGATCGCAATCGCAGATCGCCGGAGGCGGGGAGGATGTTATGGCGAACTACTTCCGATCAGCCTCGACCCAGCGGCCAATCGCCGGCTCCTAGCCCTCCCCAAGGGAGACTACGTGCGTGGCAAGACGTCAAGGATATCTTCATCGGCACCTACAAGTCCACGTGTAAACAATCGGGGGCAAAGTACGACTGCGGAGAGGTTGCGCCTCGGGCGCAACGAGCCACTCCCGGAGTACATCCGCCGTTTTTCGAGTGCGCCCGACGATCCCCGGATATCACCGACGAGGAGTGCGTCGGCGCATTCACCAAGGGCCTTGTCTCCAATGGTAACGCCGCAGCGACCAAGAGGCTGGCGGAAGAAGCTCACCAGGTCAAAATCACAACCATGTCCAAACTGGATGATGTGGCGCGAGGTTCGCCGGGCAAGATGAGGCCGAGTACGTCTTCCACAAAGATTATGGCTACTCTGCCCGCCGAGTATTCCCGCCCGCGACGCTCCCGTGACGATAAGCGGCGCGACGGCGTCCACGATAACCGCCGCCCTGATGACTCCCGCGGCGTGAGTCGCCGGGAAGAGGGTCGCGAAGAACTATCGCGAGCGCCCGTGCGTGATCGGAACCGTCGGAGGTGGCGTCAACAACGTCAAGACCGGGTGGTAAGAAGAAGACGCTCAACTCGGCAAGATCCGATCAAAAGCTTCTACACGGCAAGTGCCCCGACACCCGGACTTGAACCATAGTTCGGCGGAGTGTCGGCACTTCAATGCCGAGTATGAGGAGCGAACGCAAAAAGCTCAAGATTACCGACGAGCAGCCGGAGGAAGCGCCAAGGTTGTCCTCAGAACAACGAGGAGGAGGACCACGACGAGGACGCCGATCCCAGGCACCGCTACCGCACCAAGACGGCGTCATTCACATGATCATGGGCGGACACTACGGTCGCGAGGTGGGGCGGGATCGCAAGATCTCCGCCGTAATGTCCGACCGTCAAAGACTTTAGCGAGGGGGTCACGGACCCGATATGGCCTACCTTCTCCGAAAGGGTCATAACCTTCAGTCGCGATGACCAGTGGTGCAACAACCCGTACCCCGGGCGATTCCCACTCGTCCTCGACCCGGTGATCGGGCACTTGCACTTCGAGAAGGTCCTCATCGATGGAGGGAGCGCCCTGAACATGCTGTTTCAGAACTCGATGAAGGCATTGGACATTACAAAGGATGACCTCAAGCCATACGAGCACCCATTCTGGGGAATCCTCCTCGGAGAGTCGTCAACCCCTCTCGGGCAGGTGATGCTTCGTGTGCAGTTCGGTGATGCTAAGCACCATCGCATCCAGTACATGAATTTCGTCGTCGCTGACTTCGAGTCATCGTACCACGCCATCATCGGGCGGCCTGGATTGACCAGGCTCATGGCGGTCCCGCACTACGGCTACCTCGTCCTCAAGATCCCCACCGAGAAGGGGGTCCTCACATGCAGGGCCAACGTACACATGGCCTATGTCTGCGAAAAGGAGGGCCTCGACAAGCGGGAGTTCATCCTCCAGTCGATACGACAGGAGAAGGTCATCAAGAACGCGAAGAAGCTGAACCCCTCTGACCTCGAGATACCTGAGGAGGAGCGGACAAAGAAGACCACCAAGCCGTCGGACACTAAAGACATCCAGCTGGTGGAGGGCGTCGTCCAAGACGACCAAGATAGGCGTGAACCTTGACCCGAAATAGGAAGACGGCGCTTCGTTCGGTTCCCGAGGGATAACATGAGCATTTTCGGCGTGGAAACCCGCCGATATGCCCTGAGTACCTCGGGCGGATCGAGCACCGCCTACGTGTCAAGCCGTGCGCCCGAGAAAATACGCCCGCTTTAATAAAGAAAAAATGCCGCCATTAAAGCGAATAACTAGATTGTTAGGCTGGCGGCTTTATTCGCGAAGTGTATCATCGCATCCGGGTAGCTAACCCGGTTCTTGTAAGAAAGAAGAATAATGAATGGAGGATGTGCGTTGATTATACCGATCTCAATAGGGCTTGCCCTAAAGACCCTTTTGGTCTCCCGCGTATCAACCAGGGTTGTTGACTCCACTACGGGGTTGCGAGCTACTTAGCTTCCTCTCGGATTGCTTCGGGCTATCATTAGATTGCCCTCACGGTCGAAGACCAGGAGAAGACTTCCTTCATCACTCCATTTGGCGCCTCTTTGCTACACTACCATGTCGTTCGGGCTCAAGAACGCCGAGCCACCTACCGGCGGGCTATCTGGGGCTGCTTAGGGAATCTTATCCCCGACCTCGCTCAGCTTACGTCACGGCGTCATGGTGAAGACCAGACGCCCCTCTCAAGGTCGACGATCTTGCAAGGGTCTTCGCCAAGCTAAGCAGTACCAATGGAAACTTAATCCGGAAAGTGTGTTTTTGGCGTCCCCTCCCAGAACTTGCTCGGCAACGTTAGCGGCATGGCATCGAGCCAAACCGGAGAAAATCAGGCGCCATCATGCGGATGAAACCGCCCAAAAGTTAAAGATGTCCGCCGATGGATGCATGGCGGCACTTAGCCGTTTCGTCGCACGGCTCGGTGAAAAGGGATTCTTTGTTCTTCAAACTCCTTCTCAAGAGAAGCTTTCGGTGGACCAACGAGGCTCAAGAGGCCTTCAACAGGCTTCAAGAAGTTTCTTACCACGCCTCGGTCGCTGGTGGCCCGAACGAGGCGAGACGATCTTGCTCTACATCGCGGCGACCAACCGGGTGGTTAGTACCGCCTTGGTTGTCGAGCCCAGAGAGAAGGGCATGTATACCCCGTCCAACGGCCGGTCTACTTCGTAAAGCGAGGTGCCGAACGACTCCAAACAAAGGTACCTACATATCACGAAATTGCTCTATGGAATTCTCATCACGTCCCCGCAAGCTGCGTCACTACTTCGACCTTCACCCGATCACCGTGGTGTCGGACTACCCATTGGCGGCGTCCCCGCGGAATAAGGATGCCAATGGTCGTACATGCAAGTGGGCGTCGAGCTCGGCCTGTTCACCATTGAATACAAGAATAGGAGCACCATCAAGTCGCAAGCATTAGCGGATTTCGTTTTGCGAGTGGACGGATCTGGAGACTCCCTCGAAGACACCGGCCCGAGCGGCCGGCGATGTACTTTCGACGATTCCCTCAACATCAATGGGCGGGGGCGTCTACATCATATCACCCTCAGGGGGATATGCTCCTTTGTTCTCCTGGATCCACTTCCCGGCATCTAACAATGCCGCGGAATATGAGGCCGCCCTTCACGGCCTCCGTATTCTTGTCTAGCTTGGGATTCGCCCATTGCGGTATTTGGTGACTCGGCATTGGTAATCAAGCAAGTCAACAAAGATTGGGATTGCAAGAGTGAGAAGATGGACGGCGTATGTGGCAGCTATAAGAAAATTGGAGGGCAAGTTCTACGGGCTCGCTTTGATCATGTGGTTCGGGATTACAACCAAGCCGCCGATGAACTTTCCAAGCTTGGCTCTTCTCGGGCAAAGATACCGGGAGGCGTCTTCGTCGAAGATCTCGTGGAAACCAACCATCGTCGATCTTGCGCCGGCCCTCCACTCGAAGACAGTAGAGCACATTGTCGCCACGCTATCCAACTCCGTCGACGAAGCGCGGGTCCGATAATTAAATATCTGCGAGGAAGCTCGTCCCGGGACCGGACCAGGCAGAGCGTCTCATCCGGCGAAGCAAGAATTACGCCCTAGTCGACGGTTTCCTTATGCGGAAGAGTATAGGAGACTGGGTCCTGCAGAAGTGCATCTCCTGAAGATGGTATAAAGCTGCTTTCGACGAAATCCATGGCGGGATCTGCGGCAATCATGCGGCCTCTCGCACTTTGGTCGACCGAGGCGTTCCGTCAGATTTTTGCGGCGACCTGGCCTGCTGATGCAAGAACACAATGCGGCATTGCAAAATGTCAATTCTTGCGAAAGCGAGGCATGTGCCAGCACATGTGCTCCGAACTATCCTGGGCGACATGGCCTTTCGTCTTTGGGGACTTGACGCCATCGGGCCCCTTCAAAGCTGCCCCGCGGCTTCAAGTGGATCTTTGTCATGGTCGATAAGTTCTCCAAGTGGATTGAATATCTTCCTCTCGTCGACGCCAACCAGCACAAGGCCGTTGAGATGTTAGATGAGGTGGTCCATCGCCGGTATCCCAAATTCCATCATCATGCATCTTGGCGAAGACATTTACCGGCAGCCATTTTTGGGATTATTGCGAACAAAGGTATCCGGTGAAATATGTGTCTGCCGCCCATCCTCGTGCTAACGGGTAGGTCGAGCGAGCAAACGGCATGATATTAGAAGCATTGCGAAGCGACTCTTCCGGCGGATGGGAAATACCCGTCGATGGCTTAAAGAGCCGCCCTGCCAAGAACCGGGGACTCGAACTCAGCCCGGCCGCGCAAGTCTGGTGTTTCCCCATACTTCATGGTGTTTGGTTGAAGCGATCCTCCCTACCGACATCGCCTTTCGCTCTCCTCGTGTCGAGAATTATAATGAAGAAACTTCGGACGCTATTCGAGAAGATGAGCTCGTCGTCGCTCGAGGAAACCCGCTGCAATCTTTGCCGCGCGGAATGCTAAATACCTCGAGGGCAAGGTATCATGCCCGCGGCAACCACCCGGGACTTTAACTCTAATAGCTCACAGAGTGGGTTCATCTCGTCGACAGAGTGTTGTCGCCGCCTCGTCGGCCTCCTCGCGCGGGTTTAGAGCACCCCCTCCCGTCGTCCCGTCTGCGTAGCCCTGGGCGGACGCCTTGAAACCGCACCTCGGGATGATGGGAGCGTGCCACCGCGGGCGTGTCGGGCCGTGTCGCGAAAGTGGCCCCGCGGGTGAACTCCATGAGATCGCCCCGCCGCCGCGCTGCGCTGCCCACACGTTACGCGCTCGGTCTGCCGGGCGCTTCCTCCGGATTGGCCCGCCAACCGCGTAGCCATGGATGGCATCGAGAGGTTGGCCCAACGCCCTGCAGAGACTTTGCGACTCTTCCATAGAGCATACCGACCTCCGGATCACGAATCGATAATCGGAGCCCGCACGCAAGGTCGACAATATATAAACGGTAAGATCGGCAAAAACTTCGTTCAAATACTTTTTTGAGCGTCATTCTTTAGCGGTCAAATGGCATACCGTCACGATCGGCGGTGGTATTCGGAGCTCCTCACGCAGCTCATCCGTCGGCCTAGTTCGCCATCACGAGCCGCGCGCCGCAGGTTTCAACGACGCTTAGGACTTTCGCAAGGTATCATATATCCAAAGATTTTAGTCGTTTTTGTCACTAACCTCTCTTGCAAAGATATCTTCGAAACTCATCATACATACCAAGTACTTGGGCCTGGGCGTCGTGGCATGTCCGCTGCTCCTGAGTGATGAGTTCGACACGCTCCTCCTCCAGGCGCTTGTGGTCGGTGGCCAGCTGCGCGCGTTCCTCTTCCAAGGCCTTACCCTCCCCGGCAATCCGAAAGCCGCTCGCGATCCGCACGGGTTCGCTCAACCTCCAAGACTTCACGATCGGCAGCCTGCCTCCCTTTCTTGTGCAAAGGCGCGATCTCGCGCATCGCCGTTGCCCGGCCAGCCAGCGGTCCCTCGACCGCAAGCACCGCTCGTTCTTGATGAGACGGTCGCTCGCGGGTGAGCTCATCCCGCGCCCTGTCGGCCTCAAACAGGCGCCTCGGCACTCCTTCAACTCCTCGCGCGAAGGCGAATTTCTTCGTTCCGGATATGCTGCTCACGATGACATGCAATCACATGGTGTGCATGGCAAAATCCTAATGCAAAAATGGGGTGGCCGAGTACTTACGCCGTGGCGGCCGGCTCCCTTCTCCACTTGGCGGGCTATGCGGGTCGGCTCGTCCTCCTCTTCAACCTCGGGCGGTCTTGCTCCACACGGGGCACCCAGGGTCCTCTGCGACCTCGTACCCGCCTCGGCTTCCTCCATCTCCCCATCGCCCTCGACTTGGATGTAGTCGAGGGGGATTCGAGGCGGGTGACCAAGGGCGCGGCTTTTCGGCATTGGCACCACCGGCTCTGCGGCGGCGTCGGCCCGGCTCTTGGTGCACGGGTACCCCGGATATCTCTTGGGGCGCCGCCCGGCCGGAGCGTCTTCAGCCGGCATTGCTCGCTTCGGCGCCTCGAGGTTTGCTCGGTGCAGGCCGCCAGCTCGCCACGTAGGCCTTCCGCGGCGATCGGAACCTGCAGACAAAGCTCGATGATGGGCCCCCGCACCAGCAATGATTCACACATACCCACATCGACAACATGTGTGATCACGATCAGCGGCAAAGTGCACCCACACGTTGGCAAGCGCGCGGACCACGAAGGCGACCTCCCAAGCGCCACCATGCGGCCTCCTCCACTCAGCGTGGCGCGGATACATCACCATGTGGCCGGTGGTGCCCTTGGTGGATCGGCTGGTGCACTTGGTGTTCCTTCTCCTACAGGTTGCTGCATATAGCAGTGACGATCAATCAACACAACCTTACAGGGGACTGGATAACGATCGGGATACTTACAAAAGCGGTTGATTCAGCAAAGGCTCGAAGTTCTTCATCGACAAGGAAATCGTCATCATACGGGGGTGTTTCGACTTCACGGCGGGGCGGTCGCCCGCTGTCTTCTTCGGTGACTTCGGCTCAAGCGGAGCTCTCGGAAGGCGCTTGCGCGGGCTCCAGCACTCTCTGCCGCCGCGCCCGGGCATCTCGGTCTCTGGCGGCACGGGGGGCACTTGAGGGCGGCGTTACGTAAGCGTGGGCGCGAGCGGCGGCGGCCCTCCTCGGTGGCGGGCTGAAGTACTTCACGCATCATCCCATGAATCTGCCCAACAATCATCGGCAGGTAAAGGCGGTTGCAATCTGGCAATGCACATCAATCTCATCCGGACTACACCACCACCGGCGGGTTCGGTAGAAGGTGAACACAGCCTTGGATCATGTAGTACCCCCGGCTATCGCCCGGGATTTTGGCTACCGATCCTGGACCGGCCCGATGGCGGGAACTCCGCCGACTCAGCCGGGTGGGATCATTCAGCCCGTGTCTCGAAACCGGGGTGATCCCTCCGTTTGGCCCGGCGGATCCGACGCTCCACGAACACGTGAGCAAGGTCGATGCCGGCCCACACGAAGATCATCAATCATAGCCAGCAGCTCCCTCACGCGGCATGCATCGCCGGTCGCTGGGCTCTTCATTCCAGCTTGCTCGCCTCACCGGAACACGGGTGGGATCGACCGAATTGGCACCTCCATTTGCAGCGGGTAAAACCACCCGGCAGTATACCGAATGAGCCACATTCGTTGGTAGCGGGGTTGAGAGGAAACCCACTTGCCCGGTTGCCCCGGAGCTTCACAAACACGCCACCGGCCACCAGCGACCTCGAATCTCCCTTCATCCCCACAAAGAAGAAGTATTTCCACAGGCTAAGGTTGGGAAGAATGCCGAGGCAACACTCACAAAGCGTGATGAAGATATGGCGTCGAGGATGGCGTTCGGCGGTGGTGGCAGGCGCGGAGTCCGTGAGCGTGAGGAGCTCCAGCGGGGAAAGGGTGCGCCGGCATCCCAAAAGCCGCCGCGCCAGTGGCTCTCGAACACTACCACCTCATCCGTCTGCGGCGCAGGTGCGGCTCCGCCTCCAGGCACCCTCCAACCGGTGATGACCCTCCGGCAACACGCGGGCGTCCACCGGCTCCTCACCGTCCCCGTGGTGGACGATGGGGCTTGGCCACTCCCTATCCATCCGGATTATCGGATTTGCCGCCGCAAAGCGGCACGGGCTCGCCATCGGCCCCGCGGCGGTGGCGCCCCACGGCCGACACCCGGCTCGCGCGCGAAATCCGGCGGCGCACCACGGGCCCGCGACTCCGCGTGCGATCCATCCCACCTCACCGATTACGTATTTCGAGAACATGAACGATGTCGGCGAATCGAAACGGTTCAAGTCCACGCTAAATGACTACATTGGGGCTCAAAAGATTCGCGGAATCAACGGATCTCAGGTACTTACCTCTACGATCGGTGGTGACGGGTCGATGCGAATGCGATGAGCCGGGGCGGTCGCAAAACCTAACCGGTGCTGCGCGAAATGGATGAAGACGGAGGGCTCGAGAAGATGAAGGGGGCTCCCAATGTGAATGAAACGAGGTGGCGCCGGGCGCCGATATTTATAGTCCCGGCCGCCCTTAGGGTTAATGCATGGCGCAACGTGCGGCTGCGGCCAGCGCCTCCCCCATTTCTGGGTTGAGTGCGTGCGTGGGCGGCGTCGATTGCCATCATTACCCTTTCTAGTCGCGCGTGTTGTGGTGGCGCCACGCGTCCTATCCCCTCAATTCTCGCGCCCGATTTGTTATCCTACAAGATCACGGGATATTAATTGACGGATGTCTGTTGGGTAGATTTTTTGGGACCACGGCGACCCAATCTTCTTGTGAAGCTTCATCAATATCCTGGGGTATCTGATTTTCCATTTTGCCTCCCCTTAAAACCCCGGGCTATTGAAATCTCACCGCCTTTCGGCCCAGCCGGGGATATTCTCCTCGGTTTGGTACTATACGCACCATGGCCCATGCATGGTGCATTGGCACCCTACGTCCGGGCAGACATACAGTGCTCGGGGACTCCTCGTACGGGCTCCATGCTGGAGTTTGGTCTTTGCGCCAGTTAGGTTTCCGATTACTCGGGGACTTTTTGCTCACATTTTTTCTTATGACCCTAGCAGTACGTGATTACTCACCTACTCCTAGGCTCTGGGGACTAAGTGGGCACACTTCACCTACGGTGAATCATGCTCATTTTTACATTTCCATCTCTGATGTTTTCCACTATACGTGGGCACACTTTGCCGAAAAAAAAAGATTTTTTCATTGGGGCACCCAAAGATCCGGCGGGCGGATTCGTCAAGACTAGGCTGCTTTCGAAAGCAATGGAAAGATGCCATAGGAATACAAGCTGCTGGTCGAAACTATCCCGGCTAGTCGGCGTTTAACTAGTCCGGTCGACACCGCAAAGAAGATCGGTCGACAACACCTCCCGATGATCGGAACGTCAAGACTCCTTCACCTCACAAAGATACAACGTGCTCGGGGACTAGGCGTGGGGGGGATGAACCCCTATCCCCACGGGTCACTTTGGGTTAGGCCTCTCGGGCGGCCCAGGAGCGGCGGATTGAAGCCCTTGGCGTTAGAAGACACCCAATTATCGGGAGATCACGGCCTAAACTTGGTCGCCAAGATAGTTTCCTAGTGTAGCTCAATCATAATCACTATATACTTTCCTATTGTAACCGATCGAGGATAGCTCTTTGTCGGACCGGATCGACTGTAACCCCGCTCCCGGACTATATAAGTTGAGCGGATCCCCCCAGGGACCATCGATTCTCAATCAATCAATACAACTAAGCAGGGGCGTGGGTTTTACGCCATCAAGGCGGCCGAACTGGGTAAAACCCGTGTGTTTGTCCTTCGCCGTTTTGCAGCAACGTCTCGTTAGCCGTCCTAGCACATCCCTAACCGCTCAATCTACTAGCCGGGCATGGCCCCGGCTAGACTATCGCCGGCTAAACCGATGACAACAACGCGAGGCGAACCAGGCCAGGCCTGGCCGCGGTGGCAATGGAGGTGGAGGGGCACCTAGCCGGCGGCATGCGTGCATGGGTCGCGCCCTCCCGGTGGGGGGTGACGGCGCGGCGCCCGGCCGACGATGCATAGAGATGGCGCCGCAGCAAACTCCGGTCGACAAATGGCGTCTGACGCCCTAGGGCGGCTTATAGGCACGACCATGTCTCGATTTTCTAGATTTACTCGTTGATCGATTTGTGTGTGGATGATTTATGGTGAATTGATTTTATAAGTTGTTTCTTTTAGAGTTTGTTTGATTTGTGTTTGATCGATTCTTCATCGCTTGATCTCTTGCCGATGACGAAGATGCTAAACAGTAAGGGACAGGACCATGAGACATATAAGAGGGGGTAACAAAGTGGAAGGAAAAAGGCGAAAAGGAAAAAGGGTGAAAAAAGTTGTGGTAGAAATTTTTCTTGCTTTATTAATAGCTATAGATTATGAAAGATTTTTTTTCGACTCACCGGTGTGGATACGGTATCACTAAAAGAACTCTACCGGGAGTCCACCGTAGGGTTCTATCCTGACCTACTATTGGTATTTATTAAGTGCAAATAAAATATGAAGGATTCATAAGCGCCGCAGAATACCATTGTAGCTTTTTTCCCTGAGTATTCCGTAGTATCGTATTTATCCATAGGGAAGCAAGGGTTAAAGAATCTAATAACTCACAATCATACATGTACTAACTTAGCAAACCACTAGACTAAAGTGAGCGGGGGTACATCATAGATGATAGGAGTTATGAATAATATCGCACGCAAGAGAATTCCTATGATAGATATGTAACTGAGCAAGTTGAGAGGATAATGGGAGAGATCAAGGTTCCTATGTACTTTTCTATTACTTAGGTTCTATGATAGCAAACACACAAAAAAGCACTTTGGAGCAAAGGTCCTTTCTAACTCTCGAAGAAGACGGGAAAGAAGGTAGTTGGGAGAAGGTCGCCAAAAGCTCTACTTAAACATCAATCCAAGCGTGGTGGATTACACGGGGCCGCGGGCAGTCACCTCTAGGGCTACCACAACTAACCTTAGGATTGGCAACGGCCGGAGTAACCTATAGCCTAGACACCATGTCTATACTATCGATTACTACTCTAGTTACCTAGAATAACTAGAGCCCCTCAATACGAACGGAGATCCCATGCAATGGCATAACAACTATACTAACCAATTATATGAAAGACATGAAAGTAAATAAAGAAGATAAATATATAAATCATAAGTCTTACAAAGAAAGGATACGGGACATACCAAACACCTGAAAGACTTGTCCCGGGAACCGGAGAAGCGCAACTCCGCTCTCTAACATAGTTGCTAATCTACTATATTGGAGAGTCTAGCCCCTAATTCTCTAGTATGGAAGAGAGGTTGTCCTCACATTAGGACACCTCGATGATAATAATCAAGATAATGAATGGAATGAATTAGAGTTTCACCTAGGGGCCAAGGGTGCAGTTATATAGCCCCGAGAGAGCCTTGCATCGTGGCCCTCGAATCAAAAACAGACCCCCTTGATCAACGGCTTAGATTGCATGGCAATGGTGGTGGAAGAGTCCTTGCCAAAGGGAGAGTGCCACGTCCTTTGTGAAGATGGCCAAGCTCCTCCTCTAGCCTTGGTCGAGAGCTAGCCCAATGATAGATAAGCCCTACCTTGTAGGGGTTGTCTACGGTGTCTTCTAGAGTCTTCTTACGTAGGATCCAAATTGAATTACTTCACGGGTAAGTCTTTACATCGTATGTGTTGCAAACTCGGGCTTTTTCCTGTTTAATCCCACGAAAATATATAAATCACCAAAACTCATGGAATTTTAAATTAGTAAAGCCCCTAGTCTATGTTTTATTCTTTTATGCCCTTATTTCATGTTTAGTTGACTATTAAAAATATGCAATAACAGGGGTCAACAAACTCCCTCAAGCTTATTTTTTGCTAGTTCCTTAGGAAAATTAATTTATACTTTGAACTGGATTAGGAGCTGCTACAAATGCTTTTATCGGGTACCAAAATAAATGGTACCCCTAATACCTCGTTTGTAAGAAGGATTACCCCCAAAAAATGTGATCGGGGTGTTAACAATCCCAAAGCATCATCATCGAGGGCTGTGCGTGGGAGGAGAAACTAACGCCGGGACCTCCCCTGGGAGAGGGGGACTGGACCAGGTTCGGCCAAGGCCACTCCTCGCGTTCTACCCTCGCCGAATCTCGTGCATTGCCCAGAATTTGTAAAACGGATCGTGCGCGTGAATGTGCTCTGGCAAGTCGGACTCCACGACACCCGGTTCCCACCGTCAGCGGGCCCGCGGAGGTCAAATCCTATTTTTAGCGCCATCAGCGACGGAAGATAGACTTTAAGCATTCGCGCCTTATCGAGCATTGT
>JADLZK010005733.1:0-73618 GCA_015847255.1 Hyparrhenia diplandra | reverse complement strand
AAGAGTGGATCAGGTCCAAAATAGTCAGGCAGAATAATAGTGATCCCATAGGCCATGAGCCTCTGTTTCCAAGTCACCTCCCACTACCGGAAATCAGCCTTTTACCGAGGGCTCAACTGTTTGCCCATAGCCAAAAGTTGGGCTCTCGGCAAACAACATATTTGCCCAGCGTCCAGAAAAAGAGCCCTCGGCAAACAAGAAGCCGGGCAAACACATATGTTTGCCGAGGGCCAAACAGTAGGCACTAGGCAAACGTGTATAGTTGCCGAAGTTTCTGAGGTGCTCACGCTTGGCAAACAATTCCCTCTCAGCAAAGAATCGTCCGCCGTGAACGCTGACCTGCCGCTAAGTGTTTGCCGAGGGCGAACGTTACGCCGGCAAACATAAGATTGTCACTGCAAAAAGTTGTCACTGCAAATTAATTCTGAAATAAGCCTCTTGTAGCATAGCAGTATAGCACCATAAGATTGTCACTGCAAAAAGTTGTCATTATTATGGGTATTGAATGAAACTGAGGGATAAATGAGTTCCTAGATATGTCAAGGAACTTGTCCAGGAATATAACTGACTATTTGTCAAGGAAATTGTCATTTAGTAATTGTAGCTGTCAGTTTCATTCTTTCGACACTTTACTGATGTCACCATGTGAACGCCCGTCAAGTATTTTGACTTCTTGCTTATACCATAGCCAGTGCTAACAATACTAGCACCTTCATATTATGATTTTTCTTAGCATAGCTCAATGCAATGTCTTATAATATCTCATACCATTACTACAGCTTTATCTATGGGAAGTTCAAGTGAGTCTCAGCGTGCAGCACTAATATTCTCTCCTATTAGTAAAAAAAGTGTTTAGCAAGATGCCGTGGGAATGTAGACATTCTATTAACAATTTAAACTAATATTTACAATTAGCTAGTGTCCAGATTATAAGTGAATTATTACTTGTAGAGAAAGGAGCTCTATTAGAAAAATGACTACTATCAGAGAAATTACTACTAGCATACATGCCTGTTTAGCTGCATACCTATATGTACTTGCTAAAAAATTTTCTGAAAGCTTTTTCATTGTTATGTAGGCTGGTACTGATGTACAAGGCGCCAATGAGGTATGCAGCATGTTGCACTCTAATGAACACTATTGCAGATTAAAATAGTGCAATCACCTCCTGTTTCATCAAACATTTAGTAGTACTATTAGTGCCTGAATTCATGTAAGTACTACTACAGCTACTGCTGTTGCTATTACTACTGTTGCTGCTGGTACTCTAGTATGCTCAAAAAGAAAATCCACAACTGCAAATTTAGCGAACTTATATATATCCGTTTCTCTCTAATGAATCAACAGGTTAGCTTGGTAGGGACACTGCGAAGGACAAGAAGATCTGCGTCATGCCGTGCTTAACGAGGAGCTAACCAAGTTGCTGGATCATTCCACCAATGCAAAGGCCAATCAGTCGTAGTGAATCCTAAGTTGGCAACAACTAGCTACTCTCATCCTGTCATTTTAATCACTCCAAGTGCCAGAGCAAGTGATTTTGTAATATGTTTCTATGCAGAAGTGGTGATTTTGTAATTTTACTACTAAATAAAATTATGTGATCTGGTTTGTTGTATATGCAACAACAGTATAGCTTGATTTGTTTGGATACCAAAGTGTTCAATACTAAAGTATATATGTGTGATATATATATATATATATATAACTGCTATTTAGAATCATGTATTCTAAATACTGTTTAGAGCCACGGCGGCGCCACCCAACCCGACGTCTCATATGACAACAATAATTCTTAGCCCCACAAAAAGTAAATCACGCCATGCATTACTCTTTGGGTCATCAGACATGATTGGTAGTAATTGTTAACTTATAGACGCCCTATAGTAAATACTGAATCCGCAAAAACGTAAACTCTGTGGGCATCATGAACGGTAATAATTGACTCTTTCATCATACGGCAACCACATATATTGGGGGTTTGCCAAGTGCTATGGCATATGGCACTCGGCAAATAAGGCTTGTTTGTCGAGGGCCAGGATAGAAGGCACTCGCAAACAATCGTTAATGGCCGCTTACTCACGCCAATTCAAAATTTTGTTTGCCGAGTACTTTTACTGACTCTCGGCAAACGTTTGCTGAGTGCCCCATAGAAAGCCCCTCGGTAAACCTCTAGTTGCCGACCACTTAGTTGCCTAGCGGGTTATGCCGAGTGTTGCTCTCGCAAACGGTTTGCCGAGGGTATTTGTGTAAGTACTCAGAGATCTTGTGGGGAAGGAAGGTTCTAATCCTTCTCGTGCCCTCGGGGCTTTCTAAATCATGGTGTCGTGATCTTATTTTTCGCTGAGCTGTGCTCTTTATTCTGTTTTGCCCTTTATTGGTTTTCTGCGATTTCTTTGATTCACGGACCTGTAGTTCAAATTGAGCAATGATTCCTCAGGGATCGCTCAAAAGTCTCCATGGTGTATCCCTGTGCCAAGTTTGGGGTCGAGCTGCTTTGTTTTGATTAGTTTTTCTTTCAAGTTTGTGTCCGTCGGCTTTTCTGCTCGTCGGGCTTCTGTCCCTTGTTTTTCAGTTGGTGCTTGTGTTCAGGCGTAGGAGAACAAGCAGCAGTGCTGCAGCGCAGAGCGCCTCCCAGCCTTGTGTTCACCCGGTTGTGCTAGTCTGTAAAAATACGATTTCCAGTTCGTGAGTAGTTCCGGTCAATGCGCCAAGCTACAGTGGCTATTTTTGTTTGTCTTTTTCGTTTGCTCTAGTATCTTGCACACGTGGTTTTCTTTGAACAGCTCTGGTCGGTTAGTTTTTGAATTAGCTCTTTACTACATTATAAAAAGTTGCTCGAAACTTGTATGCCACTAAAAAGTTCGTTCGACCCGTGTGTTATGACAAACTTTCTATCGATACCGATCTATTTCGTATAAATTAGTACTTATATGTTGGTTTGGGAGATATTTTTGTTTAATTTTTAAAATGGCCGAGATCGATACAAATACAAATGTAGTACCATCGCGATGCATTCCAAAATGGTATACAAGAGATGCGAGAGAGGATACAAGTTTTGATAGGCATGATAGGAATTTTGTTGGACTAGATGGTGAGACCAAGGCAAGTCGCATGATGGGGCTGCTGCCAGATTGGTGTGCACTACAACAACCGTCTATAATGTCTGTTGAGGTGATAAGGAAATTTATTACTGAAAAACATATCAATTACTAAAAATCCAATAAAGTAATTAATGAAAAATGTTGTGTAGATGTATCACAGATGTTCTAAGTTTTCAATGATTAATTTATTTGTGTAAGGCACCAACAAGTGTAAAAGCTGGATAACGAGCCGAAGCTAGCTTGGCTCGCTCGGCTTCGGTCTAGCTCGTTAGGATAACGAGCTAGCTCGCTCGGCTCGTTATCTTAACGAGCTAGAATGCTAGCTCGGCTCGGCTCATTAAGCTCGCGAGCTAGCTCGTTAAGCTTCGCGAGCTAGGTATAAAAATACACAAAATATAATATTTGCATTTATATAAAGCTTGAAAATGATAATAATATAAAATAATACATCCAACAACTTTAAATTGATCAAAATACTTATATGTGCTAACATATCAACCATTTATAGAGTGCAAAAATGTGAAATAACATAAAACTAATATATGTTTTGATAATTTTTCACTGAAAACGTGGCTCATTTAGCTCGCGAGCTGGCTCGAGTTGGCTCGTTATCACTAACGAGCTAAAATCTTGGCTCGGCTTGGCTCGTTATCGTAACGAGCCGAGTCGAGCTGCCGAAGCTTGCGACGAGCCGAGCGATCTAACGAGCTTCGAAGTTTTCCGGCCCAGCTTTTAAACAAGTGTATGCAATTGCTACTCCAAGCACTTGTGGAAATGAATCAGATACCACATGATATGGATCCATTTGCAACAACAGATACAATGAATGAGCAATTTCCATTGGAAGAGGAGCAGAATGTATCAGCATTAGCGCCTCCGATTTAAAGCACAAAGAGGAGTCGTGCAAGAGCGGTGCAAGGTGGTGATGTTCCATTACCTCACTTCAAAGGGAAAGCAAAGGCATCCCACATGCGCCGTGCCCCATTGCACAGGTTGGGAAAACTGGGTGCAAAATAACCACGTGTGGCAGGAAGGTTCCTCCCTAAAGGCCAAGGAGACGACCAGTGAGGAGTGGAAGAGGTAGGGGGAGGGGGATGGCCAGTGCAGGGCATACAGATGTCGACACGTATGCGGATGCATCTAATAATGAAGAGAGTGAGATTGGTGATGATGATGATGATAATAGTGACGATGACCTTTGAAAAAAGAAGCTCATAGAATTGAGCGTGTGGTTACTGACAACAAAAATTAGGATCACGGACAACAATAATTTTGATTATTCAGCCAATTTTCATGATTTTTACCATATATGTAGAATTTAGTTATTTAACAACATGGATTCGTTGCCTGGACTTATGATATTTGGCGGTGAGGTAGAATTATGTAATGTTTCGGTCATTTGCATAGGTTAGCCAAACTAGTACTTCCTCTGTTCTAAATTGTTGATTGTTTTTGGCTTTTCTAGATGCATTTCTTTTGCTATGCATCTAAACATAGTGTATAATTAGGTGCATAACAAAATCAATATATCTAGAAAAGGCAAAGTGAACTATAATTTCGAACGGAGGGAGTCACAAACCGCTTCTCCCGGTCAACGCGAGGGGATGACGAAGGCATGACGTGACGTAGAATTGCGGTGGCGCTGGGACGCCGAGCGCCGCGGGCCTAGGTCGGGCGCTGTGGCGGGTGCGCTTAGGGCGGTGGCGGTGGCGGGGGCGCGAGGGGTGCGCAGCGCAGCGGCGGCGGCAGGAGGCTGAGAGCTGAGGGATTAACCCTAAATTGTTCATGATTGATTGACCCAAAACAGTTACCCCATATTTATATGAAGGGTTTACAATTACTAACGGGTCAGACCCATTAGTCTTTTCAAGCTCACCTTAATTTAACTAAATAAAATTACTAATAAAAGTTTTTAATTATTAAATATTCAGCCACTACGCTTTATCCCGGCGAAATCGTTGACCGAGTGTGACAGTTTTTTTTGTCCTAGCTGCCTAAAAGCGAATCTTACTTGTGCAAATTGTCATGACCGAGACTACTACGCTGCCATCATCTAACATTTAGCATCCACTTCCTGCAATATATATTTGCACTACCATATATAGTGCCATGATTCGTGGTAAGTGGATCGGAGTACAACATCTAGTGTGATTATTGCACCCCGCTGCAAGTGCATTTTTCTGTAAATTTAGGACGACATCATTGCATTGCAATAACAAATATGTTTGTGACTATATATACCCAAAGGGTGTGCTAAGGAGTAGGAGCAGAGGGCAAAGGACGTGGGAAGAGGAGACAAATGGGGATGGCATGTCGCATGGGGAAATGTGAGGCTTATGGCTCGAGCGTTATAGGATTGGCAGGCATGAGGAACACAACTGTATCTTTGCGAACACAGACAAGAGGATGAGGCCCAATAAGAGTCAGGAAGAATTTCTATCCAAGCATGAAGTTGAAGTGGCCGAGATCACAAGTGGAATAAAGAAGCAGAATTTCTATCCGAGCTTGGTTATGGCCACCTTGAGTGGATTCTTTAATCAGTGACTCAGTCCAATGCCTTATAATACTGAAGTAATACAGAAGTGGCTGAGATCACGAGTGGATTCTTTAAGAGCTTTGAGAGAAGAAAATGAGCAAAACAAGAGGATGGAGAATGCATGATAGACTCTTATAACCAAAGATTCTGGTGCATGTGGTGCGGCGGAGTGGGACATGCTTCTTTTCTCCTAGCCATGCATCACGGTGACACCAGGTGTGGTAGTATTATTTTGTCGTGCAAGCAGCTCAACCAAAAGGATACATCTAGAAAAAAGAAAATCCAACTATTTAAATACTGAAGAAAAAGATAGAACTTTTCCGCAACTGCTAGCATTTTTGTGCAACCAAAACTTCGCTAGCAGGTCAAAGTGGTTCAGCAATGTCCCGGGTAATGACTAACATTCTAGAGTGACGACTGGACTTTGTGAAATTCAAAAATGCAAACTATAAGTTAAAGATTGTATGCACAATCTTGATTTAAAGAAGAAAACAGAAAGATGAAAAACTTTGCTCGAGTTATCTTGACAAATGTATGGCGGTAGTGTCTATGTATACTGAAGGACTGGATATTGGATACCCAACCCTATATCGACTTTGGTTGCGGTCGAAGTCCACTGTAAGTTTGGGATACTTTTTGTGCTTTTGTTCTCGTTGGTGCCGGCAGCATGCTTTAGCCAAAAGGATATTTCATTTACTTTTTTTGTGCTATTGTTCTCTTTTTGTTGGTGCGGGAGCATGCTTCAGCCACAAGATGGTAGTCATTTTTTTCTCAATTTGAATTAATTTGAATAATCATATCAAACCCATGTTAGTTTGGCAGCGGATAAAATACACAATAACTACTGTGTTTCCTTTCTTGCACTATTGTTCTGTTGTTGATAGTGGCAACATGCTTTTACTTTCGCTACTGTGTTGTAAAACTTTTCATGTTGGTGCTAGCAGCATGGTTCAGCCACAAGGTGATACAGTTATTTTCATGATTTTTTCATAGTCGAGCACAAGTATATGTAAACTTGAAACTGCACTCAGGCTGAAGCAGGGACGGCCAATAAACCGAGAGATGAGCAATACACAATTAGTAGAACTTGCATTCGTTACCGGTAAGACATGATTTGGCAGCGAGGGAGGTAGATTATGTAATATTTCAATTTTCTTCCATCAATTTGTCAAACAAACATTTTTATTTTCCTAGTATTAAAAACAGACTCATACTTATGCAAAATGTCACAACTAAGGCCTTGGTTTTTTTTTTTCTCGAATATGCAAAAAGATTTGCGTATCATTTTCATTAAGGAGAATGTTTTACAAATTGTCGCGCCTGGCGCGTAAGGGAGGTACAAAGGATTTGCATAGATTTCGCCTCCCTAGAAGCACGATCGTGATTACTCGCGAAGTTAGACAACTAAGATGACGCTACCCGCTTCGATCCACATGTCGGCGGTTTGTTTTATAGTGGCTAACAGTTGGCTTGTGGTCGCCAAGCCACTGCGTAAGCACCTAGCGCCTGCTCTTTCCATATGTGCCAAAGATGAGGGTGAACAGAGTGTTTGCTCCCTTCCTTTGTCCCCATGCCATCTCTACCTCCATCGCCCCCACTAAGGCCTTGTTTGCCCAAGCTCCTTCTAGCTCCGCTCATTGCTACAGTACCAAAGGAGCTGGATTCGGCCGTAGGAGCCACTAAACGTAGCCTCTTCAGGCTCCTAGTTCACTCTATCTGGGAGAGAAAACGGTTCCTATAGACAATGATGTTATAGTTGTTATTGTAAGAGGACCCGAAGCCACAAAAGGCTATACCAAAAGGGTCCAAAGCTAGCTATGCTGCCATCATCTGATATCCAGCATCCCCGTCCATACAAATGTATATCCAACATCTAGTCCTACAATATATAAACACTGCAATAATGATAAATAGTAGGTGGATTGAGTACAATACTTAGTGTGATTATATGAGTTGTCATAACTACACACACTGCTATGGTGTGCCTTTTCTTTGCTTAAATTTAGGACAACCTGGTTAGATAATTAAATAGAACAAACATGTCTTGCAACTATAAAAGCCAACAGAGGGGGGTGGCAAAGGTCATGCTAAGGAGCAGAAGGGTGAGAACATTGAAAGAGGAGATAAAATGGAGATGGCAATTGCATTTAGGAATGCATGTGAGGGTTATGGATCAAGCCATATAGGATTGGCAGGCATGAGGAACTCAACTGTATCCGTGTGTCAACAAATCTGTGGATGAGAAACCCAAAATAGTCTGACAGAATAGTGGTCCCATGGGCCATATGCCTCAATTCCCCAGCCATGTCTTGCAATGTAGGAAGAGAAGATAGAACAATGCAGACTATAACAAGTGACGACGGAACACGGGAAAAATTCCCTATTCTGTGTTCTCCCTGCGAAACTGAACTGATTCGTGTGAAGTTCATGCACGATTCCTATGAAATTCATATGTTCCAAACAGACCGTAACTTTAAATTGTGAGCTAACATGGCGCTTATGGGGGAGTAGGCTGCTTTTTTTTGGCCAATATTAAATATGGGCTGGACCAAAACAGCTGACAGGTTGCCTATTGCGTACACAAAACTGTGACTATAAAAGGAAACAAAGAGGCCCAAGGGCATGCTATGCAGCAGATGTAGTGGGTTAAGGACATGTGATGAGCCGATGATGAAGGAGATAAAGATATGGGAACGACTCAGACAGTATAGGTTAGGATTGGCATGCATTGGGAACTCCATTATGACTATCTTGTTCCATCAAGCAATTTAATTACCAAGACAACGTTGGTGAAGGGTCCAAGAATTCTGCGACAACCCAGAAATGAACGGACCAAATCTGATCTCCATCTCTCGGAGCCAAAGATGATCCGGCGCCAAGCTGAATTCGCCTTTCGGGTTGATGTCTCCTCAACAGCTGAAATCAGCAATCAGGAGCAAAATTGAAGCAGTTTGCAATACAGTGCACGGTGGATTACGCGTAACAGACTAGTGATCCAAACCAGCTAGAGAATCAAACACACGCAGTGCTTATCCTGGCTTGACCAATAATCGGAGCTCTCCGCAAGAATATCGGCGAATTTACTGACAACTACTTCCTGTTTCAGTTCTATGTCATTTGGATATTTGGTTAACACCATTTTAGTGTGAAGAATGCAAGTTATCAACTGGCTTTTACAATTGTCAAAAAGACTTTCACTTTTAAATATGTTGTCCCGTGGGCATGAGCAACTTGTAGCATTTTTCTGCATCCAAGACTTCCCTAGCAAGTCGTAGTGGTTTAGTAAGGTCCAGAGTAATGACGAAGTGCGACTGATTTCATTGCACCTCTGGCAGGAAGGTTCACCATTCAAAAAACCAATAGGCCAGCACAGTAACTGCAAGCATGCTATCAGAAACCACTTACAGAGGCAAATTCTGCACTCTCACTTCTTAGCCAAAAGAGACCAGTCGTTGTGCCAAAATGTGTAGAGAAGTAGCCGGGATGCAGCACGATTATCAGTGAGCATCAGTTCTCCAGGTGAAAAACACACTCAGTCAAACAATGTAGCTTGCTGCTGTTAGAAACAGTGTGTGACTACATCGTATTACTCTCTGTGTTATTTTCCGACAGTGGCATATGAATGCATTTGTCAAAATTGAGAACTGCGATGTACGTACAAGTTAAAGATAGCAATAGTGCAAGTGCATCCCAACATAAGTCCTACGATATATAGGCACTGGCATGGTATGTACGTATACATAGTAGCCTCGTACGTGGATTGACTATAAAGTCTGATTATTTTCTTATTAAATTCAGGACAACGTGGCTACATCATTAAATAGTACAAACATGCTTGTTTCTTCAAAATAAAAAGAGCAAACATGCCTTGTGGCTATAAAAGAGGCACATGTAGGGCAAAGGGTGTTTCAAGCAGCAAGAGGGTAAGGACACTGAAAGAGGAGATAAAATGGGGATATGGCATCTTGGGTTCAGAATGAGGCTTATGTCTCAAGTCATATAGGATTGGCAGGCACGAGGAACTCAACTATATCCACCTATCAGCTACATTGTAGATCAAATACAAAATAGTCAGGCAGCAGTGATTGTGCTGTTTCTTTCTACTGGTGTTTCATTTCATTTTGCATTTCATAAGTGGTGGATATATGTTTAGCTTTTAGCTAGACTGGTTCTCTCGGTGCACCGGCTACCTCCTGGTGGTGGCTTGCAGTTACTCAAGACGCATTTGGATGGTGGATGAGAATGGAGCACTTGCCTGCAAAAGTACACCCAAACGCTTAGTGTCCCTCTAACGCTGTGCATGAATGCTGGACATTGCTGACAGAAACCTCTGAGTCCCCAAGAAAGGAATTCATTCTCTAATCCTGCTTGTTGTGTGGGAACTGTGGAGTGAGAGGAATGCAAGAGTATTTAAGCACAGGGAAGCCTCCACCATTTCATTTCTAAACAAGATCAAGGGAGAGGCAGAAGCTTGGTTCATGGTAGGTGCGAGGTGCCTTGCACCTCTCCTTGGCAGAGAATAGGGTTTTTTCACCTTTCTTGACTTGCCTGGCTGCTAGACTTTCCAGGTTAGCAACCTTGTAACTCCTCTTCTATTATAAATAGAAATTAGCACTGTCGAACCCCAAAAATAGTCGGACAGAATAGTGATCCCATGGGCCATATGCCTCAATTCTCCCGACCATTTCTACCGATGTAGGAAGAGAAGATAGAACAATGCAAACTCTAACAAATGACGGTGCTAGGCCTGTTTGGAATTTGGGAAAATTTTCCTATTATGTGTTTTCCCTGCGAAACTGATTTTGTGTGAAGTTCCTGCATGATTCCTAAAAAGATCATGTGCTCCAAACACACCGTAACTTTGTTATGGGGGAGTAGGCTGATGCAGAACCAGGAATGGCAGCAAGGTCTCGTACCTACATTGACTTGCGCCTCGCTGCCTGTCTCCACTCGTGTCTCTTTGTCCTATTCCCCATCCAGATCGCCTGATTCCCCTCAGCCCTGATCGCCTAGATCACTGATCCGGATGACCTGAGCGCAGAGGAATTAAGTTTGTATTATAAAGTTTGAATCTTGATTACAACATTTGTATTATAACAGTTAAAAATTATTAGCCGAATTAAGTTTGAATCTTGATATGCTTATGTGCCAGATAAAATAGACCAAAGGTAGTAGACATGAGCGAGAATTAATTAATATTTCAGTCTTCTCCATCAGTTTATCTAACAAGCTTTTTTTTTTCCAACTACTCAAAACGGAGTCATACTTATGCCGGCCCTATTTGGTCATGCTCTCTCCGGCTCCGGTTCATTGCTACAGTACTTGATGTGTCAGAGACGGAGGCGCTGGCTTCTTCTACCTCTTATAGCTCATTTCATCAGGGAAAATCGGTTTCTGTAAGTATTGATGTTATAGTTGCTATTGCAAGAGGAGCCGGAGCCACAAAATGTTGTACCAGATAGGTCTAAATCTGAGTCAGGACGTGGTGATGCAGTGTAGTATGCATCATCTCAACATCAAGTCCTACGATATGTAGGCACTGGCATGATATGTATGTACTATACATAGTAGCAGTGGCGGAGCGTGAAGCCTAATATAGGGGGGGGGGCATTTGTCAAATCCGAGAATATATATACAGAAGTTCCATACAAATAAGTTTTGTTTCTGTGCACTAAAGAGCCGAGAGCAAGCGTGGGCGTGGGGGCGCTGCCGCCCGCCGGCCGGGGCCGACGATGAGTCGACGAGTCAACTAGGAAGGCCGCCGCGAGGCATCGACAGCTCCGGCCTCTAGCTTCCGGCTCGTTGCCTTATCGTCGTCTGAGCAATGAGCATCCGCCTTCTCGGCCAGGTCCCAGCTACCACCAGTCATGTGGCTTATTTCTTCTCCGTTGCTTTGCATGTTGAGCGATGCTAGGTCCCAGCTACCACCAGTCATGTGGCTTCTGCGCGCGTAATGGGCTAGCTTGCATGTGGCCTCTGGCCCATCGCCTATGCCTTGTGGGCTGAATTTGCTAGCCTAGCCATCCAGACTTGCACAACAGCACAGATACGCTGCACACAAGCATAGATCTTCATTTCTTTTTTGCGTGGCAAGGGGGGGCCGGAGCCCTCTATGGCCATAACGTAGCTCCGCCGGTGCATAGTAGCCTCTATAAAGTCTGATTATATGAGTTGTAATGACTACAAATGCAACCCAAAAATCAAATCTGACTGTAAAGTCTGATTATTTTCTTAATAAATTCAGGGCGACGTGACTACATCATTAAATAGTACAAACATGCATGTTTGTTCAAAATAAAAAATAACAAACATGCCTTGTGGCTATAAAAGGCACATATAGGCCAAAGGCTGTTCCAAGCAGCAGGAGGATATGGGCATTGAAAGAGGAGAATGGGGATGGCATCTTGGTTCAGAATGAGGCTTATGTCTCAAGGCATATAGGATTGGCAGGCATGAGGAAGTCAAGTATATCCACCTATCAGCCCGATAGTCAAATACAAAATAGTCGGGCAGTAGTGATTGTGGTGTTTATTTCTACAGGTGTTTCATTTTGTTTTGCAACTCAGTATGTGGTGGATATATGTTTAGCTTTTAGATGGACCTGTTCTCTAGGACATGGAAACGTCGCTCCGGCCACTACTTGGTAGGAAGCGGTTACTCAAGACGCATTTTGTTGATGGTTACAGAATGGATGGCCGCAAGTGCACCGAAACGCTTGGATATCATTGACTGAAACCTCTAGCACTACAGGAATCCGCTTCTTTGCCGAGTGCAAAAAGATTTGCCGACAGCAAAAAATCGGGCACTCGGCAAAGAGGATCTTTGCCGAGTGCCATACTCAGCACTCGGCACAGTCTTCTTTGCCGAGTGCCAAACCGTCGGCAACGCCTCACACTTTCGGCAAATGTTATCTTTGCCGAAAAGCGCGTAGCCGTCGGCGAAATAATACACTCGCAAAGAATAATACGTAACCAAACGGCCACGCTGTCCGTCACCTTTGCCGAGTGTCAACCGTTAGGCATTGCCGAAAGTGCGTAACAAATATGCACTCGGCAAAGCATTTTTTTGCCGAGTGCCCTACCCGCACTCGGCAAATTATGCTTTTTTTTGTTTTTCCGCCCCATTTTTTTTGTGTGGCCTTGGTACCGTAATTACATCTCATGTTCAAAATTTGGGACAATTTCAAGTTGTTTTGCTATATTTCATGAATTATTTCTATTTTCTTGCATTTTTTTGGACCACTACAAATTTGAACTGCAGTACATGAAATAATGGAATGTGGTCATTCAAAAATATTATTCATAATGTTTGGCGTATGTTTAGGCTCAATCTAGGGACTCGCGGCGAAATTACGAACATTTATGTGTCGGAACATGACGAGTTACATGCGGGAAAAGTGTCTTTAAATTCTATAAAATCCAAACGAAGTTTAAAAATTCCACATGTGAAACGCATGTAACTCCCGATTAAGAGCCTCCCCGATTAAAGCGAACTACCACGGCTCGGTGCGGCCGGGCGGTGAGGGAGCCGCCGGGACGTGGGAGCGCCGTCGCGCGCGTGGAGGAGGGCGCCCTTGCCGGAAGATCAAGACGGAGTTCGGGTGAGTCTGCAGGATTACTTCACATTTTTAAATACTATGTTTTTTTTAATAAAAGAATGATACGTGTTGTCCGTATGCGTAACTACTTCACGGCGAGGCGGGGCAAGGGGCGTGGCCGCTAGAGTGCGGGACAAGGTCCGCCGAGACCGACTCAAGGACCTGTACCATGAGGCACGTGTCCGGTCATCATCTCCTTCAGCCGACGTGCTTGGCAAGGTGGTGAGGAAGAATGAAGCAAGGGAGATGATGCTCCGTAGGGAGACCGACCTCACCGGAGCAAGACATCCGTGTTCGTAGAGAACGCATTTATTCCCGATTCCTTCAATGAAAAATAAGCGGACTTCCATTCATCCTCTGCTATGTCATGCAAATGTGTCCGGAGTGGTGCAACAAGTACAAGCACCGGGCCGGGAGGCCATTGTGGACAAGTGGCTCTTGGGCGAGGCGTCTGAGACCAAGAGACTTCGTTGGAGATGTCGCTTGGAGACCGGGAAGCCACACCACCAAGGAGCATGCCCCTCCCAAAGTATATGGATAGATGGGTACGATTCTGTTGATTTTTTTATTCAAGCGCTCAAATCTCTTCACTTCTAACCATCTCTGTGTTCTCCTCGCAGTCCGCTTCAAATGAAGGCCAGCACATCAGCGAGTACGCGGGGTTCGCCTTGACTCACAACGGCAGAGCGACCGACAAGGACAACGCCTATGACCCAAATAAGGGGCCGAGGCGTACACCAATGCCCGCGTCTACCCCAAGCTTATCTAGTACGCCGAGGCGGCAAAGCATCGCTATGGGGACGACCGATCCAAACCACCGCGCCCCTAGACACGCACTGTGATGAGGTTGGGAGGAGGGAAGCAAAGACGACCGTCTTGGATGGCCAACCGCTGCGATCAACCCGCCCCTCTGTTCACAGGTGAGCGAGATTCGCTCAAGGAGCACGACCTCCACCGACATCCCCATAGCACCTCGGCAAAGCAGAGCTCCATGCGTATGATGCGGGGAGTTTCGGTAATTACGCCATTCGCCGCTCACCGGTTTTACACATGTCCGCTGCCTATGCATTGTTTCAACGTTACGGGTGTAATATTGCAGGCCGGATGGCGAGTTGGGCGGCGAAGCGCCGCCCAGCGGCAGAGTTTGAGGCCGAGCAGCGGCCCAGCAGAGGCCCATCGGCGGGAGTTGAGGCATACCGGCCAATACTGGCGCGCCAAAGAACAGGCGTGGGCGGGCTACTTCCGTGGCCTCCAAATCCCGGGTGTGACCGCCGTTGCCTAGCTCGCTGTTCGCTCCACCACCGTTTCCCGTTCCTCCTCGTAGGGACTCCCCGTGAGTATATGTTGTTGTTTATTTATTTGGCTTGTGCGGCTCACCCGCAAGTACTAATGAGATCGCCTCTCCTTTATGCGGCCACTATCACGGGGTTCGAACCCGACTCCTCCAGTGGCCCTTCTCCACCCCATCTACCGGTTGGCCCGACTCCACGTACACGTGGCCGTGGCGTTCCTCCTCCCGCACGCAGCCGGCCACACACTACGGGCTTCCACATGTCCCTCCTACACACCACGGGTGGACGTACCAATCGGGCGCCGCAGCATGGGTGGTATCCGGGCAAGGTGAGGGCCCCTCACACTCTTCGCACCGGGGAGGCCACGGGTCGGGGCAGGGAAGTTGAGTTGGTGGTGATTAGGTTCGACACAGCGGGTACCGTGATGGATTTCTTTTGGATGTTGGACATGTTGCACTATGATGGATCTAGTTTCCATGTTGGACATGTTACATTTCGTTTGGATGTTGGACATGTTGAATTTCGTTTGGATGTTGGACTATATGTGTGAATTTGTGATATATGTGGATTATATCTGTGAATTTGTGATATATGTGCAATATATATGTGAATTGGTGATATATGTGGTTTATGTGTATATATGAATGCTTATGGTATATGTATGTGTTGATTTGCGGCAACAATCAACGTAAACAGCAAAAAAAAAAAAATTCCCAGCTTTGCCGAGTGCTTGCCGAGTGCCAAAGCCTCGGCAAAGCTGGGCATCCTACAAAAATTTGGCGGGTTTGCCGATTGCATGGACGCCACTCGGCAAAATGACCATAACTTTGCCGAGTGCCATTCGTATTGCACTCGGCAAAGTTTATTTTTTATTTTTGGTAAAATAAATAGTTTGCCGAGTTCGGACATTTGGCACTCGGCAAAGTTTTTTAAAATATTCAAATCTTTGCCGAGTGCCCCAACGTTTGGCACTCGGCAAAGGAGCGTCCATATGTAACGTTCGACGTTGAATTCGCCGAAAGCATCGACATGGCACTCGGCGAATCCTTCGCCAACCGTATGCGACATTTGGCACTTTCGGCAAAGATCCGTTTGCGAGTCATTCTTTTGCCGAGTGGGGTTCGCCGAGTTTGGCGGTCGGCAAAGCCTTTGCCGAAAAGTGAGAACTACCTTTGCCTAGTGCGCTCGCACTCGCAAAGCGACCATTCTTGTAGTGTAGGGTCCCCAAGAAAAGAATTCGTTCTCTAATCTTACTTGTTGTGCGGGAACTGGGAATTGAGAGGAAAGCAAGAGTATTTTGTAGCCTTAGGGAAGCCTTCTCCATTTCACTTCTAAACAAGATCAAGGGAGATGCAGAAGCTTGGTAGAGAATAGTTTTTTTTCCTCACTTTCTTGACTTGCCTGGTTACTAGACTTCCTAGATTAGAAACCTTGTAACTCCTCTTCTACTATAAATAGAAATTGGCATTGTCTCGCCTTTCCTTCAAAAAAAAAAAGCTGCCGTGTGCTGCCGCTTGCCAATGCATTGAAAAAAAAATCCTCTCGTACGCCCCTCGCCAATGCATAAGTCTCACGGGAGCTGCGGTGCCACTGTGTATGAGTGGGGCGGAGGTTCGGGTTTCCGTAGACATGCATGAGAAGGTCTTCTTAAGAAAAATTCTCCTGGCTGCCTTATCCCCCGCTGGTCGGTATCTATAACCCCCTATAGAAGGAGCCACTGTGGGACTTTCTTCCGCATCACGCAGAGGTGACACATCAGCATATCCTTCGGTTACTGGTACCCCCTCTCCCGATGTAAAATTCCCCTTTCTCTTCCCTCCGGCTCCGGCCCTGCCTCCGATTCGTTTCTCCCCTACTGTGACCTGGATCGACGCGCCTCTTCTCTAGATCGATTCCTCCGGCTCCGGCGCTGCCTCTTCTGTCGGCTCAATGTCTGGTAACTCCTGCCTCTTCCGTTGCTCCCCATTATTTCCTCTGTGTTCCATCCCCTCGATGCCCTGCCTCTTCCGTTGCTCCCCCTCAAATTGTTTGTGTCTGATCCCATCGATTTTCGTTTGCCGGTCTTTCCGTGTGGTTATACGATGTCTTGCCGCGCCGGTATGGTGCATCCTACGGTGGCTGGCTCGGTCTGAGCCTGAATCTGTCGCCCCCTCCGGCTCTATGCCCGTTGCAGTTCTCAGATCCCTCCTCTTACAAACCATCATGGCGCAGGTCATCGGCCCACCTCCCAAATCCTAAATTTCTTCTATCTTCCACTAAAATTGTTATTCACGGTTAATTACTGTTATTGATGATCCATTACAGCTGAGAATACATGGTGGTTTCTATATGAAGGGCTCCATAACCGTGTGCTCTCATTTAATCATTCCCGTCGCTGGCAAAGGTACCATATCCTTCTGTTCTTCCATGTTTTCTTAGGGCATATTGAAATTTTGTATATTGCTTATGATAGGTGAGCCTATATACTTTTTCATATTGTCCTCTAATTCTTATTGGATTGGTTAAATCTGCAATGAATGAGATTTGGTTTTGCCTAATTTGGTGCAGGATACTTAATATTGAGTTTTAAAGAATTCTCCAGATTGAGGTATTTAGGAACCTACAGTTCATCTACAGGTTCGTTATATGCTCAATATCCTACTCTTTGGATGATATCTAATATTTTGTCCTCTAATTCTTATTGGATTTGTTAAATCTACAATGAATAAGATTTGGCTTTGCCTAATTTGGTGCAGGATGCTTAATATTGAATTTTAAAGATTTCTCCAGATTGAGGTATTTAGGAACCTGCAGTTCATCTACAGGTTCGTTATATGCTCAATATCATACTCTTTGGATGATATCTAATATCTTTTGATTGGTACTATATCCTTCATATTCCCTGTTTGTTTGTTTGTTAGATTCAGTCTGGGTCAATATGTCACTTGCAGCAATGATAGGGTCATAGGGGATGTCCCTGTGGTAGGTAATCCATAGTTCCTGTGCTCATTAAGGCTGAAACTTTTTTTTGTCCAAACCAATGTTAAACGATGATGCTTTGGATGTTTACAGTTTTCTTAGTAATCATAGACAGGCATCCTGCGCAGATCCAGGTCAGTGCTTATCTTACTTAGAGTTACGGTGTACCAGTTCCCCTCTTTATATCATCGTACATGTATCCTTTTGATCTATTCAGATTTGGCGTTCAACCGTTTGCACGCTGCAGAGATTGGATGGACTGCATCTCCGACATAAAAACTTTGGTGGCCCTGCATGGTATGGAGTGTACTCTGATTTGAACATGTTATTGCAAGTGATTTTTTTGGCAGGTTATTGGGGAGGGAATTTGTTGACATTGTTTGATTTATGTCATCTTTTCTACATGAAGCTGTTGGCTGATCCAGTACTGCAGTATTGCCTTCACCCACAAACACTTAGCCAACTATGTTACTCGGCTATTGTTTTAAAAGTTCCTATGCTTGCTACCTATTAGTTAATATTTTAAAAAGTGGAAAGGATTTCGTTGGTTTATTTCAACAAACGAGCCCTGTTATTGAACACAAGACACACCCTACACATGATTTGTTTTAGTTATAGTTCTATATATTTGGTGTTTATTCAGTTTTCCTCAAAGAATCCTGATCTGAACCTTTAATTGGTTTAAATTAAACACATTGTTAATCAAGTAAGGATCTCCGGATTTGTAACACTGCTATTGCTCATTGTTTATTTATTAATATATGGAAACATTTTAGCCATTCACTAAGCTTATGCTCATGTATAAATTGCTTGGTCTCATGATTACTTATGCTACTGAAATCAGTTTATCTGTTTCTGATATCAGATGTTTACCTTCTGCACTTAAGTTTACTGTGCCCTTCCATGTTATGCATTAACCTATATGGTACAGCATGTCAGTGGCTCATGTTGTACTTCGAAATTAACAAGCTGTGCAACACCATGTTGCAACTAGCAGCACAGTTCAGCAGCCAGCACGGCTTGCTTGGGGTCAGGGATCATGTTCCCGTGTTTGCTTTCAGATAGTGTTCAGTAGTATCATAGTATCTTCTGCAGGTTCTCTCTGCCTGAACAAAAGTCTGGTGATTTTTTTTTTTTCCTGGAGTGGTGCATTATTTATAGGACCCTGGACCCCTCTGGATTGGGATGCCAAGGACTAATGTGTCTAGAGGATGCTCTGCATGTAGTACCGTAGAACTGAAGTGAAGTAGTGATTGCATCATGCTGATGGTGTGTGCATAGTGGTACTGTAGTGGTGGTCCTGGTATTTCCATTCTTATGTTCTCATGGAAGGGTGCGTGGTCCATCATGTTTTTCATTAGTTTCTTTTCACAGGTTATTGTTACTGTAAATTTTTAAGCCCTAACATAAATGCCAATGCCTTCCTTTTTCAGTACTCCACAGGCAAACAAAGAGGTCATTGTTACCCAACTGTCTCCAATTAATCCTACTGCTACAAATACTGGAACTATACAATCATTATCCTCCAAGGACAGGTAAATAATTCAACATACCATCCATACCATCACTGAGATGTCTTTCTCAAAAATGAATACAAAAACTCTCACTCTCTTTCTCCAAATAAGGCATGTTCTACATTTCCATATATAACTAAGTTAAGTGTTAATAGTTAATTACTTAATTTTTCATGTCAATGTGCATACAGTGAAATACCTGTGTTCCAGTTCTTTAGCTAAATGGAAACAAAAAGCTTTATTTTCAGTTACACGAGGTTGAGGACCAAACAACCCGCCCCCCCCCCCCTTCCTGTTTTGCTCTTTCCCAACAAACGTTGTCAGTTTTTAAGTTTTTTATGGATACTGCAACTTATGGTCTCAAGAACAGCCCTGTGTGCAATAAATAACAATACAAATTAATTTTAATCTAGCAAAAAGAAATAGTAACTGTACACCAATTAATTTTATAGTCTCAATGTGATTCAGGCAGCTACTGTTTTGTTGACCTTGATAATTTTGCTCCTTTTTATCTTATCTATAACATGTTAAAATTTCATCCATTTTGCAGCGGCTCACAAACAAAACGGAAACTTGATCTTAGCAAGGAGGCTCCGGTTGATAATCAAGGAAAACAGCCAAAGACATATTGAGAGGAACGAAGATAAGGATTACATCAGCTACCAACCGGGTCTAAATAAATAGTTGTTTGCGCTCAACATTTCTGGGTTTAAAAACTACGTTTCCAAGAGCTTGTCACTTTGTTCTAAATAAATCGTCGTGTATATTGACTTCGACTCAATAACTTCATTTCAGAGAGCTTGCCACATTATTCCAAATAAATTGTACTGTACACTCAATTAACTGGTATACCTGTCAATGAGATGATAAGATGGAAATATTTCTTATGATCAATGCATTCTTTGTTACTTCCCAAGAAGAACGCTAACGCTGGGAAATTCCCCTAGTTTTTTAACAAGTGACGACGCTAAACGATTGTCTGCAATGTGGGAAATTTTCCCTATTATATATTTTCCCTGCGTGAACTGATTCGTGTGATGTTCCTGCACGATTCCTATGAAATTCATGTGTTCCAAATTAAACAGACTGTAACTTTGTGAGCTAACATGGCGCTTATGGGGAGTAGGCTGCTTTTTTGGCCAATATTAAATATGGGCTGGACCAGAACAGCTGACAGGTCACTTTAATTTGCCTATTGCGTAGGCAAAACTGTGACTACAAAAGGCAACGAAGAGGCCCAAGGGCATGCTATGCAGCAGATGTAGTGGGTTGAGGACATGCATATGTGATGAGCCGATGAAGGAGATAAAGATGGGAACGACTCTCAGGCTGTATAGGTTGGGTTTGGTAGGCATTGTGAACTCCACTATGACTATATTGTTGCATCTAGCAATTTACCAAGACATAGTTGGTGAACGGTCCAAGAATTCGGCAATAACCCAGAAATGAACGGGCCAAATCTGATCTCTCTCTGAGCCAAAGATGATCCTGCGCCAAGCTGAATTGGCCTTTCCTGTTGATGTCTCCTCGACTGCTAAAATCAGCAATCAGGAGCAACATGGAGGAAGTTTACCATACTGTGCACAGTGGATTAGACTGTAGTCATCCAAACCGGCTAGAGAATCAAATACTTGCTCTATACAAGAATATTGGGGAATTCAATGACAACTGCTTCCTGTTTCAGTTCTCCATGTCATTTGGACATTTGGTTAACCCCTTTTTAGTGTGAAGAATGCAAATTATCAACCAGATGTTAAAAGACTTCCACTTCTAAATATGTTAGCCCGTAGGCATGAGCAACTGGTAGGATTTTTCTGCAACTAAGACTTCCCTAGCAAGCCGAAGTGCTTCGGTAAGGTCCAGAGTAAGACGAAGTGTGACTCATTTCAGTGCACTTCTCGCAGAAAGTGCCACCATTCGAACAACCAATAGGCACAGTAACCCGCTAGCACGCTATCAGCAAACACTTACAGAGGCAAATTGTGCACTGAGAGATCTCACTTCTCAGCCAAAAGAGACCAGTCGTTCTGCCAAGATGTGTAGGGAAGTAACCGGGGTGCAACACGATTATCAGTAAGCATCAGTGCTCAAGGTGGAGAACACACTCAGGCAAACGTTGCAGCTTGCTGCTGTTAGAAAACAGTGCGTGCACGTGACTACATCGCGCCACTCTCTGTTTGGTTTCCGACAGTTGCATATGAATGCATTTGTCATAATTCAAAACTGCAAACTACAAGTCAAAGATAATATCTATAAATCTTTTTTTTTTTGACTGTCATCTATAGATTAATTTTTTTTTTGACCAAGTCAGGAAGGGAAACTCCCACCCTTATATTTTTAGTTTTCTTTAATAATGCCCCAGCCTGAAATTCGCTCCCTACTGGATTGAACTCGGGACCTGACGACTCAAAGGATATCAATTATGATATGAACTAAGTAACAAGAAAGTCAAAACTTAGCTCGATTATCTTTGTTTTAAGTTTTTGTTCAATTCATTCTGAATTTGAATTAAATTTGAATAGCCATCAAACCTATGTTACATTGGCAGCGGAGAAAATGCATATTGTGATTCAATTCTCGCACTATTGCTCTGTTGTTGATAGCGGCAACATGCTTTTACTTTCTCTACGGTCTAGTAAATTTCTCTTAATGTTGGTGCTAGCAGCATGCTTGCACTATTTCTCTTATATGAGTTGTGATATGACTAGCTGCTACGGTTTGTCTGTTCTTTCCTTAAATTTGGGGCAACATGATTACATCATTATTATATAGCACAGACATATCTTGTAGCTATAAAAGGAAACTGAGAGGCCAAAGGTTTCATGACAAAAACTGAGAGGCCACATGTTGTGCTAATCAGAAGAAGGGTAAAGACATTGCTACTTTGCAAAAGCCGGAGAGGAGACAAAATAGGGACATATGACATGTTGTGTTCAGAAACGTGAGGCTTATTACTCAAGCCATCTAGGATTGGTAGGCATGAGGAACTCAAATATATCCCCTATGAAGCAGAAATGTGGATCAAGCCCAAAATAGTCAGGCAGAGTAGTGCATATATGTCATAGGCCTCAAATTTTGTTGTCATCTGTAGTGCCATAGGAAGAAGAGATATATGTTGCAAACTCTAGGCGATGGGTTGAGTCCGCAAGTCCGCAACCTGCCAGGCTCAACCTGTACAGTTGATAGGAGGGAAAAAAATCAGGGACGGCCGCCCCGTACGGAGCACGGGCGTACGGCAGCTGAGGTGTCGTGCGGTCATTGGTTCGAGAGAATTTCCACACGGGCTCCGTACGGCATTGTTCCGTCGGCTCGTACGCAAACTCAAACACCGTCTCGGCTCCGTACGGCATCGTTCCATCGGCTCCGTACTCGCTCGCTCCGTACGATGGCTGCTTCAGATTGGTACATCAGCTCCAGGATATACGATACGATTCTCAACCTCTGTCCAAGGCACACAAAAAAAAAACGCCATATTATCTACTGCAAACACTACCACTAGGTCCGGTCCATGAACAGCATGGGAACGAATTCTCAAATGATAAGTATTCACAGGCTACATGGGAACGATTTCTGAAAATGATCAGGAACAAATCTGTGTAGCGCAGGCACGAGACATACAATAGATGAAAATATTAAAATACCATAGATACATACTTAGATGAACACCAAAATAGCTCAGTTAATTCTAGTTGGAACAAAAAAAAAAATCAAATTATCGTCGAACTGATACAATTGTCTAAAGATAAAAAACAGTTACATAGATTCATGATTTTGCTCTCCATCAAATTGTAACTGTCTCTCGGTACTTTGTGCTGTAACATCTTGACCGACTCCCATTAAAAGACTTGTGTATCCTCCGTGCATTATGTATGATGTAGCCATTGTAGAAGAATTTACAAAATAATTGAAGTGTGGCATCATAGAATTAGCATATCCACCTTGAACGAAAAAAACCAACAAAGGCTGAAGATGACCCAACGTTACTTTCCCGTGTCATATCAAAATAAAGTGTTCATAAATCATTTATGTAATGGAATAAATTATGAGAATAGGTGATGTCTTACAATTATTTGGGCTGCCACAACACGCGTTCATCTCTTGTTTCTACATCATTATGTTCAAGCTTCACCTACAATGCAATATATATGACAATAAATTATTTTAAATAAACTTTACACAGTGATAAAAAGTATTAAAATGGTCTTTTACCTTTCTTGTGGGCACCCTTCTTCTTCTTCTTCGTTGTGTTCTTTTCAACAATATTTTTATGGCGTGCCTTCTTTGGACCTTTTATTACTTGAGGAATTTGATATGACACCATTTGATGGTTGTCGATCACATTCATTAGGAGTAGGGGAAATCTCATTGTTTTTTCATGTGCCTTGCTTAGATAAGTATCTGCTTCCAAATTTAAGTCATGCATGGCTTTCCTCATCTTATGAATTAGTTCTTTTGATGACGAACACTTCAATGCAAATGATGCGGCCTCGAGATAGAAGTGCAGCCTTGTGTTTTCAAATCTACCTCCTCAATTGCTGGTTTCTCAATGTAAAATCCACTTTTAGCATATTTTGTCCATCTAGGTAGTATATATTGTGATGGCAAATCATATACTTGATTCATATTGTACACCCTCAAAGCATGTTTGCACAATAAACCTGTAAAATATAGTTGCCAATTTAAATAACATATTTTTTACAGGGATGCACAATGTAATTTGAAGAACCTTTAATAGTAACATACCTATGCATTCAAACATTCGCAAGAGCATGTAATGGTCAAATCTTCTTTATTCAATACTACTTTGTTGCTCCACGATCGGATTGCATATACTTCACAATGAAGGTCGAGTTTGTCCCTACAACTTCCAACAATTCACAAGACAATGTGAGTTGTCTTTTAAATTCTTCCTCAAACTCTCAATACATTCTCCTTGTATATTTTTTTTAATTTGCAGTCTTCAACATTGGTAGATTTGGAATGTACGGAACTGGTGTCTTTCGGCGTGATCAAAAATCAGCATCCAACTCGTTTGACCTTAGACTAACTGCAACATTCTCACATTCTACAAGGAGTTACGAAAGGCCGAGTCTCCCTACGAAATCTTTTTTTTTTTGAAGACATTATTCATTCCTTCGCTCCACTCGAGTCGAGTTCATGTCTGGCTGTAAATGAGTCACGGTATACCGCAACCCACTTTTCCCTCAAACCATATAGGTTTGCCATCCATGAGTTGTTCTCAAGGTTGTACTTTGCCAACAATTCATGCCATTTCTGCGTGAAGTAAATCTCTACCCTATCTTCATAGATACAACTTTTGAATTCTGCCCGAAACTTGTTATCCGACATGTCCTTTGCCTTCTCCTCCGATGTATCTTCTTCAATCTCCTCCGATATGTCCTCCGATATGTCCTCGACTTGTCCTCGACTTGTTTTTCGACGCATTAATCACATGACCAAGATGTTTAGCAAAGATTAAGCAAATATGCCATAAACAAAGGCGATGAGCTGTATTTGGGAGAACAAAAGCAATTCTTCTTTGCCATTCTTTGCGTCTTGATCTGTGAAAATTGTGCTTGGGTGCTTTCCGGACATGGCTGTTAGAAAGGTCTCAAAGAGCCAAACAAATGATTGAATAGTCTCATCAAATATAAGTGCACACCCAAAGATGATAGTTTGTTTATGGTGATTGCACCCAAGAATCGGAGCAAAAGGCATTTCAAATTTATTTGTTTGAAATGTTGTGTCAAAGGACACAACATCGCCAAAGCATTTGTAATCCATGATAGACTGCCATCTCGCCCAAAAGAAATTTGCTATAATGCGACCCGATTCCTTATCCACCCGAATGGCATAAAAAATGTAGGATCTTGCAATTGTTTATTTCTCGAGAAATTCAGATAACGTTTGTGCATTATTGGCTTCTAAGTATTGTCTGCGCTCACGACCAATCTCATTATAACAATCTGTCTTTGAAAATGGTATTTTGTCTTCCCCTCCATAATGCTCCTTCATGAAATCAAAAACCTGGGCTGGCTTCATTCCAGCCTGCCGTATCTACTTAATTAATTGTCTATCTCTTCTATAACCTCTCGTTGGGACCTCAACTTATGTGCCTTATTAGGACTAGCAAGATAATGGTTATGCTCTAGTACAACCTTTTTGCCTTTGTCCCAAACATTTTCCCTTCTGATGATACTAAAGCGAACACGGCGTCACAACCTTTGTCCTTGTAACATCCTTTTGTGATTTTTCATTCCTTCGATACCCCAGTTGCAAACCATAAATTTGGAACTTAGACTACCATCCGGCGGTGCTTTGTTGAGCTCTTTCTAACACTGAACCCAACTTGTCCCGCATAGCTATTGTACATCTCATATGCCTTTTTCTCGATTCAAAAGCCATTCCAACTTAAATCTGATCAAATGTAATGTAGATTTATCATTCACCTCCTGCACATATGGATTCTCCTGTGAATTATAAAACAAAACAGTATAGTCTCTCATTTTTTTAACTTTTTTTTTTACCTCATCACGTACTCCATTCTCTACTAATCCAGCCTGTGTTTGTTGTTCCTCTTCTCCACAATTGCCACCAACAACATTATTCAATGATGGAGCATTCAATCTATGACAATGAGCGATCATAAAGTCGAATTAATTAAAAAACATGACCTTCACATGAGGCAATCATAAGAGGACAAGCATTAATAATTAAGATTTGCGTGGAGCGATCATGTAATAGTCAACATTAATTAAGAAACATTAATAATTAAGCCGGGCTAGTTACCTGAGGACTGACGACGACGACGGATCAGCATGCCTACGATCCAACGTCGGTGTCGCCGGGTAGGGCTTCGCAGTACCGCCTACCACCCGGCTGCAGCGATGTGAACTGCCTCACGTTCGCCTCCATCCATGTCGTTTTGGCTGTCACCGGGTAAGCCCTCTCCATGCTGCCCTTCCCCATACGGGAAGACGATGAGGACACTAGGACAACAATACGACGCGATGACCGGACTAGGACTTGAGGGCGACCGGACTAGGACTTGAGGGAGCAGAAACCTGCGTGATTCCTTCAGCGACGACGAGGAAGCGGATGCGCGACCGAGAAGCGGGGCGATGGCGGCGCTGCGTTGTTATGGAGCCGAACGAGCCCTAGCGTTGTCCCTGATTTTTTCCTAGCGTTGAGAAGACCTCGTACGAACGTGACTCTGCGTCGAGCCGATAGCCGTACGCCCGCAGAGCGCATCGTGGAAATAATCCCGATCCAATGACCGCATGACACCTCAGCTGCCGTACGCCCGTTCTCCGTACGGGGCTGCCGTGCCTGATTTTTTTCCGATAGGAGAGGTAAAATTTTCCTGTCAACCTATATTTTTCTATCAATTGTTAATTTCCATTTCTGATTGCACCACTGTATTCATTATGATGAGAATGATAAAAAATTACTTGATAATCTATTGAAATAAATTTTTATCCTAAACTATATATGTTTACTTGGTGTACATAATCAAACATAGTATTATGAGTATTAAATTATTATATACTTGTAGAAGTTTATAATTTAGAATATATAGCCTGGTACTTTATTGATATGAATTTATTTTATAATAGCATACATGTCACGTGCCAGGAGAACCACCGCCTAGGGGCCAAGGCCTAGTGCGTGCACGCCTTGGCCGGCCGCCGCCGCTGCCCACCTCATCATCAACTTAGCCATCAAGCAAAGGGTGTTCTAAAGAGCAGGAGGAGCGGGGTAGAGTACATGGGAAGAGGAGATAAATGGTGATGACATTTCGTGTGGGGAAATGTAAGGCTTATTGCTCAACATATAGGATTGGCAGGCATCAAGAACTCAATTATATCCATGCTGTTAGGTATTCGTGGATCAGGCTGAAAGAGAGTCAGGCAGAATTTCTCTCGATGTAGGGCTTAAAATAGTAATGAGGACTATACTCTTCCTATGGAGCTCACGGACTGAATCTGACCTACATTTACACTTTTGCCATGGAATGAAAGCGAGTGTCACTTTGCAATTCTGCCATGAGGGCAAATTTGCATTATAAGTAGTGGACTACATTGCAATACTCTTTGAGGCTGTTTGGTTGGCAGTGGCACTCTGCCCTCGCCACAACGCCCTCGCCACACATTTGTGGCGAGCGTTTTGCTCGCCGCACATGCCACAGAACAGTAGCAGACAGAGAAGGCAGGAGCTAGTAGCAATTATTACGCTTCTCAGCCACCCAACGAGCCTGTACTACTACTCTGCTCGGTTGCTACCCTTCTCAGCCACCCAACAAGCGTGGGGTCGAATGGGCCCGCGGACAGTGGAGAGTGGGTGGGTATGGGAGAGTGAGGGACATGAGCCTGGCACAAAACGACAGCGGGAAGCAAGCATACAACCGGCAGCAAGCAACAGCATGGCAGCAAAAGGACATGCACCGGCAGATGGATATAAGTGTGGCAGCGGCATCCAAACAGCGGCCACAGCACCGTGGTGGCCACATGCGTGGCGAGGCGAACTGTGGCCGCAAAGCAAACAGCCCCTTTGTCTGCATTCCGGCAGTGGCACGAGTGGATTTGTCATAATTCAAAACTGCAAAGTACAAGTTAAAGGTAGGATCTATAAATAAATTTTGACTCAAAAGGTATCAATTATGATATGAACTAAGAAAACGAGAAGGTCAAAACTTAGCTCTCGAATTATCTTGGTTTTAATTTTGTGTGCAATTCATTCTGAATTTGCATTAAAGTCGAATAGCCATCAAATCCATGCTACCTTGGCAGCGGAGAAAATGCACAGCAAGTATTGTGGTTCCTTTCTTGCACTGTGGTTCTGTTGTTGATAGCGGCAGCATGCTTTTGCTTTCGCTCGTGTCCTCTTTTAATCTTTTGTTGGTGGTACCAGCATGCTTCAGCCACAAGGTGATACAGTCCATTTTCTTCATTTTTACATAGTATATATGTGGACGCAAGCAAAATGTAAGCTTGAATATCGAAACTGCACTCAGGCTGAAGCTGGATGAAACGAACCATATATAATTCTGACTCTCTTGACCGGCCCCTTTGCTATCACTCAGGGACTGATAAACCTATTGGTTGCGGCGCCCATGACCCTTGCTGGGGAGCAGATGGTTGACAAGTGATTCACGGAGGACTGGCAAAGGGTGCACGAGTCCGCACAGGAACGGCGTTTGGTGATGCCAGGGGCTAGCACACCACCAAGGTAGCCGGAGCCTTCCGAGTACAAAGAATTATGGGTATGTGCTTTTCTTTTACCAGGCGTAAAACTTCTTTTATAGCCACTCCGGCACACTAATCCTCTTCCTTTGTTTCTCGCAATCTTTGGCGCATCCCGGCAAGACACTGCGGCGACTGGCGAGCCTTCTACATGTCACACAAGGGCAAGGCGACCTCTACATTCCTACGACGTGAATGACTGCCGAGGGCATACAACAACTCCGGTGTGGGCAACCGGATCGCTGAGTACCGCGGCGGCCGGTCGGCGTAAATACGGGCAAGATTACGATCCGGGCCCCCATGACATTGATATTGACATCATCATGAGCCACTGCGAACACATGGTTGATTTAGGTCGCATGTGTTTAGTTTTGTGATGTAGTGATTGTCAGCGATCAACATTCTCCTTCTATTTTCTTTTATCTTTTACGCCGGCTATGTTTCACCGGCACACGTGGAGTGTGTCGAAGACGTATCTCTTGGTTCGTGTTATGCGGGTGTTGAGCTCGGAGATGGTAGGCGACGGCGAGGTGAAGGGGCCAAGGAGGACATGCCGGGCCGACGGACCGCGGAGGTGAAGGACGGGCGTGAGGCTTGGACCGAGGGACCGGATCGCCGGGTGGCTAGCCATGGAGGCTGACATCTGGGACATCGGCGGATGCGAGAGGGGCGTGGCGGGACCGTGTCGATCGAGTCAAGACGGCGTGCGGCGAGCGGGAGCTCGGATGACTTGGCGACTTCGGGCGGTCAAGGCAGCGATGACACGCGTCGAGGAGGTTTGGTGGTTTGCCCTCAAAACTATCGGCGCGGGTTTAGTGGTTTGGGCCTCAAAACCACAGCGCGGGTTTCGCGGGTTTGGGCCTCAAAACCCGAAGTGTTCCGGGCCGACGGAAGGGCGGCACGTGGCGGCATCGGGGAGGTTGCGTGGAGGCAAGGCTACCGATGAGGAGGCGCGGTGGCCGTCGGATCGAAGATTACCCAGAGTCGACCAAAATAGCCTTAGGGTTATAAAATCGACTCATGTATCTTAGGGGTAGTTTAGGCGAGAGGGAATTGGGGCTATTTAGCGAGGCATACCCCTTCATCCTTCCTTGCCTCTCATTTTTCACATTTCCTAGTTAGGGTTCCGGACTCGGTGTGAGAGGTCCACCGATCTTGTATCGAATTTGTTGAGCAAGGGCTAGCTCGAGTAGCCTGTCACATGGTGGCGTTTGGGATGATTGGATCGGTGTTCTTGTTTGCTCTTGAGCTGTGATTTTTGTTCTTCACTTGTTCTTCCCGAGTTCATCCTCTCCCCCTCTATTCTCTTCGCGATTTCTTCGATTTGGCACCGTTTGATCTCGTTTTTCTTGCCTTGATTCATGCTAGGACGTGAGAGGATCATTTTCACCAAAGGGTTTGAGCTAATTCCTCACGAGCACGTAGATCGGGCGAGTTTTAGATCAAGGTGACTTTTTGGTGTGTTCTTGGTGTGATTCGCGATTTCTTTTGATTCACTCCGTCAAACTCGAAATTTCTAAGGGGAAATGGTCACCCACATACCTAGATGCCATGGCTCGAATCTTGTGACCTGAGGTTTTCGATTTGATTGAGTTTTGGATCAAGTTTGGGAGAATCGCCGCCCTTGGCGCCTTTGCTCGTCTTTGTTTCCTGGAGGCGCGGACGGTCCGCCCCGAGGGCGGACGGTCCGCCCCCTCGGGACTTTGCCGTTTCGAGCCCGAGATCCACTTTGCCACGGCCGCGGAGACAGTCCGCCCTGAGCGCGGACGGTCCGGCGCCAGCGTGGCGTGTCGAGAATACCGTTACATTTTTCGGGTTTACGCCGTCGGATTTGTCCGACCCACGTGCGCGGACTGTCTGCCGGTCGTTTCTCCAGCCGAGTCCGAATCGTCCCGGTGAAGTCGTGTTTCTTAGTTTTGGCTGCGGATTTGTCGGTTTCTCTTGCGGACTGTCCGCTTTCTCTAGTTCCAGCGACACCGGTTTACGTCTAGTTTTACGCTAGTGGCTTTGGACTGTCCGGTGCGGCTTCATCGGCTCGTCCGGGTCTGTTTCTTTTTACTGGCGGTGGACAGTCCGAGTTCCCGTGTTCGGACCGTCCGGTTTTCGGGTTTCGGCTGTTTTTGTTGCGTTTGGTTCCGTGGTTGTTTTGCTTCGTTTTCGGTTGATCCGCTGTGACTCTAGAGCAATCTCTAGGTCATCCACCTTGCATCCAAGGTCGTGATCATACCGAGTGTTGTTCGATTTGCTACGAGGGGTTGTGAGAGCTACATGTTCACTAATTCGAAAGAATTTAGTTGAGGCTCCCATTCACCCCCCCTCTGGTCGCCTATTCGGTCCTTCAATTGGTATCGGGCGCAGGTTAAGGATCATATCCACCTTAATCGGTTCTTGATCCACAGAAGGCGACATGGAGAGGTTTGGTCACTTTGGTGGCAAGCCTCCGGAGTTCAATGGCACCAACTATCCCTATTGGAATATCAAGATGCAAGCGCATCTCATGGGGATAGATTGGAGAGTGTGGGAGATTGTCGAGGATGAGAACTACCAAGTGCTAGCCGCTCGAGTGGGTGAGGATCAAATAGCCCAACACAATGCCAACAACCGAGCGAGGAGCGTCTTGTTCTCTAGCCTCAAGGATAGTGAGTTTGAGAGAGTTGCCACTTGTGAGACCGCTCGTGAGGTGTGGAAGACACTTGAGAGCTACCACGAGGGAACCCCACAAGTCAAGGCCCGCCTTTACGAAACCTACAAGAGAGAGTACAACAACCTCATCCAGCTTGATGGCGAGTCCATCAATTCTCTCTTTGCTAGGTTTCAGACGATCTGCAACAAGCTTCGAGCGAACAAGCCATCGGAGAGGCTTGACGAGCATGAGAAGGCGATGCGGCTCTTGTACGCTCTGGATCGGAAGGTGTGGGATGTGAAGGTGTCCGCGATCATGGAGTCTGCCAACTACGACACCCTCACACCCGACGAGCTCTACAGCAAGCTCAAGTCCTCCGAGATCGAGGCCCAGATCCAGGCGAAGCTCAAGAACCCTTCTGCGCCAAATGTTGCACTCGTCTCTGGTAAGGGTGGTTCCAGTTCTTCTGCTAACCCATCACAGATTTCTTTCGCCTTGTCTTCTTTGGTGTCTGTGATAGAGGAGCAGATGGAGAGCCTTGGGGATGATGAGCTTGCACTAGTCATCAGCCGATTCTCGCGGTTCCACAACAACCGCTTGAACCGTCGGCGTGGCGGTCCATCCAAGGGCGGATGCTTCGAGTGCGGAGATCCGGACCACTTCGTCGCCGCATGCCCCAAGAAGAACAAGGACAAGTACTCCGGCGAAAGTACTACTCCAACAAGTACGACTCCGATAAGCGCAAGGACAAGCGAAAGCACACCTCCCGCAAGTACAAGTCCAAGAAGGGATTCGACAAGGAGGCGATCAAGAAGAAGTACCTCAAGCGTGCCAAGGAGCACAAGCACGCCTTCCTTGCCTCCCTCAGCGACCTCGACAACGACTCCTCGGACGGGCAATCTTCCTCAAGCGATGAGGAGTCCGAGCGCAAGATCGAGGACAAGCTAAATGGACTTTGCTTCTTCGCCCGACTCAAGCCCGGGGCTTCGCACCATGGCCCTCGATGGAGCGGTGACCAGACAGGCGTCAAGCCACATGGCAATGACTCCTCTTCCTCAGAGGTACCTCCTACAATCGAATCTCTCTCCGATGAGGTTGAATCTTTGGGCGATGCGCTTGTGTGTCAAGAGAAGTTGCTTAAGCGTGCCGCTAGGGAGAGAAAGGAGTACAAGGAGAAGTGGGAGATGGCTGTGACGGAGATAGAGCTGCTTAGGAAGCCTGTCGATGTCTCTGATGAGACGGAGTGTGATGCTTGTGCTGTGCATATGTCTAGCATCATGTCTTTGCAGTCCAAGTACTCTGCCTTACTTGATGAGCATGTTGATTTGAAATCTAGGCTTGTGCTGTTGAGTGCGTGCAAGTCTTGCCCAGACTTGCGATCTGAGTTGGCAGAGAAGGCTGCCAAGCTTGCTGTGCTTGAGAAGGCCAACTCAGATAGCACTGTGCTGAAATGCGCTAAGTGTGAGGCTTTGGAGTTGGAGCTCATGTCTTGTAGGCATGACAAGGGGAGAGTCGAAGAGGAGAACAAGTACCTTCGCTCTGTCCTGAGTTGGGTGTCTAGTGGAGAGCCACAGCTTGGCATGATGATGAGTCAGTTCAAGAGGGGGATTGACACATCGGGATTAGGCTTTGCTATAGGTGGGAAGGGTGAAGTTATCTATGGTAAGGTTGGTCAAGGTAGTGGTTTGAGCTCGAGCGAGAAATCAACAAACACTCCCAAATTGACCAAGATCACCCCACCTGAGCCTACCAAGCCCATTGTGCAAAATGGCATTCTCCAAGAGCCCACAAAGACTCCACCTCCCAAACAAGTGTGGCTTCCCAAACCAAACCACCTCAAGAACCCGCTTGACACTTTGCCCAGGATCCCTGAGGAAACCCTTCCTAAGGCCAAGACCACAACAAGAGTGAACCATCCACCCAAGAGAGTGAACCAACCACCACCCAAGAGAGAGGTGAGGTATCCTTTGTGAGTATTGTCGAGAGATGGTCACTTGGTTGAGTTTTGCTTTAGGAGGAAGAGGGATGCTAGGCGTCGAGTGGAGTTTGAGAACCGTGACATGTATCACCCACCACTTGGCATGTATGAGAGGGGTGTGCGGTCGGTTCGGAGGCGGTTTGCTAGGCCCGAAGGTAGGAGGCCTCGAGAGGTTTGGACCACGGTTTGTGAGACCGTTTGGTGGTCGTGCTCCGCGAGTGGATGTAGATCCTCGCTTTGGGAGCTTTGAGGTTGATAAGAGGAGTGCACCACACTTTGTTGTGCGTGGTAAGCAGTTTGGTAAGATGGGGCGTGGGATGATGGTTTTGCCTAATGCATATTTGGGGCAAGATGGTCAACACCGGTACTCTTCCAAGTTTACTAACCCGGTGTTGTGCCATATGCTCATCCCATGTTCTATCGTTGACCGCAGTTTGGAAGGTTTGGAGGACATGTGGCTCATTGACTCAGGCTGTTCTCGACACATGACCGGTAACTCCAGGTGGTTCTCCAGCCTCACCCCCATGAAGACGAAAAGAGTACATCACTTTCGGGGGACGAGAACAGAGGGAAGATTCTATCTCGAGGGTCAATCGGAATCAATGACCACTTTGTGCTCAAGGATGTGGCGCTCGTCTCCAACCTTCACTTCAACCTGCTTTACGTCTCTCGGCTCATGGCGACGGGTATGAGGTATGCTTCAAGGTTGGGTGTTCTCGAGTTTTGGACTCTCGCGGTGATCTCATTTGTTTGGATTGTGCCATTTGGGCAAGTCTTTCGTGCTGATTTTTCTCGAGCTTTTGGCACATCTTGTTGCTTGTTGGCCGTTCCTCCTCCGATTTGTGGAAGTGGCATAGGAGACTAGGTCACTTGAGCTTCGACCTCCTCACGAGGTTGAGTTCAATGGATCTCGATCCGAGGATTGCCTAAACTCAAATTTGAGAAGGATTTGGTTTGCCATCCCCGTCGTCACGGGAAGATGGTATACGCTTCTCACCACCCAATTACTCGGATCATGACCTCGAGACCGGGAGAGATCCTTCACATGGACACGCTTGGTCCATCTCGGGTGAGGTCGGTCGGTGGGAAGTGGTATTGTCTAGTGATCGTTGACGATTTTTCGAGATACTCTTGGGTCTTTTTCATGGAGGGCAAGGATGAGGCTTTGGTTTTGCTCGTGATTTGATTTTGAGGCCGAGAACCGGAGTTACGAGAGACAGCCATTCGAGCGATTCGCGGTGACAATGGCACGAAATTCAAGAACTCTCGCCTCGAGTCTCTTTGTGCTAACTTGGGTGTCGAGCACCGGTTCTCTAGCCCTTATGTCCCGCAGCGGGAATGGGATTGTTGAGCGAAAAGAACCGGGGCGCTTGTGGAGATGGCGAGGACCATGCTCGATGAACACAAGACTCAGGAAGTATTGGGCTGAGGCAATTAACACGGCGTGCCATGTCTCCAACCGCATTTTCCTTCGTGCTTTCACCAAGAAGACATCATATGAGTTGCGGTTTGGGAGATTGCCCAAGGTAAGCCATTTCCGTGTGTTTGGATGCCGGTGCTTCATTCTCAAGCAAGGTAATCTCGACAAGTTTGAGTCTCGATCAGTTGATGGCATTTTCCTTGGATATGCTTTGCACTCACATGCCTACAGAGTCCTTAATCTTGAGACTAACCGTGTTGTAGAGACATGTGAGGTTACTTTCGATGAGACTGCGCCTTTTTCCTCTTTTGTGTTTGAGTGTGCAGGAAAGGAGGAGATGGAGCAGAGCATCTTTGTGGAGGAGGAGCAGGATGATGTTGGCCGGGGTGATCCCGAAGGGGACTCCACCGCTTGCCCCGTTGACCCTCGTGGCGGCGGCGACGCTCACGGACCAGACCCTACTACCACTACTTCCTGGGGTCCGGTGGAGCAGTTCCCTCAGGGTGACACAACTGCACCTGAGGAGGTTCCCGCTCCAGTCGAGGGGGAGGCGACATCTTCGCGCACGGCGCCTCGGCACATTCAGCATCACCATCCCCCGGAGACCATGATTGGAGGACTTGATCAGAGGGTAACTTCGTTCCAAATCTTATGCCATGTGTCATTTCGCTCATTCTCGCATTTGTTTCCACTCTTGAGCCCAAAGATGTTAACACTTGCATTATCGATTCGGGACCGGGTCAATGCCATGCATGAGGAGTTGTAGAACTTTGAGAGGAACCAAGTTTGGGTGTTAGTTCCACCTCCAGCTGAGTGTCATCCCATAGGTACTAAGTGGGTGTTCAAAAACAAACAGTGAGGATGGTGTGGTGGTGAGAAACAAAGCTAGATTAGTTGCCCGGGGGGTTTTGCGAGAAAAGAGGGAATAGACTATGAGGAAACCTTCGCTCCTGTAGCCCGCATAGAAGCTATTAGGATTTTGCTTGCCTTTGCAGCCTCGAAGGGTTTTAAGCTCTTCCAGATGGATGTCAAGAGTGCTTTCCTAAATGGGTTCATAGAGGAGGAGGTGTATGTGAGGCAACCCACGGGGTTTGAGAATCCTAAACACCCGGACTATGTGTACAAGTTGTACAAGGCCTTGTGCGGCCTGAAGCAAGCCCCCCCGAGGCGTGGTACGAGAGGTTGAAGGCTTTTCTCTTAGCTAAGGGTTTTGTGATGGGGGCCGTGGACAAGACCTTGTTCTGCTTAGAAAAGGCAATGACATCCTCCTAGTCCGGATATATGTAGATGATATCATCTTTGGTGGCTCTTCACATGCTATGGTATCGAGTTTTTGCGTAGATTATGAGCGGGGAGTTCGAGATGAGCATGATGGGTGAGTTGACCTACTTCCTTGGGCTTCAAATCAAGCAAACCAAGGGCCGGGATCTTCGTACACCGGGGCAAGTACACGAAGGACATCATCCGCAAGTTTCGCATGGGTGAGGCCAAGCCTCTTTTCGGCGCCCATGTCGACGACAACGGCCCGGGCGAGGACAAGGATGGAGAAGCCGTGGACCAAAGGGAGTACGAAGCATGATCGGTTCAATCTTTGTACGACGGCGACGCGCCCGGACATCCGGTTTGCGGTGTGCCTCTGCGCGACGCTTTTCGGTCTTCGCCACGCACCTCTCACTTTCAGGCTATGAAGAGGATCTTGGTACTTGCGGTTTACCCCCGATTTTGGCCTATGGTATTTTCGGCCTCTTCCACCCTCTCTCCCGACCGGGTTATTCGATTCGATTATCTTTGGTGATCGTATGCATAGGAAGTCTACTTCGGTACACTGTCGGTTTCTTGGTACTTCTCTTGTGTCTTGGTCGTCTCGCAAGCGATGCGGTGTCGCTCGATCGATTGTTGAGGCAGAGTATGTTGTTCTTTGCCGCTTGTTGTTCCCAAACTGCGTGGATGGTTGCCACTTTGAGATTTTGGCTTGAGCTTTTCTCGTGTACCTTTGTTGTGTGATAGCATGGGAGCCGTGAGTGTAGCCAAAAACCCGTCCCGCACTCCCGGACCAAACACATAGAGGTGAGGTACCACTTCCCGAGAGATCACCGGGAGAAAGGGGACATTGATGTACGGCATGTGTACACGAACAACAGATTGCGCATATTTTCACCAAACCACTAGACCAAGTCCGTTTTTGCTCAGGTGGAGAGTTGGGCGTGTGCTACCCTTTTGAGGGGTAGCTTTGTAGTTGATGTACAAATGTAGCTTTAGGTTTGTTTTTGCTTTTGTATCATAATTGCATATCATGAGCTTCATCTTTATATTGATTCGAATGAGGTTGTGCTCTTAGTAGTATGAATATGATAGTGATTCCAGCTTGAGCTCTTTTTAATCATGTGATGTATGTTATGAGTTGAGCATTTCTTTTCAAAATGTGAACTTGATTAAAGAATGATGAAATTAAATCTTGGTTCACCCTTGAGCTAGCTTCTATCATGAGTAGGATGTTGAGATCCTTTGAGCTTTTATGTGTATGCTTGGTAGCTATGTCTCATGCTTTGATTCATTCACTTGCTTAGATTTTCATGATAATACCATGCTAAAACATGAAGTCTAAAGCTAAAGTGATGAAAAGATCGAGTGGGTCCATTTTGCCACACTTTGAAGTTTGAGATTGCTTTCATTTGCACTCTTGAATGAACTTGGCCTTCATTGTGTTTGACCCAGACCATTGTCTTAAGCTAATCATTGCTCACGCATAGGCTTGACATGGTTGATTAGTAAGGCACGACAAATGTGGATAACCACTCGCATGCTCTCTTGTAACTTGTGAACCGCTGCAACTCTGAACTAAAATGAACACAAGTTTGTGCAACAAGGTCTAGCATGATGTTTGAACGCCGCTTGGGGTAGTTCACCCGGTTTACATGTTTGAGCACTTAGTTGATCTCCTATCTACTTGTGCTAGGTGCTATGTTTGATGGTGAACCTCCTTTTGCAAAACACTGAAACTTTGCTCAAAATGCTTTGTGCCATATTTCATATCCTTGATTAGCTTGAACTCTGGCTAGCACTTGTAGTTTGTTGCTATGGTACCACTTTGAGCACTCTTTCACTCGCTTGAATATAATCTTGAAGCTTTGCATTGTGACATATTGCATTTCATAGCTTGATTAGTGCATGTGCCAACAAGGGGGAGAAAGATACAAAGACAGTGTTTGCATTTGTCCAGGGGGAGTAGCACTTTGAGCTAGATGTGTAGAGCCTTTGCCTCTGTCTTGAGGGTCTAGCTGCTTGTGTGTGAAAGTTATTGGTTTGGAGCTGTGCTAGTGGTGTTGAGCCTGTTCTACCTCTTCTTGAGGACTAGCTTGTCTTAGCTTGGTTGTGTCGAGCCTTTTGCCCATGTCTTTGGGAACCAAGTTTTTTGCTCCATGTTTGCTATCCAGTGACTGTTTTTAGCTTTTGTCTAGCTTGTGATCACTTGGATGTGCTATCTTCTTCCTTCTTCTGTCTTTGTGTTGAATGTTGACAATGCACTCATCAAGGGGAGATTGCGAACACATGGTTGATTTAGGTCGCATGTGTTTAGTTTTGTGATGTAGTGATTGTCAACAAATCAACATTCTCCTTCTATTTTCTTTTTATCTTTTTACGCTCCGGCTATGTTTCGTAACACCCTGGTGTTAACCATGTCATTAGCATATGCATTTCATACCCTAAACATCATTAGCATGCATGCATCTATCATTTATATCACGCTTTGCTTATTATTGCATGCTATGCTTTGTCTCATCATTTTATGTATGAAATCTTGACATAATTAGTTGTTTGATATTTATTTATTCTTAGTGATGTTTATAGAATGTTTTAGAGCATGTTTCATGTTGGTCATGTGTGTTAATTAGATTTTATAATGATGGTTTGACTCAATTCGACCTTGTTTGACTTTTGAAAGCAATTTGTCTTGTTTTGATCAAAAGTCCTAGTTAGAGTCTTTGCATGTGTGTGCACCCTTCATAAAATGTGTGGATAATTTAGTGTAGAACAAAAGGTGTATAGGATCGTTTCATGAAAGTGGGTGGATCAGGTTCGAAACGACGAAAATTAGTTTGATTTGAGTTGGAATTAGGGTTTACTTTGACTGGGGTAGTTTAGCTTTTGATGATCACACGTTTCCAATCTAGACCGAATTAGGAAAAAAGTTTGTATAGGTGAAATGTTCAGAATTTTGCAAGGATCATTTCGTTCAATATGATCTTTGGATAGTTTTGCACGTATCTCGAGGAACGAGTGAGATAGCTCGGTTAGGGTTTGATTTCAGGTTTTTAGCGACGCTTCGCGTTTTTCTGTCTCTCGAAACCGCCGGCCACCGCCGCCACGTCCGTGGCCTCGCCGCCGCGCCGCGTGGCTGCGCTCCCTTTGCATCCCCGCAGCGCCGTGCCGCCGTAGAAGGCCGCAGCGCGTCCCTTGCACCCCCACGCCACTCCCCGCCCGCTTCCCTTCTCGTCCAAGCGAACGCGAGCGGTGGAAGCAGCACGGCCGCCGCGGCCATCATCACCGCTGCCGGGCGCTTGAGCACCGCCACAATCGCGTCCACACCCGACCAAGCGCCCCCAGCAGCCTCGCGACCTCGCTAGACACCTCCCCGACCAACGCACGCGACGAGTCGAGCACCGATGGGGACAAATCGGCGTTTCCGCCGCGGCCGTATCTCGGCCGGAGCGCCGCGCCGCGAGCAAGCCCTCGCCGTGGCCGCCGAACCCGACCCTCTCCGCCTCGCCTAGCGTGCGCACTGTGCCCGCCTTGATCTCCCGGTGGTGGAGCCCTAGCTGGATGGAACCGCGGGGTCCCACATCGCCGGAACGCGACTACGCCGCCGTGAGCGCCGCCATGGCCGCCCGTCCGCGGTGTAGCCCGCCTCGCGCTCGCGGGCCCGTTTTCTTGGCCGTTTAGTGCGCCCCATGTGTGCCTCACCCCACTGAACCCCCGTGCGGGACGAATCGAGCCGGAAGCTACCGTTTCGCCGGAACGACTCGCGCCGATGTCGCGTCCGTGGCCACGCATGCCGCCGAGCTTTCCGCCGCAAGAACCGCTTTGTCTAGCGCCGCCGAGCTCCGCCTAGGCACCACGGGCCCATGCGGCGCGTCTTTTGCCAAGCCTTCGCCGGAAAACGCGAGCCCGCCGGCGACCGCCGCCGCTAGCATACGCTGCCGTCCGCCGCCACCGCCGCTAGCGTCCACCAAATCATGCACCAAGCCCACCAATCGATAGATCTCGCCACGAGGAGTCCATAGATGCGCTTTGATTCGCGGAGGATCAACGACGGCGAAGATCCGCCGCCGGTCTGTCACTGCGCCGCCGGTGCTCTGCTCTGGGTCACTGACGGTGGGCCCCAGCTGTCAGGAATATCCTTTATAAATTATGTTTTTTTCCGTATTTGCATGTATGGCTTGTAAAATTCATAACTCGGTCATTTTAGGTCCTTTTTGAGTGAACCAAATTTTGTCATGCTTATTATGCTCTGTTCTATGGTAGAAAAATATGAGATGTGGTTTTCTGGTAGATTTTATATTTATTTATATTTATGCTACTAAATGCCATGTAAATTGATAAATGCATATCTTATTTGTGGTGCATGATAAAATAGTGGTTCCTGTACAAAATGTTCATGTTTTGTGATGCACATCATGGGAAAAATATGTTTGACCCTAGGTTCTATGGTGGAAATGTGATTTTTGATTTATGTGCTAATTACCATGCTTTCTTAGAAAATTCATAGAAAAATAATTACTAGGGTTTTGGATGTGAGACTTGGTGTTCTTGGTTTTGATAGGTTTTAGTAGCATGTCATACTCAGAAATCTGTTGTCTAATACTTTTCATAGTACAAAGTATTTTCATGCCTAGATTTATTGTCTCCTAGTGATTTTTGTGTAGGACAGTACATGCATGATATTGCCATGAGATTTTTGTGGCAGCTGTTATATGTCAGTAGGATGCTCTGGTATTTTTTGTAAAATTTCCTGAGGTGTTTATGTATTTATCATATTTATGTTGCATGGAAAGTAGCCTAGAAATGCATATTTATGTTAAGGTAATGTGTGTTGATAATTTTATTGTATGTTCTTAGCATGAATAGGATCTGTTGGTAAGCTTAGTTTGATAAGCTTGGCAGTTTGGTAGATTTATTATTCCTAGCTTTTATATAATTATATTGTGCATGTGTAGTGTTTGATAGGACATATCATTTTATGTGCTTTAACTTATCCTTTGGCTTATCCAGTAGGTTTATTTGATAGATAATGACCTTGGTTGCTTGCTGGTTAAGTTTGGTAAGGTTTGCATAAATAGTTTGCAAGTTATAGTAGTTGCATGTAGCTTGATAGGTTAGAAACAGAGCCTCTGTTTCCCTGTTTTCAAGGCTGTTAATGTCAGATTCAGGTCAGGGTGATATGGAATGTTTTGTAGATAATTTCATAAGCGTTCCAACGTGTATTCGTTTGCTGCATTTGGAGTTATAGAACTCCCTGTGCGACTGTTTTAGTGACAGCATGTCTAGCTGCCATTTTCGGTGTATTAGTGGAATAGGGTGTTTGCTTGATGTAGAATATTAGGGTTTCTTGTGTAGTTATATTTATGTTTCTACAGAAGAGATATGCACTTACTAATATCTTACATCATAATGCATTCATCCATTCCTTGTCAATTGTGCATTCCTTAATATTCATCCTTGCATACACATTCATATTGGATCGAAAGGACGAGAGCACGGGGAGATCAAAGAGCAGCAAGAGGAGGTTCCAGAAGAAGCAGGACATGTCGTCAAGCTGTTGAAGTGCCCGAGGCATCTTCTAACATCTTCTGAAGGCAAGCCCCGGTGCATGCTGCCCTTTCCTATGCTTTCTAACTAAATTGTGTTGCGTCCTTTATATGTATGTTGATGCATTAAGTTTAGGAAAAATGATTGAAACCGTTGATGCACAGATATCCTTGCTGAAGTTGTTATTCTATCCTATTTAGAGGTCTAGGTTATAAATGCTCAGTATGGTGATTGCAGTAGACAGTGAATCCGGTCACTTGAGAGGATGTTGTGGTTAGTCACATGGGTGACTAACAAGCTGCTGCTGAGAACCTGATAATAAAACATGCTCAGATTGGGTGGAGTTTGTGGTCCTTTCCACCTGATCGATTAAGGACTCATACTTTGTCGGAATGTGGTCGGAAGTTGAACATACCTGGCATATAGTAGGCTCCGCGGGGTCGTGAGCCGCGAAACTCGCAAGATTGTTAGGGGCCGGCCATGCTTACTTTATCGCTCCTCCTTTGGCGGTGGTTGTAGAGGGTTTTATTGGGTACAAGATGATGCACACGATGATGTCGGTCTCGTGGCTTGCTCACTTGGTACCCGAGAAGGAGGGGGTAGCCGGCAAGACCGAGACTTTTATGTCCCGTAACATCTTGAGGAGTAATCGGGTCTACCTTGATCTAGTAGACTTGGTGTGTGTCAGGGTATTCGCCAGCTGGTTTGCAATCGATTCGAATCGCCATCTCTCCTGGATAGTGAGAACCCGGTTATGTCCACGGCAATGTAGTCTTAATCACTACAATTTAAATGTCTTTATCATGTTGCAGCAAGTTATATCCTGATCCAGTTACTTATGCTGTTATTTATATTACTGAGCATATGTTTAACCTTGACTATACAGGATTTATGTTATGTAAATAATAATAACCCTGTTAACTTGGATATTCAAGTAGTATGTGTAGGCCCACTAATCAACCCTATTTTCTGAAATTAAATGTGAGTCAGCCAGCTCCAGATAAAGCCAAGCATGATCCTTGGAGTCTTTTCTTTATTTTCTGGTTTCAGACGGGTAAGTCTTGCGGAGTACAATTGAGTACTCACGGGTTAATTCCCGATGTTGCAGGTGACTCCGTCTAGCATGATTCGAGCCAGTTGTGTGTTGCTGTGGTGAAGAATAATGCCTAGGGCATGGCAATTTCCATATTTCCCTGTCTAGTGCTAATACAGGGTTGACACTATGTTGGCACTATCTTATTTTATTTTCGCTGTACAACTATCTTGGTTTTGAAAACTATTGCTTCCACGCTCTGAATTATTTTGTAAACAAATGTGTACATCGCGCTCTGATTAATATATATGAAATTTGGTTTAAGATACCTGCGGATTTGAACTACTGAGCTCAACGATCCTTGGTTGTATTGTTGATGAGTTTGAAATCACTTTCGAGAGATTTCGGAATACCGGGTTTATATGGATTCAAGTGTAGACTGCGCGATTGCTTCGGTAATTGCGAATTATACTTGATTTCTTATAAATTGGGATTTCTTATAAATTGGTCGGCTCATCACAGTGGGCATCGAGCTTAGTTCAAGCACTTAAAAATCCGATCCGGTGTTTAAATTAAAATGAACCACTAATCTTTTGTGAAAATTTTTGTGAAACAAAATCTTTTCGATGGTGTGAGTAAAAGATTTGCAAAATTAATAGTGCCATGGTCATACCCTTTATGCCCAATTAAGGGCGGTCAGGTGGCCCTACTAACTTGGGATGGGTTATTGCATCATATTTTGTTGTTTATGCTTGGTTGCCGTGCGGCCAGTAGTACGGGGCTACTCACTTGAGTAGTCATGTATGGATCGAAATACCTCTACGCCCCGGGTAATTGATGTTCAATGCCTCTCGCCTAAGGTAAAGATGTGAGTGTGAGAGCATGATCGGACAAACGCCGATCTAGGGGTAAAAATAAAATGTTTTGAGAGCTCCGTGGTCGGGTAGTGCCCCCAGTAGACTTGTGTATGGGTACACAGGTGTCTTTGGGTGTAAAATGTGTTTTTCCTCAGGCAGGGTATGCGATGCCGCCGGGTGGACTGACGAAGCGGTATATGCAATTTAAATTAGTGCATTGCATAAATATATTGTTGGGCTGAAATGAACTTGCGGTACACTAACCACGAAAAAAACGTGTAGACCGACTAGCTATGATTTATTTTCTTTTGAGAGAACGTTGGTTGTGCCACCACTTATAACGAGTAGTAACTAATCTTTCCTAATGCTGTGAGGACGTAAGTTACGCTCATGCATCATGTTTATAATGGTTATCGCATTCATGCATTCACATAAATAAAATTTAATTGCATTCCTTTCCTTTCCTTCCCTCTCTGATCGTCCCCTATTAAAGTACTTCGTCCCTTTTGATAAAAGTGATCAACTTAAGTCTTACTCTCACGAAAATCACCAAACCTTGTTACCAATGGCCCTTGCACCAAACCACTAGTGGTAGCTGATTCATTGGAGAGCCTCATGACGAAGAAATCCTAGAACCTCGAGAGGTACAACAACATCAGTATTTCGAGAGATGACTTATAGTGTTGCTAATTGGATCTAGTCAAGATGGTACAATTTCGACGAAAGGCATGGTAGCTCCCACGAGATTAGGAGTATCATGTTTGTCACACTTTGGATCATTGATGACAAGGAGCACTAGTGCCAGAATGCTATGGAAGTGACCAACAAGATTAGAGTGAGAGCGGATCAATACAAGAAGTGGTAGCAGTAGTATGTTAGTATGCTTCACAAGCAACCATTGTCAATTGTGTGGCCTTAGAGAATGCAAAATGAACAGAGTAGCAACTCGAGGGTTGCAAACTACGCACAAGGTGTTGGAATAATTAAGACACCATGGATTGTGAGAAAAAGAAGAATTCAGCTCAAGCAAGTCGATGATTAGCTCGACCCCTAGAAAGACTAGCCGATAGTACACCACAATAGTGCTAAAAAGAGTATTGGACCTATAGCCAAGGCTAGCTAGTACAACCTATAAGGAGACCAACCTAGAAGGGCTTAGATTTCGAGTGAAGAGCAGGAACGATGCCTTTTCATTCCTGACATATGACTTCAGAAATAAGATGGCAGAAGGATCAGTTGAGACAGCAGAATTGGAAGGTGTGCAAAAGAGAGTTATGAGATACAACATACCTGCAAAGAAGGAGTATTATCGGTGTTCAATGCACACTATCTTTGCGCACCGTGAAGAGGATGATGGTTCAGAGGATGCTGATGATGGAGGTGACATGTTGAACGCTTCATTAGACGTCCGTAGATGTGTTTTGTCCCCATAGATGTACGCTAGATGTTACGTTTCTCACGTGATCCTTGTTGAGAAATGTATCCTAGCTTTATCGTTAGCTTAATTCCTCCCATGAGACTTTATTCAACTACGGATCCTTTGGAAGTGAAGTAATGGTTAACACTCGAACTTCATTAAAGGAACTACCAACCTCGATGGATTTAATGAAGGGTACAAGCTCCCTGGAAGTTTTGTGCTTTATGCATACACTATGCACCTTTTGTGTATTAGTGTTATGGTGATATGATGATTAAATTATGGTTACCTTTATTTGTTGACTTCTCAATAAATTCAGTGTAACTCTAATTTAATATCCATATTCACTATTGGAATTATCGACTCGTAATCACCACTAAGGACGTGTGGAGATGCCTCAAATCATGCATTCAGATAGAGAAGAGAACCACAGTTACCACCACCCTCCCTCACTAACCTGGAGCTGTTCTTTAACTAGCTCTCGAGAGAGTTACGCAACATTTTGTGCAACACCGTGTAGGGTTGTTGTGGACACCATGAAAGTAAAAGTAATTAGTGCAACACCCCAAAAGATTTCACAGATACCAAACCCCTTCTGCCTCAGAGAAGCTGACAAGTAATTTGACCTTTGGAAAGCAAGTTTGGCCTATTTTGGATGGTGAAATATTGAAGAATGAGTATACCACCCACCTGTTGGATGGACTAGTAAGAATACGGTGTTCTCACCATGGTGCCATTTACCCAGTTAATACTTTTATTACCTGGGCTAGGCCACACAAACTTTTGTGAGGCTATAAGTGCATCAGTAGGGATCACTGTGTAGCAGATGAACATATGGGGGCAATGCAGAGTGCCAAAAACATTAACTTAGTACCTACAAGCCTTCGACGATTTATCTTGCTATACCCTAGAGTACAAGAACTTTGAAGCTAGGGAGTCAGCTAGTTTCAGAGAGGATTCAATGTTAAGCTACAGATACCATTGGAAATTCGTACAGGAAGACCTTCCCTGCCCTGCATAGGGAAGACAACAATAACAACAATTGTTTTGCCACCAGGATCAAGAAGAAACCCTTTTTAGGATGGCTTAGCTTAGAAGGACACTTCCACTACCCATTGATCGACTGTCTTCGGTTAGTTGTAAGATTTCTGTATGCACCACCGAAGGAGCCACAATATGAAAACCCTAGGTACAAGAAATCCTATGCCACCCCAGTGTAGAAGAGAAAGATGATTTAGAGTATTGAGTATAGACCTCTTAGTGGAAACAGTTGCAATGACTATGAGAAGTTGGGACACTTTTGAAGTTTTTATGCACACCCAAGGAAGAACGAGACCAACAAAACCGAGATGAATGAGCTCATCGCACCAATATAGAAGAGATCCAAGAAGATGGGTCGTAACCATCAGTACATGCCTAACCAACCGTTTTAATGTTGTTGTTTGTTTGACCTCGAATCTTTACATTCGTTTATGAGTCGAACATACATATGAGAGCATCATGGATAAATAGTTGAGTTGAAACATGGATATCATATTAGCTCAACATGGGATAATCGACTTATTGAACATATAATAAGTGATACAAGGATTAAGATGGAGAGTTAAGGAAATCTTAACTTCTCTGGTAGTATTGTCTTGTTGGAGCTAGTGTGTTATTTTGGAATTAAGTTGAACAAATAATGGGGAGCAATTATGGACACTTGAAATGAGCATCTTGAGAGACTCCCGAGATGAAAGAGAACCCAGATAATCATGCAGCAATTGCCTATCTCCGCTATGGTGCAAGTTACCGGTACATCAGATACGTATCATGGTATGGTAAGTTCTGGATGTTTTTCCCTAAAAGTTATCATGAGTTATGCCAGATAAAGGTGTGAAGAATTGTGGGCTTAAAGTTTACTTAGATCAAGCTCTTCATTATAGGGATGCCCTGCCCTATTCGGAAAAATAGAGGCCAGCCCTTGAGGATGTGTTGGATTACCGACCACTCAATGCGGTAGCAGTTGAGAACAAGTATTCGTTTCCCAGCATTGGTAGTTTTCTTGGTCAACTGTCAGATGCTATATAGATCGATACTCATCTTGGTGACCAGTAATGACCTTTTGAAGACCGCTTTCCTACAAGATATAGGTTGTATGAGTATTTTGTCATGTCCTTTGACCTGACAATTGCTCCAGCTTATTTTATGTACCCAATCAAATTGGTATTCACGCCCAAGTTATACTTCGTGGTCGTGTTCATCGATAGCATCGTGGTATGATCAGAGACGATGAAGACCATGCAGAACACCTGAGGATAGCATTGACCAACTTCAGAGAATACCAGTGCTATGATAAGTTCCAGCAATTTAAAAATTCAGTTGAAGAAAGTGTAGTTCTTTGGATATGTCCTACTTGGAGAAGGTATTGTTGTGGATCCAAATCTAGTCCGAGTGACTATAAATTTGGAGACAATAATGTTTGTCACTGGGATTTGGAGTTTTTCTTAAGTTTAGTCAGTTATCAATTTATAACCGACCTAAGATTCCTGAACCCATGACAACGTTGTTGTAAAGATAGAAAATTCGTGTAAATACTGAAGTGTGAGACGACCTTTGTATTTTTACAAGAGTTGTTAACAATCGCTCTAGTGTTTGTATGTACGGACATGGAGGAACCTTTTGATGTGTTTGTAGTACCTATGGTACAAGTTTTGATGTGCACTTATACCAGAAAGACGGGTAATTGTTTATGCTTCGTGGCAGCTGAGGAAATCTAAGGTGAATTACCCCATATAGGAATTGGAAATTTTAGCTATAAGTGCGTATTCTGAAGGATTTGTACCCCTAACCTATTTGGAGGTGTATCAATTTGATGCCAGATACAAGAGTCTTGAATTGACCTTCACTTGAGACATGCTAAAAACAAGCCGAAGAAGATAGTTAGAGCTGGTATCTAGGGACAAATTGGAAATGTCTCACCGTCCCTGCAAACGAAAGGCTATCACAGTATAGACGCCTAGAGTCCGAAGGCACATTGCACCTGGATAATCCATTGCTAGAAGGGGATTCAACTTGATGCACCCTCCAATGTGCATAACGTTTGGTTTAGAATCGCCTTGAAAGACAGATAATCAAGGACATGAAGATAGACAACAATAATTCCTGCATCAACCAGGAACTCAAGGAAACAATGGGAGTCCGTTTCAAGATTGAAGAAAGTTATACCCAATGGTTAATGACCGTCATACTATGAATAAGGGTAAGACAGCTTCGAGAGATCAATCTTCCGGAAATCACTCTTTTGCCTCTCTTGAATCATGCGATACTTCTTGTTTTTTCGTAACCCCAACTTGCACGTGATGCTTATCCATGCAAGGTCCGTCGGTGTCATGTTAAATATCACAATGGTTGTAGAATTGCTATGGTGTCGTCATTAATAATCGATGGTGCCGCGACGAAACCGGGCCTCCTGCGGATCGCAGGCACAAGGTGTCTTTGCTTTCGCACGCTTGCTTTGGTATCGTCGTTACTAGTCATGACTCATTGTCAAAACTACACTAGTGTGTTGTCTCTACAGATACTTTCCTTGATCATCTATTCTATATCATGTTGAAAGATCTTTATACAATCCTTGAAATTGAGCTTTGCCTTGGAATGGCAAATAAGATGATTTTTGGAGGAACAGATCACTAACATCAACATTAACAGACTACAAGAAGAGATATACGAAGGGAAGTTGTTAACCATCTACATGAGTAGTGTCACCTTTTATGGACATGTGTCACTTTTTATTTGATCAAAGAGAGCACCCAATGCTTAGGGTTTGAACAGTTTGCAAGGCAAGTAAGGATCAACATTATTTATCTCAATCAGATGTTAGTTTCAAAATCTCTCAAGTACAACAAAGATCATAATGGTTGAGATATCCTAGAGTTTTAGCCAGTAGTCTCCAACACGTTAGAAAAGTCATGCCGACAAGCACAGAATACCTTTGGAATTCCAAATTAGAGGCTACGAGTATATCGAGCATCAACCATGAAGAGAAATTGAAGGCTTGGAATCGAAAGAGGATTTGCACCAAGTTTGGTAGGTTCTTATCTAGGAAGTTTAGTTTTAAGAACGATGGGTCCCTATCTAGGAAAACTAGTATAGCTAGTGCAGTTATCTAGATAGATGAAGACAGGTTTCAGTTCCTTTCATGGTTGCAATAAGAGAAATGTTTGAGAGTACTTGGAAAATGTAATCAAGCCAGAGAAATTCAAGTCAACATCAACTTGGCTTACTTTGAAGAACCCATCCGAGTTAGGATGTCAAAGAAAGAGCAAGTTGTAAAGTGATTGTAAGATCGCCCAAGATTCCATAGAGAACCCCGGTGGGAATGATGCCACGTAAGAGGTAGAAAAGTATCTTCGTGAAACTTATCCCATGTTTTCCAAACAAGTGCTAAGTAACACCAAATCTCGGGACGAGATTTCTTTAAGGGGGGTAGATTTGTAACACCCTGGTGTTAACCATGTCATTAGCATATGCATTTCATACCCTAAACATCATTAGCATGCATGCATCTATCATTTATATCACGCTTTGCTTATTATTGCATGCTATGCTTTGTCTCATCATTTTATGTATGAAATGCTGACATAATTAGTTGTTTGATATTTATTTATTCTTAGTGATGTTTATAGAATGTTTTAGAGCATGTTTCATGTTGGTCATGTGTGTTAATTAGATTTTATAATGATGGTTTGACTCAATTCGACCTTGTTTGACTTTGAAAGCAATTTGTCTTGTTTTGATCAAAAGTCCTAGTTAGAGTCTTTGCATGTGTGTGCACCCTTCATAAAATGTGTGGATAATTTAGTGTAGAACAAAAGGTGTATAGGATCGTTTCATGAAAGTGGGTGGATCAGGTTCAAAACGACGAAATTAGTTTGATTTGAGTTGGAATTAGGGTTTACTTTGACCTGGGGTAGTTTAGCTTTGACTGATCACAGTTTCCAATCTAGACCGAATTAGGAAAAAGTTTGTATAGGTGAAATGTTCAGAATTTTGCAAGGATCATTTTGTTCAATATGAACTTTGGCTAGTTTTGCACGTATCTCGAGGAACAGGGTGAGATAGCTCGGTTAGGGTTTGATTTCAGGTTTTTAGCGACGCTTCGCGTTTTCCTGTCTTTGAAACCGGCCGGCCACCGCCGCCACGTCCGTGGCCGCGCGCAAGCGCCGCGTGGCATGCGCTCCTCTGCATCTGTCGGCGCCGCGCCACGTAGAAGGGGCCGCAGCGCGTCCCTTGCACCCCACGCCACTCCCCGCCCCTCGCTTCCCCGTCCAAGCGAACGCGAGCAGCGGCGGCCGCGCGCGCCGCGCGGCCATCATCGCCGCCGCCGGGCGTTGAGCACCGCCACAATCGCGTCCACGCCCGACCAAGCGCCCCAGCAGCCTCGCGACCTCGACACCTCCCCGACCTCGGTAGGGACACCTCCCGACCCCGGAAAGCGCGAGCAAGCCCGCCGTGGCCACCGAACCCCGACCCTCTCCTCGCCTCGCCTAGCGTGCGCACTGACCCGCCCTTGATCTCCTGGTGGTGGACATGGAACCGCGGGGTCCCATCGCGGAACGCGACTTCCGCCGGCGGCCGCGGTGAAGCCTCTCCGCGTTCTGGGCCCGTTTTTCTTGGCCGTTTAGTGCGCCCCCATGTGTGCCTCACCCCGCTGAACCCCTGTGCCGAATCGAGCCGAGAAGGCTACCGTTTCGCCGGAACGACTCGCCGCCGATGTCGCGTCCGTGGCCACGCATGCCGCCGGAGCTTTCCGCCGCGCAACCGCCTGTCCCAGCGCTCGTCGAAGCTCCGCCTAGGCACCACGAAGCCCATGCGCGCGTGCGTTTGCCAAGCCTTCGCCGGAAAACGCGAGCCCGCCGGCGACCGCCGCCGCTGCGCGCTGCCGTCCGCCGTCACCGCCGCTAGCGTCCACCAAATCATGCACCAAGCCCACCGATCGATAGATCTCGTCACGAGGAGTCCATAGATGCGCTTGGATTCGCCGGAGGATCAACGACGGCGAAGATCCGCCGCCGGTCTGTCACTGCGCCGCCGGTGCTCTGCTCTGGGTCACTGACCAGTGGGCCCCAGCTGTCAGGAATATCCTTTATAAATTCTGTTTTTTTTCAGATTTGCATGTATGGCTTGTAAAATTCATAACTCGGTCATTTTAGGTCCTTTTTGAGTGAACCAAATTTTGTCATGCTTATTATGCTCTGTTCTATGGTAGAAAAATATGAGATGTGGTTTTCTGGTAGATTTTATATTTATTTATATTTATGCTACTAAATGCCATGTAAATTGATAAATGCATATCTTATTTGTGGTGCATGATAAAATAGTGGTTCCTGTACAAAATGTTCATGTTTTGTGATGCACATCATGGGAAAAAAATATGTTTGACCCTAGGTTCTATGGTGGAAATGTGATTTTTGATTTATGTGCTAATTACCATGCTTTCTTAGAAAATTCATAGAAAAATAATTACTAGGGTTTTGGATGTGAGACTTGGTGTTCTTGGTTTCGATAGGTTTTAGTAGCATGTCATACTCAGAAATCTGTTGTCTGATACTTTTCATAGTACAAAGTATTTTCATGCCTAGATTTATTGTCTCCTAGTGATTTTTGTGTAGGACAGTACATGCATGATATTGCCATGAGATTTTTGTGGCAGCTGTTATATGTCAGTAGGATGCTCTGGTATTTTTGTAAAATTTCCTGAGGTTTTTATGTATTTATCATATTTATGTTGCATGGAAAGTAGCCTAGAAATGCATATTTATGTTAAGGTAATGTGTGTTGATAATTTTATTGTATGTTCTTAGCATGAATAGGATCTGTTGGTAAGCTTAGTTTGATAAGCTTGGCAGTTTGGTAGACTTATTATTCCTAGCTTTTATATAATTATATTGTGCATGTGTAGTGTTTGATAGGACATATCATTTTATGTGCTTTAACTTATCCTTTGGCTTATCCAGTAGGTTTATTTGATAGATAATGACCTTGGTTGCTTGCTGGTTAAATTTGGTAAGGTTTGCATAAATAGTTTGCAAGTTATAGTAGTTGCATGTAGCTTGATAGGTTAGAAACAGAGCCTCTGTTTCCCTGTTTTCAAGGCTGTTAATGTCGATTCAGGTCAGGGTGATATGGAATGTTTTGTAGATAATTTCATAAGCGTTCCAAACGTGTATTCGTTTGCTGCATTTGGAGTTATAGAACTCCCCGCGGCGATTGTTTTAGTGACAAAGATGTCTAGCTGCCATTTTCGGTGTATTAGTGGAATAGGGTGTTTGCTTGATGTAGAATATTAGGGTTTCTTGTGTAGTTATATTTATGTTTCTACAGAAGAGATATGCACTTACTAATATCTTACATCATAATGCATTCATCCATTCCTTGTCAATTGTGCATTCCTTAATATTCATCCTTGCATACACATTCATATTGGATCGAAAGGGCGAGAGCACGGGGAGATCAAAGAGCGGCAAGAAGAGGAGGTTCCGAAAGAAGCGAGGACATGTCGTCAAGTCGTTGAAGTGCCCGAGGCATCTTCTAACATCTTCTGAAGGCAAGCCCCGGTGCATGCTGCCCTTTCCTATGCTTTCTAACTAAATTGTGTTGCGTCCTTTATATGTATGTTGATGCATTAAGTTTAGGAAAAATGATTGAAACCGTTGATGCAATGATATCCTTGCTTTGAAGTTGTTATTCTATCCTATTTAGAGGTCTAGGTTATAAATGCTCGATATGGTGATTGCGGTAGACGGTGATTCCGGTCACTTGAGAGGATGTTGTGGTTAGTCACATGGGTGACTAACAAGCTGCTTCTTGAGAACCTCGATAATAAAACATGCTCGATTGGGTGGAGTTTGTGGTCCTTTCCACCGATCGATTAAGGACTCATACTTTGTCGAATGTGGTCGGAAGTTGAACGTGCACGGCATATAGTAGGCTCCGCGGGGTCGTGAGCCACGCGAAACTTCGCAAGATTGTTAGGGGCCGGCCATGCTTACTTTATCGCTCCTCCTTTGGCGGTGGTTGCAGAGGGTTTTATTGGGTACAAGATGATGCACACGATGATGTCGGTCTCGTGGCTTGCTCACTTGGTACCCGAGAAGGAGGGGGTAGCCGGCAAGACCGAGACTTTTACGTCCCGTAACATCTTGAGGAGTAATCGGGTCTACCTTGATCTAGTAGACTTGGTGTGTGTCGGGGTATTCGCCACCGTGGTTTGCAATCGATTCGAATCGCCATCTCTCCCGGATAGTGAGAACCCGGTTATGTCCACGGCAATGTAGTCTTAATCACTATAATTTAAATGTCTTTATCATGTTGCGGCAAGTTATATCCCGATCCATTACTTATGCTTTGTTATTTATATTCTCGAGCATATGTTTAACCTTGACTATACAGGGATTTATGTTATGTAAATAATAATAACCCCAAGTAACTTGGATATTCAAGTAGTATGTGTAGGCCCACTAATCAACCCTATTTTCTGAAATTAAATGTGAGTCGGCCCGACTCCAAATAAAGCCAAGCATGATCCTTGGAGTCTTTTCTTTATTTTCGGTTTTGAGACGGGTAAGTCTTGCGGAGTACAATTGAGTACTCACGGGTTAATTCCCGATGTTGCGGGTGACTCCGTCTAGCATGATTCGAGCCGGTTGTGTGTTCTTTGTGGTGAAGAATAATGCCTAGGGCATGGCAATTTCCATATTTTCTGTCTAGTGCTAATACGGGGTTGACACTATGTTGGCACTATCTTATTTTATTTCCATTTGTACAACTATCTTGGTTTTGAAAACTATTGCTTCCGCGCTCTGAATTATTTTGTAAACAAATATGTACATCGCGTTGATTAATATATATGAAATTTGGTTTAAGATACCCGCGGTTTGAACTCTTGAGCTCAACGATCCTTGGTTGTATTGTTGATGAGTTTGAAATCACTTTCGGAGATTTCGGAATACCGGGTTTATATGGATTCAAGTGTAGACGTGATTGCTTCGGTAATTGCGAATTATACTTGATTTCTTATAAATTGGTCGGCTATGTCACGCGCTTTCACCGGCACACGTGGAGTGTGTCGAAGACGTATCTCTTGGTTTGTGTTGTGCAAGTTTTGAGCTCGGAGATGGTAGCCGACGGCGAGGTGAAGGGGCCAAGGAGGGCGTCTTGGGGCCGACGGACCGCGAGAGGTGAAGGACGGACGTGAGGCTTGGACCGAGGGACCGGATCGCCGGGTGGCTAGCCATGGAGGCCGACATCACGGGACATCGGCGGATCGCGAGGGGGCGTGGCGGGACCGTGTCGATCGAGTCAAGACGGCGTGCGGCGTCGAGGGGAGCTCGGATGACTTGGCGACTCGGGCGGTCAAGACGGGCGATGACACGCGTCGAGGAGGTTTGGTGGTTTGCCCTCAAAACCATCGGCGCGGGGTTTAGTGGTTTGGGCCTCAAAACCACGGTAGCGCGGGTTTCACGGGTTTGGGCCTCAAAACCCGGCGTGTTCGGCGGGGCCGGAAGGGCGGCACGTGGCGGCATCGGGGAGGTTGCGTGGAGGCAAGGCTACCGATGAGGAGGCGCGGTGGCCGTCGGATCGAAGATTACCCGTAGTCGACCAAAATAGCCTTAGGGTTACAAAATCGACTCATGTATCTTAGGGGTAGTTTAGGCAGAGGGAATTGGGGCTATTTAGCAGAGGCATACCCCTTCATCCTTCCTTGCCTCTCATTTTCACATTTCCTAGTTAGGGTTCCAGACTCTGGTGTGAGAGGTCCACCGATCTTGTATCGAATTTGTTGAGCAAGGGCTAGCTCTGAGTAGCCTGTCACATGGTGGCGTTTGGGATGATTGGATCGGTGTTCTTGTTTGCTCTTGAGCTGTGATTTTTGTTCTTCACTTGTTCTTCCCGAGTTCATCCTCTCCCCCTCTATTCTCTTCGCGATTTCTTCGATTTGGCACCGTTTGATCTCGTTTTTCTTGCCTTGATTCGTGCTAGGACGTGAGAGGATCATTTTCACCAAAGGGTTTGAGCTAATTCCTCACGAGCACGTAGATCGGGCGAGTTTTAGATCAAGGTGACTTTTTGGTGTGTTCTTGGTGTGATTCGCGATTTCTTTTGATTCACTCCGTCAAACTCGAAATTTCCAAGGGGGAAATGGTCACCCACATACCTAGATGCCATGGCTCGAATCTTGTGACCTGAGGTTTCGATTTGATTGAGTTTTGGATCAAGTTTGGGAGAATCGCCGCCCGCGGCGCCTTTGCTCGTGCTGTTTCCTGGAGGCGCGGACAGTCCGGCCCTGGAGCGCGGACAGTCCGGCCCCTCGGGACTTTGCCGTTTCGAGCCCGAGGCCGAGATCCACTTTGCCACGCCAGACGGACAATCCGGCCTGGCCGACGGTCCGGAGCCCAGCGTGAGGCGTGTCCAGAATCTGTTCTGTTTTCAGGTTTCTGCCGTCGGACTGTCCGACCCCTGTGCGCGGACTGTCCGCTGGTCGTTTCTCCAGCCGAGTCCAGAATCTGTCCAGTGAAGTCGTGTTTCTTAGTTTTGGCCTGCGGACTGTCCGGATTTCTCTTGCGGACTGTCCGCCTGTTTGAGTTCCAGCAGCACCAGTTTCTGTCTAGTTTTCTGCTAGTGGCTTTCGGACTGTCCGGGTCTGGCTTGCGGACTGTCTGGGTCTGTTTCTTTTCTGCTGGCGGACAGTCCGAGTTCCCAGGGTCGGACTGTCCGGGTTTTCAGGTTTCGAAGCTGTTTTGTTGCGTTTGGTTCCGTGGTTGTTTTGCTTCGTTTCCGGTTGATCCGCTGTGACTCTAGAGCAATCTCTAGGTCATCCACCTTGCATCCAAGGTCGTGATCATACCGAGTGTTGTTCGATTTGCTCAGGGGTTGTGAGAGCTACATGTTCACTAATTCAAAAGAATTTAGTTGAGGCTCCCATTCACCCCCTCTCGTCGCCTATTCGGTCCTTCAGCCACTTTGGTGGCAAGAAGCACGGGAGGTTGGGCATTGCCGACGGCATCATCAACGGCTCCGGCCTCAGACTAGCAGAAGTCCGAGCACGGAGACGGACCCGCCGATACGCCCTCGACCGAGCGTGGCGATGGGATGTTTCGGCGCCCTTGAGTTTTGCATTACTCGACGTACATTCGTCTTTACACGCCTAGTAACGTTTGCATTACTGAAACAACGACGGCTAAATGTTGTAGGCTCAAGTAGAAGAGGAAAGGCGGCTATGTCGAGAGCAAAAATTTGCTAGCGAGAGGAAAGGAGGCCGTGAGGAGGTGGAGCAGACACAGGCGACAATGGCGGCCAAGTTCTAGGAACTTACTAGGTTCCTTTCCATGACAGGTGGTTTGACTCTGCCACGTGAGCTCCTAGGGCCTGTCGCTCCACAAGCGCTTCGGACTCGAGCCATTGGGTACTCCTGTGAGTATGATAGCAAAGAGTTTCGATTTTCGTTTTCAAGTAATCATGTCTAACACTTACAACCTTGTCTTCTTTGTGCAAGGCTTCCACTCCTGGATCGGCGGGGTCCAATCAGCCGGCTGTAGGTGCTACAGGTGTTGAGCAAGTCTTCCCGTCCCCGAACCATCAGTATCCACCTTTCCCACCCTTACCGCCTCAAGAATGAACTTGTGAGACTCGTTAGACCATTTGTGGACTTGATGTTTCCATTTGTGGACTTGATGTTTCTCTTGTGGACTTGATGTTATACTTGTGAGACTCGATGTAGACTTGTGAGACATGTTTAATATGGGTTCTGTGATATATCGCTATGTTTTATGTGCCGGATGTGTGAAATGTGATATATATATGTTCCGTGATTGAATGGATGTGATATGTATTATACATGTGTTTATTTGTCAAGGTGGAAAGAAGAAACAAATGAAAACGACAATTTTTCAGCTCTTTGTCGAAAGACTGCTCGGCAAAGGCTTCTTTGCCGAGCGTTTTACCATTCTACTCGGCAAAGCTGGGAGCCAAATGGCTACCCGACGGCCCCTTCCCAGCTTTGCCGAGGGTTTTCGCATGGGCTCTCGGCAAAGAATCCGTCTTTGCCGAGCACCTCGCTGCCGGTTAGCTTGGCAAAGTTTTTTCTAAAAAATTATTTCTTTGCCGAGCACATAACAGACAGGTACTGGGCAAAGTTTTTTTAAAAAAGGAAATTTCTTTGCCGAGCACAGCACTGACAGGTGCTCGGCAAAGATTTCTTTTTTTAAAAAAAATAAAATAAAATTTCTTTGCCGAGCACGGCACTGACAAGTGCTCGGCGAAGCCGGAGTAACGGTCGCCGCCACACGGTTCGTTAACAATTACTTTTCTTCGTCGATAGTTTTTTTTTATGCTCGGCGAAGCCTTCGCCAAGAGGGGGCCATGACGGCAGTCGGCAAAGGATCTGTGCCGTTAAAAAATTCCCCGTTGCACCTTCGTCGAGCACAGTGCTCGGCGAAGCCTTCGCCGATGGCCCCATGGCCTTTGCCGAGTGCGCCGAACGCTTGGCAAAGGACCAGTCTCCTGTAGTGCTAGAGGAACAATACACAATTAGCAGAACTTGGATTCATTACAATAATACATGATATTTGGCAGCAAAGTAGAATTTTGTGTATATTTCAATCATTTCCGTCAGTTGGCCAAATGGAGGCAAACTTATGCAAAGTGTCACGACTAAGCTACTTTCAACGTTCATGTCCTTACAAAAGCAACCAATGTAGAAGTATCATCTATAAAAATTATTCTGAATCATAAGCATCATCATGGGTTGAATAATTGAACTGTGAAGAGATGATGTAGCCATGGCCTACCACCACCTTTGTTTGGTTGTCGGCAGTGACATGAGTGATGGCTGGACTTGGCACACAAAACTACCAACTGCAAGTTAAAGATAGCATCTACAAATCTTGACTAAAAGGATATCAGCTATAATGCACTAAGAAAACAGGAAGATCAAATCTTAGGTTGAATAATCTAGAATTTGGGTTTGTTAGTGCCGGCAGCATGCTTGAGCCACAAGATGATAGTCAATTCATGATTTGTTGTGTTATACGTGCTCACAAATGCAGTCATACAATATATCATGTGTAACTTGAGTGGAACTACATATAGTGTCATTATATGAGAAGTGATAACTACACCCTGCTGCAGAGTGCATGTTCTCTTCTTAAATTCGGGACTACGTGACTGTGCCTATAAAACCCAACAAAGAGGCCCAAGGGTGTGCTATGCAGTGGAGTCTAGAGGGGCAAGGGCACGGGACAAGCCAACGAGGTAGATAGATCTGTGCTGAACCAAGATAAGGGACACCCCATTTTCTTGAATTTTACATAGTATGTATTGTAGGATTGGCAGGCATTAGGAACTCCATTGTGGGTCCGCTTGGGAGAGCTCAGCTCCCTGATTCTTTAGCTCTACTTCTTGATTCTCCGATGGAGTGATTCTATTAGATTCATAGGAGGTAACAGCGTAGGGAGCTAACGAGAATTCATTGCATGTTTGTCGCCACCAAAATATAACAGGGAGAAGGGTGAAGCAGGTTTTCTTCGCTCCCAAATTGTAGTGTAAATGCAGAACTGATTCTCTGCTAATGCCCACCTGAATTATTTGGCATTTTTAGCGTTTGGGAGTGATTCTTTTTCAAGAATCTGAAACTGAAGCTCTGCCAAACGGACCGATATATGATTGTGTTGTTGCTTCATACCAATTTACCTTGTCAACGTGGTGTAGGGTGCAAGAATTCTACGAAAACCAAAAAATGAACAAGCAAAATTTGATATGTTTAGGACCCGAAAATAATCATGCGCCAAGTTGAATTGGCCCGTTACCTGCAGACGTCTCCTCAACAAAATCGTCAAAGGTCACTGGTACACCTGCAGACGTATCCTCACCAACAGATGGTGGAATATTGTGCACGGTGGAGTACGCGTCGCAGATTCTAGTCATCCGATCCAACACCCAAACAATTCTTATTGGAACGTGACCAACGTGGAGCTTTGCATGAATATTGGGAAATTTGTTGACAACAGTTTCTTCCTGTTTTACTTGGCGCCAACGGGCCATCTCTGCACGCGTCCTCCCCTGCGCGAGATGGCAAGAGCTCGAGGTGCTCCCCATGGTAGCCTTCTTCCTCAACTCCGGCGCCCTCCGAGTCCGAGATGTCCGGCCTTGCTATGCTCGTCGCCACCAGGCGGTCACGGACCCGCTCGTCGCTGTTGCGTCACACACCCGCCTCAACTCACTCCTCGCGTCCTACCTGGAAGCACCGGCGGCTCCCCGCCACGGGCTTACCGTGCCGGCCATGGCATGGACCTGCCTCGCCCCACCTGGCCACACCGGCCGCACCCGTCGCGGGCCCATCTCGCCGCGCCAAGCACGCCCTTGCCTAGCTCTCCCTCTCTCTGTTCTTCGTGAACACTATGGCAGCAGCAAGCTCAGCCACCGCCGTCTTGCAGAGTTGCAAGTGAGCTTGCCCGGTCCCCTCCAATCGAGCGCTCCCTCGCCTGTTGTCGTTTGGGTCGATGAGAGATATTAACGCATATTTGCCTTCTTCATCGTTTGGCACCCAAAATGCATTGGTTGTTTGCATATCCGTTGGAGAGGTTTTTTACAAGATAAAACACCATACATGACTTATTTTTTCCTTTGCGTCGCTGGTTGCGTCTTCCGTTGGAGACAGTCTAATTTAGCTACGGCATCTCATCATCTAACATTCAGGGTCCATGTGTTTACAAATGCATCCAGCATCCAGTCCTACAAATATATAGGCACCGGGGTCATGATATGTAGCAGCCTAGTAGGTGGATCTAGTACGTATTGTATGAGTTGCGATAACTACATGCTGTTACGGTGTGCCTTTCCCCTCAATAAATTTGGGGCAACATGGTTGCATAAATAAAACAAACATGTATTGTGGCTATAAAAGCCAGCAGAGAAGCAAAAAGCCTGTGCTAAGCAGCAGAAGGTCGGGTAAGGACATTGGAAGAGCCGAAGAGGAGATAAAATGGGGATGTATAGCATCTTACGTTCAGAAATGTGGGGCTTATGGCTCAAGCCATATAGGATTGGTAGACATGAGGAACTCAACTATACGGGCTTTTGAACAGAAGAGTGGATCAGGTCCAAAATAGTTGGGCCGAATAATAGTGATCCCATAGGAGCCTCAGTTTCCTTGTCATTGAACCTGCTAACTCTGTGTGTTGACACAGATCATCTGGAATTAGGAGGTGTAGGCTTTCTGGACAAAATGAAATATGAGCTGGACCAAAACAGCCATGCCTTTGTGTACGCCAAACTGTGTACAGGTTGGCCTATCAATTGAGCACGGTTCAATCAACATTATTCTTTTTGTCTGACATTTAAAAAGTATGATATCTCTTTTATGAATTGTCCATTTCGGTTTCTGATTGCACCACCGTATTCATTATGATGGGAGCCATAACAATTACTGTGTAGCAGTATACATATATATTTTTTTTGATAGATTTTCATGTAAGTTTGCTTTACACGATGTTTTTTTTTTTTTTTGAAACTGCTAGACACAATTAATTAAATATGCATACAAAGTAAGTTTTAGAGGGAGCAGCAGGGGAAGCCCCTACTTAAATGTTTTCATAATATATCCCTGTACATGTTACAAGGCTTTCAAAGCGCAGAGAAAAAAAAAAAAAAGGTTACAATTAACAGATATTCTCTAACCACAAAAATAAGGGGGTGGGGTTGGGGGTTTAGTACTATATGCTTGACTTTGATGACTAAAATGATGACAACTTCTCTAAAAATTTGGTTCCCCAAAGCATTCCTGGCCTCAAATGACCATATCCAAGGGCTGCAGCTGGAGATTACAGGTGATGGAAATGGTCTGCCAGCAGCTAGCACTGAAGGAACATTCAAAGAAGAGATGCATACAACGTAAGTTGCTGATCTATAAAAAAGAAGAGATGCATCATGGCCCGTTGCCGCCTCTGTTTGCTTGCCGGCAATGCCATGAGTGATGGCTGGATTTTGGTAAAATTGAAAACTGCAAAGTACCAGGTAACATGTACAAATCTTGACTTAATGGGTATAAATTATAATACGGACAAACAAAACAGGAAGATAAAACACTTAACCCGTATCAACTTTGTTGTGGTGGAAGCGCAATGTAAGTTTGAGATACCTTTCTTGTGCTATTGTTCTCTTGTTGGTGGTGCCGGAAGCATATCTGCTTTAGCCAAAAGGGTTAGTGTTGTGCTAATGTTTTCTTTTTTGGTGCCGGCAGTGCTTCAACCACCAGATGATAGGTAATTTTCATGATTTGTTTTGAGTTATGTGTCCTTACAACCGTAGTAGTATACTATACAGGTAATAGCTTGATAGGTACTGGCTGCCATGATGCGTGCTTGCCTAGAACGTAGATCACACTTCAATACCTAGTGTGGTTATATAGAGTTGTGGTGGCTACATGCTGCTGTGAAGTGCATGTTCTCTTCTTAAATTCGGGAGTGCAACAATTGCATGAATAGGTAGAAGAAATATATTAGTGGCTATAAAAGGCAACAAAGAGACCCAAGCGCGTTGTATGCAGCAGAGACTATAGGGGTAAGGTCGTAAGGACATGGGGCAAGAGATGGGAATAGCTGAGGCCAGGATTGGTAGGCATCAGGGACTCAACTACTTGTGCGATGTTGCTTCGTGCCACAATTAATTGAACCAGAAAGTTCAAGAATTCAGTAATGACCTACATTGGTAAAAGTGATCCAAGAATTATGCAATAACCTTTGTGTGTAAAAATGGGTAGCAATACACAGCTCGCTGGACTAATGCTGTGCAGGATGACTATGTTAACCAGATTCTATTAATGCAATCCAACTATCCCAAGGTGACCAACTTTGAGCTCTCTGCAAGAATAAATTTAATGTCAAAGCTCCATATTTATCAAGTACCATTTGATTAACCCCTTTTTAGTGTGAAACAATTATCAAGCAGCTTTTATTAACATGTATGTCAAAAGACTATACATCTCAATTGTTCATAATATGTTGGACCGCATGGATGAACTATTGTTAGCATTTATGTGGATCTCATGGACTATCCAAATAAGAGATCTAAAGTGTTGTCTAAAGTTTAATCCACCTCAAAAAAAAAAAAACTGCACCAATAAGTGAGCTAAAGTGGTATAAAGTTTTAGTCCTCGACTTTAGATAGTTAAACTTTGGACCAGAGAATCAAACAGGGAATAATTAGTCATTTCAATGCGCATCTCGCAGGAAGGGCCACGACAAGAACAACCAATAGGCACAGTCCACTAGCACGCTATCAGAAACCACAGAGGTAATTTCCGCACTGAGATCTCACTTCTCAGCAAAAAGCGTCCAGTTGTTCAGGCGCCTAGGCTATCACATTATAATTGATAAACATGCTTCTTAAATGTGGAGTTGATCAGTAGTGGAGATGCAACAAGATTGACAGTGAGCACCAGTGCTCCAGGTGCAAAACACAATCGGTCAGACGCTGCAGCTTGCTCGCATCAAGCTTCTGGTTGGTCTGAGCCTTTGGCTTTATTTTGACAGTAAGTATCCTGGTCGCTGCATCCAAGCTCCAACCGTTTTGCACAGCATCTGTAATAATTCTGGAGCAGGTAAAGATCAACTGCAACAGTGCAATGGAACTTAAGTTTGAATCTTGATATGCGTGTGTGTGTGCGCGCGCGCTAGATAAAATGGACCAGTGGACCAGAGGTAGTATATTATGTGAAATTTGGCAGCGAGACGAGCTAGATTTATTTAACACACAGTTTTTCCATCACTTTATCTAACAAGCTTTTTTCCTAACTACTCGAAATAGAGTCATACTTATTCAAAGTGTAAAGACTACCCAGTTTCGTCAGGCTCTTTCTCCCGGCGTGTGCCCAACCGCCGCCTACTCTGGATGCTGCAGCTGATGATGACGCATCCGCACCGCCGCCTGGGCCCCTGCCACGTTGGCCCGACCTCAGCCAAGCACAGCAGCGCCTGCCACTGCAGCTGCTGTGGGAGGGGCCGGGGCTGCCCGGCGTCACGGGCCTTCATCGAGTCCTTCCACCTACCTCTCGAGGAGCGCGTTGATCAAGTCCCCACCACGGCCGCCGGCGTGCTCGCACCATCAGTGAGGATTAGGTGCCTAGGCGCAGTTACTGGCTCGCGGCCAAGTCCGCCTTCCGCGACCCTCATCCTGAGCGGCAGGCTCGTTGCGTCCTCCTCAACAAATGGGAGGGCCGCCAGCCAGGGGCGCCGTCCACCACTCCGCCCTTGATTGCGGAGAGGTTTCACCGATCACTTCATAAATGGCGTCCTCCGCCTCAAAAGCAGGCGGTTCTTCAAGTGCTTCCTAATGCGCGGTACTCGCTGGGCTAAGAGCGGTCGGCGCCTGTAAGCACACTCCCACCGGGCTCCTAGTTCCCTGTAGCACACATTTGTTTCTTTCTAGTTTACATCTATCCCGCTCCACCGTTTAAGCGGTGCTTTGTGTCAATGTGTCAACTTGTAACAACTCTGTGGCAACTTCGCTATGAGATGATTGCAAAGTCGTGTATGAACTGCTCTGTTTCTCTTAATGAAGTATGAGCTATGCTCGCTTTCGAAAAAAGTCAGGCTCTTTCTGGCTCCGATTCTTTGCAACAGTACTTGACGAGTCAGAGACGGAGGAGCCACAATATGGCCACTTTGACCTCTTAGTTCATTTTATCAGGGAAAACGGTTTCTATAGGTAGTGATGTTATAGTTGCTATTGCAAGGGGAGCCGGAGCCACAAAAGGTTGTACTAAATAGGTCCAAAGCTGACTACACCGCATCACCACGTCCTTACAAGTGCACCCCAACATCAAGTCCTACGATATATAGGCACTAGCATGATATGTACGTATACATAGTGGGCTCGTTGGTGGATCGACTATAAAGTCTGATTATATGAGTTGTAATGACTACAAATGCAACCCAACATCAAATCTGATTATAAAAGTCTGATTATTTTCTTATTAAATTCAGGACAACATGACTACATCATTAAATAGTACAAACATGCATGTTTCTTCAAAATAAAAAGAACAAACATGCTTTGTGGCTATAAAAGGCGGCACATATAGGCCAACGGGTGTTCCAAGCAGCAGTAGGGTAAGGGCAAAAAGAGGAGATAAAATGGGGATGCATCTTGGGTTCAGAGTGAGGCTTATGTCTCAAGTCATATAGGATTGGCAGGCACGAGGAACCCAACTATATCCATATCTATCCAAAGTCGTAGATCAAATACAAAATAGTCAGGCACTAGTGATTGTGGTGTTTGTTTCTACTAGTGTTTTATTTCGTTTTGCAACTTGTAAGTATGAGGTCCTTCTGGTTACTCCTCCGAGACAGAGTTAGCACGAGGTCCCTACTTCATACTTGTGTTCTCTGCCACTTGGGTATTGAGGAGGATTTGGCACATCTTTTTCTTTCACTGTCCTTTTTCAGCAGCGTGTTGGAATATGGTTTCTATCATTGCTCCGGCTTCTAATGATCCAAGTACTAAATCATAGATCAACTCAGTGTCTCCTGCTTCATGGAAATAATTGTCACCATGTGTTGGTCCATTTGGACCATGAGAAATGATTTGATTTTCAGGGGAATTTCTCACTCTCTCAGGCGTTGTAAGGTCTTCAAGAAGGAGTTTTGCTCTAGTTATCCTAAGAGCAAAAAGGAAACCATAGAAGATGTTTAGATAGATGGCTACAATCTCATTTGTAACTTTTCTCATTTTCTTTTTTGTCCTTTTTTGTTTCTTGAACTTTTGTTGTAAATTGTACTCATTTTCAATAAAAGCCCAGTAGGGGGCCTCCCCTGATGTTTCTTCAAAAAAAAAAATGTAAAACATGTAAGTGGTGGATATATGTTTAGCTTTTAGATGGACCTGTTCTCTAGGGCATAGAAACGGTGCCCCGGCCACGAGCTGGTTTACTCAAGACGCATTTGGTTGATGGTTGCGGAATGGAGCAGGTGGCCGCAAGTACACCCAAACGCTTGTCTGTTCTTGAATGGTGGACATCGCTGACAGAAAAACCTCTGGGGTCCCCAAGAAAAGAATTCGTTCTCTAATCTTGTTGTGTGGGAACTGTGAAATGAGAGCAAAGCAAGAGTATTTAGGCTCAGGGAAGCCTCCACCATTTCAGTTCTAAACAAGATCAAGGGAGATGCACTATGCAGAAGCTTGGTAGAGAATAGTTTTTTTTCTCTCCTTTCTTGACTTGCCGGCTTACTAGACTTTCTAGATTTGCTACCTTGTAACTCCTCTTTTATTATGAATAGAAATTGGCACTGTGGCATTTAGTTCAAAAAAAAAATAAACTTGATCGTGTGCTGCCGCTTGAGCCTGGCGGCGCCTAACCATCACGCCACTCCGATACCTCGGCGGCCCGACAATGCCGTGTGCTCAGTGACCGCCGCCAACACCTCGCAGCCAGCACTGTCGTCCCACGGTGACGGCGACCATGTTCTTGACCGCGGCTGGCAAGACGGGTGGTGAGCTCGGCCTTCAGCACGCGGATGAGTTCCAACCGGAGGTCTGCGCAGCCGGGCATCGTACACATGATGAGGCAGCTCCCTCCATCCCCATGTCTCCTACCCCAGCCCTACACCTGTGCTTGTGCTATCGGATGGAGATAAAATGGGGACGGATCGGATGCCATGTACTCAAGCCATGTAGAATTGGCAGGCAGGAGGAAGTCAACTATATCTGCGCGTCAACAAATATGTGGATCAAGCCCAAAATAGTCCGACAGAATAGTGATCCCATGGGCCATATGCGTCAATTCTCCCAGTCATGTCTAGTGATGTAGGAAGAGAAGATAGAACAATGCAAACTCTAACAAGTGACAAGGCTAAAGTCCTTTTTGGAAAGTTGAAAAATTTCCCTATTCTGTGTTTTCCTTGCGGAACTGAACTGATTCATGTGAAGTTCCAACACGGATCCTATGAAATTCATGTGTCTAAACAGGCCATAACTTTGTGAGCAAACATGGTGCATATGGGGGAGTAGGCTGCTTTCTTGGCCAAAATTAAATATAAGTTGGACCAAAACAGCTGACAGGTTACTTTGCCTATGTTGCGTACGCAATACTGTGACTATAAAAGACAACAAAAAGAGACCCAAGGGAAGGCTATGCAGCAGAGGATAGTGCCATAGTGGGTTAAGGACATGGGACGAGCTGACAGGGGAGGTAAAGATGGGAAAGACTCAGGCCGTGTAGTATGTGTTGCATTATCTACCAATTTACCAATCATGACTGTATTCGTTATGATGATGTTGGGGAATAGGCCCCGGCGTTACAGGCGGAGGTGTTCCTGGCCGCCTGGCGTTCTGCGGAGATCGGCGCTGACGAGTTTATCGTGTTAACCCTGCGTTCTCTTCAGGAAAGGGGCGGCCTGCGGACCTCCCGCTAGCGAGGGCGCAGGCCCGGAGGTGTTGGACTCCTCCCGGAACCCCGAGGAGGCGGACACCCCTGATCGGGCGGTGCCAGCGGAGGCATAGACCTCCGCTCACCCCACCCGGAGGATGGCGGAATCCTTGTTCGCGGCAGGCCCGGGGGCAAACAAGCCGAGGCTCACGAAGACCCCACAGGCCAGAAAAAATGGGACCAGCGGCTGAACCCGGCAAGTGCAAGGCGGCAAGGTGTGTGTAAATCGGTGTAGGTCAACCCCATTTGTAAGCTCGAAGGAATATCTTTGAGAGAATAAAAGGGTAGGACTGTAATCTTACATCTTGTAGCGATTATGTAACTATAAATAGGGATCCATCCTCCCCCCAAGAGAGAGGTTGGTGAATTCCATTTATGGAGCATTATTGTAACTAGCCATACCTTTAGTACTTGCCCTACTCTAAATCCCCTCGGGGGCATCGCTTTGGCGGAGGTGTCGCACCGTGTTGGGAACCCCTAGCTCAACATTGGCCCAAGTGGGGCCCGACAGAAAAACCATGGCTCCACGGAAGAGAAAAGAAAACCACCTTAGGTGCTAAGGCACCGTCGAAGAGTACAACCCGGGCGCAGCACGAGGAGCACCTACGCCCCCGCGGCGGGGAGGAACCTCCCGCTTGACAATGGCGGCGGGGGAGAAACAGGCGAAGGTGAGGCGGCAACTGGTGAACCGAGGCGAGGCCCCGCCAGAACCGCGAGGCTGCTTCGCGCCCGATTCGCGTCCCCGCCAGCGGGCTGCAGCGGGGAAAGAGACAAAGCGACGCGGCGTATGCAGAGGTCCTCAAATCGCGGCGAGCATCAACGGCGAAATAAGGCAGCAAATGGCGCTCTTACGGGCGGAGATTCAAAGCATGCGGTTTGTCGGTCGGCCTCGCCAACTCAACCACCCACGATTATCCCTTCCGTCCCCATATCAAGTCACCTCCCCATAAACATTGACTGGAAGCTTACCCAACCCGATTGCCCATAATGTCTCCACGAGGACGAAGAGCTTTTGATCCAAGTCTCATATCGGAGGAATACGGCGAACACCATGGCCAACCAGATACAAGCCCACCCAACTCCCGAAATTCAATGGGAAAACAGACCCACATCAATTCATAATGAGCTATGAGGCAGCGGTAGCCTCAGCGGAGAGCAACGATGCGAGTGCTAGCGAGGCCTTCATATCGCCCTTGAAGGTGATGCTGCGGCTTGGTACTCTATCTTGAAGCCTAGCCGCGATATACTCATGGGAAAACCTCGGGACAAAATCTTGGAGAACTTCAAAAGGCTTGGCAGCGCGATCACTCACCTCCATGGATCTGTTCCGGTGCAAGCAAGGCTACAACGAGCCACTAAAAAGATTATTTTGAGAGATTCCCTCGGTTGAAGGCGAGGCCACATCCACGATCAAGTGGCAATAAGCCGCAGCCATCGAGAGGGGCTCCGGTTGGGACCATTCGCGGGAGAGTTGGCACGAAGGAAGCCCAAAACAATCGCGGGGAGCTTTGCGGCGGTTTGAGATATGGATCGGTCGGGCGAAGACTATCGAAGGAGACTTGAAGAACAAAACATGGAAAGGCAGCAGACCAAGGGTAATAAGAAAACCAGCAAAAAGCGGAGCCTCGGCGGCCCCCAAACAAGTCCGAGGGGGCAGCCCAGGTCCTAACAATGAATCGGAGTAGCGGTGTCGGCCAACAGCCTTGGCCTTTCGGGGAGACGAGCCACCCGACGGCCAAAAAGTATCAAGGGAAGGGACCCCGAGAAAAATTGGAGCAGAGGGCCAAGAAAACAGTTTTTGCGCAATACCGCGGCGAAGAGAAGGCCACTATACAAGAGGCGCCTGTCATCCAACGGGAAAGAGACAAGGCACTCAAAAGTCTAACAAACCCACTCCCTCACAATCAGCCTCACCGCACCCGGCAAGAGAAATCAACAACGCCTACACATACACACATAGCGAGCCTCGCCCATTTCGAGTCGGCACCGACAATCTTGCCCAATTTATCCCTCACTAACATCAAACCAAGTGCACCCATCGACCACGGCAGCGCCTACTACCCCACTTTCTTAGGCATGGAGGCCTTAGCCACCTCGCCTCCACCCCAAAATTACTCCTCGGAATCAAGCATGTCATACTCCACTCGAGGCAACACCCGACCTATATCGAGGAGCAGGGGGACCTCAACACCGCGATAAGACAACACATCAGTCGGATCTCAAACCAAAACACACCACCACCTCATAAGGACCCCCACCCGCGCTCCCATGAAGAATGAGCCAAACTTCGAGAAAACCGGTATAACCCCCACACCCCTTACCCTCTATAGGAACCATAATGCCGATTGCGGGGGTTCATCAATAGAGTATGAAACCAAGAAAGCAGAAGAGAGAGATCACCTCAAGCTTGGTCAATAGCGTAGCCGTTCGGCCCTCGGTCGAGGTTTGGGGAGTGGTCGAAGACCCCCATAACTTTCTGGGCGGACCCACCTCAAACTCGAGAGCTACCCACACGTTGGCCCTAATGGTGATAGAAACCAACATAAGCAGCGTGGGAAATGAAGAGTGCTGGTGGATGCGGGAAGCTCCACGCGACACAATCTTCGCCAACGCATTCGACAAGATGAATTTCAATAGAAATCAGCTACAGCCATCCAACTCACCACTCATAGGATTTGGCGGAAGGCAGTGCGAGGCATTGGGCAAAGATAGTCCTACCGGTGTCCTTCCAGGAGGCGAAAAAGTGCAAAACGAGAATACATAACCTTCGACATAGTTGATGTCTACTCCCGTACAACGCAATCTTTGGCGGAGGATTCACAAACAAGTTCAATGCCGCAATACACATGGGCTACACGTATGAAAATCCCGGCACTTCACGGGATCATAACAACATATAGGAGCGAGAAAGAAGCAAGAAACATAGAAAAGGCCATATACACGTGCCCCGGGGAATGTCAACTCGGTGGAAGAGAAAAAGGCGAAGGTCGAGAACCACCAGACATGAAAAAAAACCGGAACAAGCGCCAAAGGCCAAGAAAAATCAAGAAGATAAGAATAGGCGAAGACCAGGACCATTACGTAACAATCCGCCTTGATTTAAACCCGGATGAAGAGAAAAGAGCTGGCGGAGCTCCTCATTAGAACAAAGGAGATCTTAGCTGGTCAGCGGCGGACCTCCGTGGAGTAAACGAGAGATACAATTGAACATGTCCCTAGACATCAACCCGAAAATGAAACCAAAGAAGCGGCGGCAGGGGAAAATGTCGGGAGAAAGGCGAGGATACTAGCGGCTCAAGCGGAGAAGTCAGGGAGACTACTCGATGCCAAAATTAATCCAGAGAAGTCAAATACACCGGCGGCTAGCAAAGCGTTGTTACGGTCCCAAAAAAGACCTCGGTAAAATGAGGATGTGCATAGACTTCCCACGAGATCTCAACAAAGCCACCAAGAAAGACAACTACCCCCACCAGAATAGACACCTCCATGGACAAAAGCGGCGAGGATGTCGGGAGGTTTTCATTCTTGGATTGCTATTCGAGGTTACCATCAAATATGGTTAAAGAAAAGAGGATGAAGAAAAGACCAGTTTCACGACACCATTGAACATCTTTGCCCGTCGAGAATGCGAGAGGGCTTGAAAAAAGCGCGGTGCAACCTTCCGCTAGAATGACGAGGCAAAGTCTTGGCCCAGGCAACTTCATAAAAAACATGATTGCGTATGTCGATGATCTCATAGTTATGAGCAAAAAGAGCAGGACCACATCTCCGGCTTACAAGAAACCTTACGTGAACACTGAAGAAGTCGGGCCTCCTGTTGAACCCCGAAAGTGTGTGTTTGGAGTCACCAAGGCGAAGGTCCTAGGATACATAGTAAGTTCGAAGGAGTCAAAGCAAACCTGGGAGAAAACAAAGGCAATGAGAGACATGGCGGAGCCTAAAACCTAGAAAAGAAGTTCAAAAGTTAGCGGGGAGAATAGCGACCCTCAATAGATTCATCTCCAAGTCGTGAAAAAAAGCCTCCCATTCTTAGGGCCACGAGGGAGGCGGGAAGCATCAAATGGGGAGAAAAGAAGCGGCGAGGCCTTTAAAAAACTCAAAAAGAATACCTACAAGAACAGCTAACGATGGCCGTGCCGGCGAAGAAACCCCATATTCCTATACATCGCGACTTGAGATCGCATTTGTTAGCGCGGTGGTAGTCAAGAGAAAAACGAAAATGATCACATCATCCGGCTCCCAATATATTATGTATGGAGGCACTCCACGGGGAGCAAAAGATAAACTACGAGAAATAGAAAATAGCATACGCCCTCGTGATAGCATCCGAGGAAGCTCAAGCACTATTTCCACTCATACAAAGTGATAGTGCCCACTTCACAACTTGGCCCGGAGGTCCTAAAAACAAAAAACCTCGGCAAAAGAATCGGTAAATGGGCGGCGGAGCTATCTCGGTTAATTAACATTTGTGCCGCCTGATCCTGCGATAAAATCACAAGTGTTGGCGAGATTTTTGTAGCGAGTGGACACGCACAATCAACAAAAGCAAACGGTCGGTCGGAGCTATGGACCCGAGTCTACACCGATGGAGCGTGGGGCGAAGCGGGCGAGGGGCCTCCGCGTGGTAATGTCGCCCGCGAGGGAGTGAATCATACTTCGCCACTTTCGGGTGTACTCAAACAAACAATACTGCGAATATGAGGGGCTCATATTAGGGCTCACAAAGCAAAGGCTTACGGCGCAAAATTAGTAGAAGTCGAGCAGCAGTTCGATGCTAGTAGCGAGGCCAAGTAGAAAAAGAATGCATGGCAAGAGAAGAGAGCTTGTAAATTACCTAGCGGTGGTCGGGGCAATGGAGCGAAGATTCTAAGGATTCAGGTAAAATTCATACCAAAGAGAGCAAAACAACGAGGCGGGCGCCCTAGCAAAGGTAGCGACAAACAACCTCCGCATGCCACGGAACACCATCTACAATGTGGTGCATAAACCCGACAACGAAACAATGAAAGTAGCATTGAAGCTGTTATGTTGGTAGAAAGCGAAAGGTGGAGACAAGCAATACTCGATAACCTCAACAACGTAAGCTACCCGAAAATGGCGGAGGCCACTAGAGCGAAGCTAGAACAAGAAGCTACGCTCGCCGATGGCCAACTCTTCAAAAAAGAGGGTTGGTTCGGCCAATGCTCAAGTGCATCTCACAAAGCGAAGGCATAGAGCTACTCAAGGAAATACATGCGGCATCGAGGATCCCACATCCGGACCAAGGGCACTATTTGCGAAGGCCATCCGCCAAAAGGATTCTCTTAACCCACACACATAAAAGGCAGCGGACAAATCGTCAAGACATGCGAAGCTTGCCAAAACTTTCGCACCACACCGAGAAAAGCCCTTGGCGAAACACAACGATACCTCCGACCGGCCATTGCGAGGTGGGGGTTGACATTGTTGGTCGCTACAGGCGGCACAAGGAGGAAACAAGTTAGCGGTTGTAGCGGTCGAATACTTTGCAGATGGATAGAGGCAAAACCAGCAAAAAATCACCTTGATTCCATAATCAAGTTCTCTTTGGCGAGAACATAATCTGCGGTCGGAGTGCCAAGAAAGGTACTTGATGAACAACGGCAAGCAATTTGGCTTCGAGACAAGTTGAGATTTACGCTCCCAAATGGGAACAAAGATAGCCTTCGCGTCGGTTTATCACCGAGAATCAAGCGGGCGTGGAAAGAGCAAACGGAATAATATTCTCCAGCGATCTCAAAAACTCTATTCAACCCGGAAGGGCAAATGGGCGACGACTACCTACGGGTTATCTGGTCCCAACAACAACAACATCTTCCAGGCGCCCGGGGTATACCCCATTCAAGCTCATGTATGGAAAGAAGCAATGCTCCCGGAGGAGCTAAAACACAAAACCTCCGCGTCATGAAGCACAAGATAGCGAGAGGACGAGGACTACGCAAAAGAAACACTAGAACAAACAAGGCTAGAAAGGCTGTGGAAAACATTGAAAGTACGGGGAGGAGACCAAAAATGGAGAGCGGCAAAAGTCCGCAAAAAACACATCAAGATGGAGATCTCGTACTTAAGAGGAAACCAAATGCTTCAAGCGTGGGGAAAATTGCGGGCAAAATGGGATGGCCCATTCATGCGCCAAAACAACAACAAGACAAAGGGGCCTTCCGTCTCTACGGGCGGCGGAGGCAACACCTCAAACCACACTTGGAATGTGGACAACCTACGCAAGTACTATGTGTAAGGCCATACCCGCAAAGTATAAGCGGAGGATAGCCATTGCTTTTACTTTCACGCCAAAATAGCATTAGACTTTCTTTTTACAACAACCCAAACAGTCTTGCACTCTTTTCCTCCTTTGGGAACTCCTAGCGGAGGTGAGGTTTTTTAATGAGGCAAGACTAATGTAAATCCTACGAAATATAAAGAGGAAATTTCCCCAAAGCACAAACTTACAAGTCGAAAGTGACTAACAAGCGAAGTCACGTAATTCGACAAAAGCGGCGAAATGCCGAGGACATTTTTATGAAAAAAAAAGAGAAGGTTCAAACATAAAAATGACCTCAGAGACAAGCAAAAGGGTCCCTAAAATCCTCGAAAAAAGTCCTACCCGGCGTAGGCATCGAGGTAACTGCGGCATGTGTCAAAAACAAATAGCTGAAAAAGACACATCCCGCCCGGGCATCGGCCGAGCCTCCGCCAATAAAGGCATCAAGAGGATGCGTTACATAAGATTTCATACCAAGTCGGAGAAATCTTTCCCTTGTTTTATTACATTTATACAAGTGCTTGACATTGTCTTTGTCGAAGGTAAAAACACCTTCGCGAGAAGATGAATACGATGGTAGCGGAGGAGTAAAAAAGAAAAAACAAGACACACGGTGCCGCCAAACTAGGCAAGCGACACATCTTGCGCCCGGCGGATAAAAGCTTCTAGTCCACCGCGCCGCATTTCGGCGCAAGCATCACACCACCTCGTAGAAGATGGGCAGGTGGTGGCGCGAACCACGGCAAGGCGAGCGAGATCAACACACCCACCCAGGTGTGGGCGGCGGCTTCACTCCGTGCCCACAAAGGGAGTCTTCGCCCGGCGTCGGCGCCTCGTCTCGTACAAACAACAGACCGCCATAGGAGCCTTTCACCATAGCGGGCCTCCGCTAGGCCCGGAGGCAAAGTAGACTGAAGACACACTCTAGCGGAGGCCTAGCCCGGAAAGTGCAAACCACACAAACCACCAAAAGCTCATCGGCAGAATTAATAGTTCGATTTTTGTCTTGATGCAGGCTTCCGCCAGCGAATAAGAGGACAACTAGATTGGCATCCCGGACCACTCCTTACGAACCCTTACGGTATCCAAATTTACCTCACTAGGCCACCACTAGACTGGCCCATAGTATCTAAATGATCCAGGGGGGGAGACAACAGTCGGGTTTTATACTAACCCAACTTACCAAACAAACCTAACAAGGACAATAACAATAAGTCCAATTAATGACTTAGGCCCTATAAAACAAGAGACCCTACCCCCACCATTCACAGTAAACCATACAACTTACACCCATCTCAAAACAACAAGTACTCAAGAAAAATTGAAAGCACTTCATGAGTGCGGATGTGGACCCTCCGCCCGCCCAATGTCGCGGAACAACGAAACGTGTAAGAAATCGTAATGACTCTGGCATTTGGGCAACAACGGGGGAGACCGCATAAAATTACGTAACATCCCCGGGCTAGAAGTTCTTGCAAAAGCAACCAAATGCCGGATCCT
>JADLZK010005731.1:0-127259 GCA_015847255.1 Hyparrhenia diplandra | reverse complement strand
GTTCGTACCCTCTCTCACTACTCGCTGTGAGTAGTACAAGAACAAATTGCTAGCCGTCAAATAAACAACAACCGGTCACTCACACATATTATGTACTGAATGACCAAGATCTTTGTATTAATAAGACAAACCATAGTAGTCACTGCAATACATGGCTATCCATAGGTACTACTTTCCACTGTTACATAATTATTTAATCCCACTTACCAGCTTTACTTCTTTGTTGCCAGTGATTATTTGAAAACTGAATACGAAATTGCCTTGTCAGGATGTTTTATGTACGTATTCAGGATCGTGAACCGAAGTCTGAAAGCACGTGTACATGTGAATAACCAAATAAATATATATAGATCGCATACCATACCATGGGTCCAATGATTTGTTTGTAATTGACATTTTACTATTTTCATTATCGAACTACTAGTAGCATGCAGGAAGCAAATAATCAGCCTAGCAATTTATGGTGTGGCGACATCTACACTGCAGCTTGCAGGCTGATGATGAGGTAGTGCCATCCAGTTCATCTGGAGCTCTAGGTCCATGCTGCATGGAGATTCATGTTGCAGATGCGTTGTACTGTGTTAAGCATCAGTGAAGAGAATCCCAGAGAGCAAGTTTTATCCACGGTCAGATAAGAGACAAGTTATCGCCGCTATATATGAATCATCGGTGTCTAACTATCAGCACACATTGGAGGAACTAGTAGAGCACCTTCAACTGCACTGATCATTTTTTCCCCAATGCCTCCAATTCCTAATAATCCTGCCACATTCATGTGTACTGCTGCACACACGTAGGACTGGAGTTTTGATATGGATACAACGAACAAAACTCACCTCTTGTCAAAAACGAACAACTCTCACCTAGGGCTCAGAAGAGTGTGTCTATATATAGAGTCGACTACCAGGCAGAAATGTGTTCCACTGATTACCAATTTATAGAATACAAGCTATTCCATCTATTAATAGCATTTCATTTTAAGCATCGTATTTTATATTCATATATTCTCACCTACACAAGGACCAAATTTTAGTGTTGTCCTAAGTAGCAGTAATGCAGTATTCATAACACAAAAGCTATGTGGCGGTTTATTCATGCCATGGGAATTGATGCTTTTGAATTGCACATGCAGTATTCATAACACAAAACCCATATATATTTTCCAGAAGCTTCCGAGGACTGGGCGATAGCCTAAATGGTTGGCTTCTCAGGTGTGGAAGCAACGCCTCGGGTTCGATCCCCACCGGGACGGCATTTTCTTCTCCGAATGTAAAACCACCTAAGTTCTTCCCCGGGTTAGGTCTCATTTTCTAGACGCCTCGCGGGCCGGCGATAGTGTCTACGACTGAACGCGGTAGCAAAGTTAATAATATGGAAGAAACTGCCTCTGTCAGCAGCTCACAAGTTATCATCACTCACCCAGACATCGCATGTGCATAATATGCTGGGCCTTGATCCTACAGTAATGAAGGAGGGGCAAGAGATTGTCGAAGACTCCGAGGTGCATGGGAAAGCGGCCAAGATCTAGCAACTGTTGTTAGATCACTGCCTTGATTTGTAATGTGTGAACCCGCTGGGGTTTTGTTTCGATCTTTACGGTGGAGATGGATAACTCGAGGTCACCTTTGGTTTTGGGAGTACCGTTTAACAAGGTCATATATGAGTCGATCATAATCCTCTACTCGGGGATTGCCTCAAAACAACATATGGCATGTAAAATGCAGCTTTACATTGACACCAATCGGTAGTGATAATTTTGCATGTCTAAGGAAATCTGACGGCCATATCACTATACTGTAGGTTTCGATAGGACAGTAGAGCTTTTCCGCTATTTCTATTATTAGTAGGCGATGCAAAAGAAAAAGAGAGAGCTAAGCACACTGAAAATCGATCTAAAAATAAACAACTCAAACACAGTGCAAGCCTGTAGACTGGACTCAAAAGAAACGACAAAACAAAGGGAAGAAAGCAAAGAACTACTCAGGACCAAAAAGGAAACAGCTGAAGTGCACAAAAGACAGAGTGCCACTGTATCCGTGTTAATTCTCTACTAGATTCCATCGCTAAATTGTATTTATGATGTCATCATTACATAAGCTTGCAGCTTCTCTTGGACGACTGGATGCTCGAGATGTTCATCTACTGCGAGGTTTTCACCCTAACCATTAGTAGTGCTCTGTCCTTGTCATCTCATCTCTTGGGCGTGAAAGCTGAGACAGTCATAGATCATTGCACAAGTTCATCTCTCAGTCTCACAAGCATGTTCCTACACTACAAGTGAATGTGAGATTAAGAAGGCCATTAGGGGGCAGCACTTTTTAGCACGGGCGTACCCATTATTTTGCAAAAGGTACGGCCCAAAACTGGCGCTGTTTGGACGAATCCTTCTATCCCTTCAGGCACATTTACAGGTCCTGGAACAGTTTCTGTTACATCTCTTTGGCATCACAAAATTTGGGCAACCCGATTCAGCCATGGCAGACCCTCATAATCGCCGCCTCCATCTTCCTGTAGGTGCTGCACTAACTCGCCCATTTTGTTCTATTCACAATCTCTAGTTTTGGCCTTGCCTCAGTACAATTTATGTGCAAATAGTATTTTGCTGCCTTGAGGCTAGACACACAGGCAAGACAGTGCTACAGCCTCAGAGAGCCAGCTAATGCTCTGCGAAGCTTTCTGCCATGGAGTCATCGCTAATCCTGAAACCTCCGATTCCTACTCTGGATGATACATCTCCGACTCCTAATTGGCTGCAGCTCAGAGACACACCATGCATTGCCTCTGAGCGTTGCCAATAACGCCAGCACAGCTGCCTCTTGACGAGTCTATTTTATATGCAGCACATCTAGCGTTTTGAAAGCACCTGTCAATATATATAGTTTGTTGTGCAGCTTTCTGTATATAAACAAGGCCATTGTGCTCTGGATTCATCTGACCCTATCAAAACAAGTTCTATGGTAATGCCACATCAGGACTAATTGACTAAAGCATTTGCGTTCAAGGATGTCTTTACTACAGATGGCGGACTAAGGCAATGCACTAATAATTACCCTTGAGAGTAAATTTTGTCTCTCTATTATTATAATACCCTTGGAGGAGTAATTTGCTCCTCTTGTATTATGACACAAGAACTGTAGTGCCACTGCTTTAAAAATAGTTCTAATACACTTGTTATCGTAGACAAAGTTGCAACCTCAAGCAGACTTGGACATTGCCTTAGTCAACAAAGCAAATCATGTGCGCTCAATTTACCAATGCACTGGTGCTCCATGCTGCTGGAGATTTGTTTGGCTATGTGAAACACAATAAAGCTAATTATTTCACTAGTGTGAGTTCTGGAGGGTACAGACACTCATGTATAATAGTGATTTGAGATTACACAATGCAACACAGGAACTTGTATGTAACCAACACGTACGCACACTCACCCCTATGAAACACACGCACACAAACCCTACCCCTATGAGGCACCTTTGAAGAAGCGGAGCCAGCAGATCATGAAGCTTTCTGACGAAGTCACCATAGGCACCTACGCTTTCGAGCAGGAAGAGTCGCCACCACTCAATGTATAAGCGCGGAAAATCCCTACAACAAATCCAGGAAAATCGCGCAGGCACCAGAGTTTTAGCGCTGAGGTAGTGTCCCACTGGATTATCCTACCGTGGACCAAGTTGTAACCTCTCCAGCACACTTGGATACATTTGGCTTACTGAAAACAAGCTCTCAACTCTTTAGAGATTTTAAGCAACAAAAGAAAAACAAAATGAGCTCCCGGTTTTGCTCATGTGCGAGCAAAATAGAAATCAAGTGTTTCATGGTAAAGCTGATACTCGAGTAATTATATATTTTACTAGCATTTAAGTTGCTGCTTGCATGAAAGCTGCAAATGTAAAGCCTTTTAGATTATGAATTAATAATCTTCACTTTCAGAAAATCTTGTGCAATGATGATGAGGCAGCCTAATCACTAACTAGAACCGTCACACTGATCATATCATCCAGTCAGTAATCCCACAACACCAACATCTTGTGCATTAATTCACTTTATCTATAAATAGATGCATCAATGGATCAGATTTTTCATGGCAAGGGGATCAATTGCTTGACGTCAATGAAAGCAGACAGCAGTAGAACAGGGAATTTCCAGCTGGGCCTGTAACTGCCAAATTTCAAAACATGTCGACAACATCTGATGGGGTTACACACTGCAGTTCATGACTTGACGTCAATGAATCCTCTACATTCTCATAGACGAAATCAAAACACCATTGAGTTTATGTTAAGTTATCTTCGATCTGATGTGCCTATATGAAGAGAGTACATTACTGATCGACACACACACCATGAGCATGTACTTTTCTAGTTTTGTACTAGATACAAGGTCTTACAACAAGTATATCTAGTTCAATGCAGGTCTTACAACAAGTATATAGGTGTACATTGTAATCAAAATTATTATACAATAAAACTATTATGGCTAGACTGACGATCAAAAACATATATCATCATAATATATGTATATATAGGATTAGAATAGTAAACTTGTATATAGTTGCCTTTCTTCTCCTGAGCTATAAAGATGTACAAGGTCCACGAGATCGACAGGTAATGAGTTGATTCTTGTTTCATTTGATGGATTTTTGTCGGCCTTCCGTTGCTAAGTGTATATGCATGTGTAGACCAGGGGATCGAGGGCTTCAGCTGTTTACCGTGAGCTGCAGATCAAATGGAGAGATCTTCATCTCGGGGATCACGACCACGTCCATTCCAGGATCTGAGTGAAATCCTTTGTACTCTGCTGGAGAGCATGTCTTGTCTCTACGGTGGACAGATCATCACACTTCTCGAGTTCATATCCAAGATGTGGTCTGCTAACCAGCGTGTTTGGTGCACCTCATGCCTCTGCTTCCCTATTGTCTCTAACCAATCCATTTGTAAATTGTGAACTATGCCTTTCATTCCATAACCAAGTGCAATCGTCAAAAGATATACTTTCATACACATGGAACTTATGCTGCTCCAATATTGTTCCTGTTGAAACTGTATTTCTTGAATGCTGATTTATATTATCAAGTAAAGTGAATGACATTTTGCCTTGGGACGTGTATATAAAATCAGACGGAGGCTAGCTGTGCACTACGATGTAAGTCCCTCTCTATGTAAAATAGAAAAACAGGGCAAGGTGGAAGATCCAAATGGTGCTGAAACAACAGATGGTGACATGTTTATTTTGCAGCAATGTGGTCTACCGGGAGTGTCCCGCACGATATAGGCGATCAACAAAAGGTGATGGTGTCGCCAAAAGGAATCATCTACTAGAAACTGCTCCTTTATCAAATCCCAAGCCTCTTCTTAAGACCAAGATGGATGATGGCCAAAGACATGATCCATTTGTTGGCCAAGCCGCCCGCAAAAAGGGATGGTGTGGCGCAGGAATTCTGTCTTTTCGCTTGACAAATGGCTAATGTCAGATCCTGTTTCATACAAATTTTAGCTGTCCTGTAACATAATACTTAAACTTGTCTGGTTCTGTGCGTGCCTTCATGCCGCCTTTTCTTCGAAAGAATTATGATACCTATCGTTTCTAGAGTTGGTTTTAAGAGTTAGCATATCATGTAGGGCAGCACTTATGAGTGCATTAGAACTTAATCTAGTGTCCCGATTATGCACTAATGGTGTTCAATAAGCTTTCAATAAAGCCAGGCAATGCCTTTTGGTACAAAAAAAAAACAGGAACAATAAAATGGCTATTTGTTTCTATTAGGGTTCAAATATCAGAGCGCCATCTCAAAAATAAATTAACTTCTAGAGTTTTTTGTAAGTTGCACTATTTTAATTATGACTAATTTTATACAAAAGAACAGACATCTATCACACCCCAGATAGGTCGCATTATGAAAATATATTTCATGATTTATAACTAATAGGCAATATAATTGTGTCATATATTTTCTTGGATAATGGCTTTAATCTAGCTTCTATATATCCACGAACCACGAAAGATCTCACACATCAACAAAGAGTAAAACCCACAGCAAAAGAAAGAAAGAAAAAAATACAACCTTGGCACATCCTACTTCCCTGACATCCTCTCTTGAAATAGACAGATTCGGCAAGTGCATGTTGTCAGGTCGGCGCAGCCCTTAGGGCACAAACTCTGCAAAACTGGGTGAGATCTTCATCCACTTCAGAGTAGGGTGACGCCATCTGTCACCTGTTAGCCAACCTTCATCGATCATCCAATCCCGAGACACGGCCAGACTAAGAGGATCTGCCTGCTTCGCCAGATCCTAGGCCTCCGCCACCCATAGGTGTGGCTGGTCTGGGCATTCTTTACCAGGTGGCTTCATGTTAATGTCCATAGTGCTCCTGATGCCTCCGACTCCAAAGACCACACTACTCAACTTCGATTGTATAGCAACTTGTGTAATTTGTTTTGAATGGTGAAATTCATCTCGCGTGGTTATTTATAACTTGCGATCTTGGCATGGCGGCATTTGTGCTGACATACCCAACTCCAACACTCATCTGTAACAGACCAGCACTATAATAAAGATGTCAGAAGTCACGACCCATTATTAACAAAATCAAATAATTTATGGCACCATCTTTTGCTAGTACACAATATTTATCACCACCAGCTCATAATTAATCCATTTGCACCGCTAGTTTCACGCTTTTTGTCAGTGAAAGTGAACTTCATCACCGATCGATGGTTTGAAACCCGTATCAAAGAATCAAATAAAAGTTTGAAAAAGCACTCGATCCTGTATTCTTGTTATTAGCCTAATATTGTTAGCTTGATCTTTATCCATAATCAGCTGTGTCGTATGCTACTGTTTGTATGTATGTACAATGCCAGTGTTGGACGCCAGCTGCACGGCTATAGTACATGGAGGGTTGAACCACCAGCACTGCAACCCCTATGCTCCGGGGATAACATATATATATAACACATCATTCTTGGTTTTATTAATATGAGACATGGAAAATTGTGTTAATCTAGCTACTAGGTGTTGATTTCATGTTACCATCGATCTTGAATTTACGGACTTCTCTAGGGTATGCAAAACTGCAAGCCCAGACACTCAAAACATATCTGATTGCAAATTTCAAAACATCTTTCTCATATACAGAAGTATTAAAAGTCAAAACATGGAACAAAACACCCTAGGGTATGCAAATCTTACATGGGAGGGGTGGCCCTTTAATCATCGCCTAGTAATGTGACCGCTGGTGATTTGACAGTACTGGTTGCCTGCACGGCACCTTGTCCTCGTGTGCTATATGGGGGTTAGGGATCGTGCATTAGTACTACAGTGGACAAGCTTGGGCTGTAGTTGATGTGTGGATTTGAGTTATTCTACGAACGCATTCAGCTTGTACTCCACCATGGTGATATCTACCATGGGCAAGGCTGTATCCCTCAATCTGTGAACGAGCTAATATTGGGGCCTCGTAGGCAGGGTCCTATTGTAGTTTTATCAGCAGATGTGGTTTCCTAATTTGCATGGAACAAACAGTGCAAAACAATGACATCCATTATGCTCCAGATGCCTCTGATGCCAAACTGAATAACACTGTTGTCGTGTAGTACTAGAAGTTGCTTTGAGCTGAATAATGGGACAGTGAGGCTCGTGCTCATCTTGCTCCTTATGTCGCCCTCACCTAATATGTACTCTTGAGCCCAATATTAATCCTCAAGCTGCATGGGGTAATATTATTATATAGTTGATGAAGAAACCGAATTATTGACAATGTTATTGTACTGAAAGCTAAGGAGTATGGACACTACTGGTTTGTAATCTTATGGCCTTTCCAAATGGAATTATATATATCATGTAGCTTTTTGATTAATTAATGTAACACAAATCATTCCAGGTAGTGTCCATACTCCTTGATTAATCGGTGGCCGCTCCATGAAATCATTAATTAACAGTGTTCCAAAAACTCACCATCACTATTATTTTTACTATTTTAAAAGGCTGGCATTTTGAATTGATGCTGGCAGGCACAACGTCTCATAATGCGGATGAAAAAAAGAAAATAATCCACACCTCTGGTATCCGAATTTTACGCTCATCTAATGGCGATCGCTAAATAGGGATTCTACAATACATAATATAACTCAAATAATGGAACCATTAGTATTTTTTATCAATTAACAACTAATTAAAAATATTTTAAGTTACCAAAAACAATGTGGGGATCATGTGACAAGACTTCTGACATACCTGTTGAATCACAGAATGCCTAAAGGGAGCTTTGATCACGTCTGTGGAATCCTAAGGTAGGGGAGTGAAAACCATATTATAGTGCCCTCACCTAAGAGCAGATGTGCTCATATCACCAGGTCACTACCCACTAATGCCTGCCTGCCTGCCTGGTGGGCCAACACTGTTGCCAAACCGAAATACCATATGCTAATATATATACATGGTAGGAAACCGACACTACTGGAAACGAGCTATCCGTGAGGAAATCCTTTCCCGTGGCGGAACAAAACGCTCACGGGATGAGGCTCTACCCTACCCGTGAGCATACAAGCCAGCCACGGGATACCAACCACTCACGGGATGAGCTCTATCCCGTGAGCAACAACTCACGGGGTAGATACTGACCTATCCCGTGAGGCCCCACGGGACGGGATAGGTAACGACCGTCACCCCTCCTCCCTCCGTCCCCTTCTCCGTTAGCCCTATCCCGTGAGGCCTGCGTCGCTCACGGGATAGGGGGAGTGGGGGCCGGGTGCCCGTCCGCGCTGCGGAAGCTGCCTCGGGGGTGGGGCCGCACGGTCAGCCCCATCCCGTGAGCCCCGCGGCCCGCTCACGGGATAGGAGGAGGGCCGGGATGCCCGCCCCGGCGCGGAAGTCGGGCCGGGGGGGGCCGCACCGTCGAGCCCTATCCCCGTGAGAGGCCTATCCCGTGAGGCAAAAGGAGGGCCTCTGGGAAAGGCCTATCCCCGTGAGCCGCCATTGTGGCTCACTTTTATATAGGAAACCCTTTTTTTATTTTTGTGTTTTTGGGACCCAAACTTTTTCTACATTCCCTACACATAATATGGAACTCTATGTTAAAGTTTGGTGAATTATTGACTTTATTTGTTATATTTAGAGAATTATTCTCTTTTTCTGGTAATTTTTGAAATGAGGTCAAATTTGAACCTGCAAGTGCTTGAAATTTTTGAAAAAATAGTAGAAAATTTATAGTTCTCTTTACTCAAAGACATAGTAAGGCCTTGTATATAAAAAAAAAAGACAAATCTGAATATCTTAATACGAAATTAGGAACGCTTATTTTGTGCTCGGGTGGTTTAAAAATTATAGAAAAGCAACCGATGTGAAAAAAAAATCATGAAATTTGATATTATGTCATGATATCTTATGCCAAGGCTATGATAAAAGTTTGGAAACGTTTTCGCACAAGTTGGCACATACGATGTTCACAAGCTCCAACATCTACGTAGAAGTTTCATGTTTGTTCGTAATGATCAAGTGTGTTTTCATGTGGTTGTGGCGGTCAAGTTGTGGTTTGGCTATGAAACTTTTTCTACATGCAAATGTATATCGAGATTGTGTCATGTGAAAGTTTGAGAATTTTCAAGATTACTTTTGATAATTATTATAATTTTATGCTACAATTAGGTAAATAGAACTAGAGATAAAACCACATGAAATGAATGGTCAAATTTACACTAAAGCATCACTTATGTATGGATGAGTGAATATGACAAGGTATTTTTGAAGTAAAGTCGATCAAAGTTTACAAATATTTGCTGGAAAAGAGAAAGGGAGGGAGAGGAAAATATTTTTCGTAATGCCCTATCCCGGTGAGCTCCACGGATAGGTGATTCGATATCCCAGGAGCATATTACTCACTCACGGGATAGGCGTGGGACCCACCTCGCCCTGTGGCGCGGCAATTTTCCCGCCTCGCTTGTGTGGGGGAATTTTTCGACAGCCTATCCCGTGAGCATATTATTCGCCACGGATAGGGAGCTCTATCCCGTGAGCCGCTCACGGATAGGTAAATCCTTTTTTTAAATCGACATTTGCCTACCTTATCCACACACCACCCACACGCACCGCATAAACACACAATAACACGATACACACACACCGGCGCCTCGCGCTCGGCCCGCAAGACTCAGATTTCACGGCGCCGCAGCCCGCGGGCACCGCGCGTCGGTCCCTTTGCCTCCCCTTTATCCACAGCGCCGCGCCCACCCACAGCCCGCCCGGCTGCGCCAGCACACACCCCAGCCCGGCCCCCCGACGCCGTGACCGCCCCGGCCAGGAGGGGCTGGCCCCGCCCCGAAGGAGAAGGGAGGTGGGGGAAGGGAAAGGGAGGGAGGGGGAAGGAAGGAGGAGAAGGAGAAGGGAGGAGGAGGGAGGAGAAGGAGAAGGGAGGAGGAGGAAGGAGAAGGGAGGAGGAGGTGGCCTGAGGAGGAAAGAGAAGGGAGAAGGGAGGGGAGGAGGAAGGAGAAGGGAGGAGAGGGAGGAGGAGGTGGTGGCCGGAGGAGGAAGGAGAAGGGAGGAGGGCACGCCGGCGTGCCTCGCCGCCGCACCGACACGCCTTGACCTCGCACCGCCGCCCGCATGCCGGGCGGATTAGAGGAGGAGGACCGCCCACCGTCGTCCGTCCGACCCGCCGTCGCCTCATTTTCGCAGGTATTGTAATGTGATTGTCGGCCATCGTGCCATGATGTGAATGTGGTTGTCCCATCGTGCCGTGATGTGAATGTGGTTGTCGGCCATCGTGCCGTTTGTTTAGTTTGCGGTATTGGTAACCTCCCGTGCGGGGGAGGTTCTGCCGAAATTTTCAACCGAGCCCGTATGTTTATTTTTTATGCGAGAGAGGAGCCCTTTGGAGCGAGCCGAGTGTAGATTCTGGTGATGGTCAAAAGAGGCTGCTTGACATCCCCGTGAAAATCCTACGGTACCTTCCCTTCGCATTACCCGGTGTTACAACGGATGTACATGACCGAGGAGTCCGCGAAAATGTATGACATGGCACAAAGACGGGCGTCGATACCAAAGAACAATACATGATGGTAAATACTGAAAGTTCATACTAAGTTTAATTATGCTTCAGCTGATATTCTAATATTTTCAACTTGGTGTCATGTAGGTATGTCCTGAGTGGCTTTTCAAGAATGAGCGGTCCCCGGGAGCCGATGGTGGACAGTGGGTCAGAAAAAAAGGGCGAAGATCCGCAAAGACTACCAGACGGGCGCTTGATGATGCCCGGTGTTTCACACCATCAAGGCAACCATAATCAAGACCTACAAAAAAGATATGTGAGTATTACCCAATTCTTATTTACCGATGCGCAACTCAATACTTCCTAACCATCCTACCTTTTTTTTTCCACGGGAGAAAACACATGGCGTGTCACCGGGCACGCCGAGGCCTCACTCTCTCCCACCAAGCTCTCCAACGCATCTCGCGTGTTGGAGGCAAGATTGGTGAAGAGCCGCCGCCGGAGATCTTCGCTCCACCACCACGCCGGTGTACCCTCCACCACCACCACCCATCTACGGTCCACCGCGGCGACGGCCAACCGTCGCCTTCCCTCCACCGCATGGTGCCTCTCCCTGTGAGTTTCTCAAACTAAACTCCAAAATGAAATGGTATGGTGTTTGGAATGCACCATGAGATGTGCACTTGGACATGTGGTTGCAGCCATCGAGCCGTTGTTTTGTTGCGAGGTTTTGGAAACCCCTCTTCAGCGGGGAGGTGCTGCCGAAATTTCTAACGAATTATCTTGTTTTTCTTTTTTTCAAGTCAATAGATCTACCTTTCATTTTGTCTCACAAATGCAATATCTTTGCCTACGTGCAGGATCAATCACATGCCTCGAACCCAACTTCGAATCGGGACAATTGGGAACGAGGTGCGGCGCAACAAGGGACTGGGGCAATTTGGTACTGAGGTTGTGATGGTCTAGGCGACAAACTAGTGAGGTTGTGAACTTGAAATTGTTGGAATTGAACTTGTGAACTAGTGAGGACGACAAACTTGTGACTCGTTGGATGTTATGTAATATATGTGTCGTTTTGTGCCATATATATGTGTCAATTGTCTGCTGCAATAATCTGTGTTATATATGGATATATATGTGTGTCAATTGACTGCTGTAACAAAAAAAAAGAAAAAATAAATGGATCTATCCCGTGAGCAGCTCACGGGATATCATCCAAAGGATATCCCGTGAGCATATATCACAGCTCACGGGATATTTACTCCCGTATATCCCGTGAGCCATATGCACGCCTCACGGGATATCAACCAAAGATATCCCGTGAGCTTAGAGTATGGCTCACGGGATATCGGTGGGACCCCGCCGCCCGTGGCGTGGCGGGGGACACCGGCCGTAACGGGCACGCCTATCCCGTGAGCTACCCCGTTAGGCTCACGGGATAGAGGTTCAGAACGGGGTTGCCTCCGTCCCCGCTGACGTCCGCGGAGGCCCCCGTTAAGTCTTGCCCGTGAGCGTTGTCTGCTCCGCGGGGATAGGATATCCCGTGAGTATAGGCGTAGCTCACGGATATCCCGCTATCCCGATGATTTCTATCCCGCGGGGATATCCCGTGAGCAACTCACGGGATAGCGTTCCCGTGGGTGTAAGGGCCTATCCCGTGAGGAATGGCTCACGGATATCTCTCGATTCGGTAGTGTGATGAACACGGTAAGTGCATCTCTTGTTGTTTGTTGATGACTTCTTGATGTTCTGCAAAGGTTCCCCATCCATATGCTAGGTGCATCTCGTTTTTGAACGGCTCGGTGTGCCCTCCCCCAGTTGGCTCCACTTACGTGTTGGTTGCGATTTTAAGAGTTCTGTGGGCATGGTATTCGCTGTGGAGCGCTCCTCAGATTTGGAAACTATATGCGTTCAGTCCTCAAAATGCCACCTATTTCCATAGCTATTGTCGTGCTTCATGTCTTCGACATGGATACATAAGCTCATCATTGAAAATGAAAGGTGATGAAAACATATCTTTTGGGGCAAAATTGACTAACCATAGTGTTTAGATAATTTTCTAGACTCCGGAGATGAGATATACATATATGACTGAAATGGAACTCTGCATTCACCGTAAACCGGATATTTTGTGAGAGTGAAAAACAGTCACGAAAAATGGTTTTACTCTCACGAAAATAATGTGTGAGAGTACACCGTCACGCACGCATTACTTCTCACAGTATTGCACTCATGAAATACACACTTTCGTGGGAGTTCACCGCCACGAATTCTTTTCATGAGAGTTCTCCGTGACGGTCACTCTCATAAAAAGGTCATTGCCGTCAGATTTGCATCGCTCTTTTCATGGCGGTTTTTTTTCAATATTTCGTGAGAGGCCACCATCGCAAAGTTATTTCGTGAGAGGAAGGGTATTTCATGAGAGCTCACTGTCATGAACTTATTTTTGTGAGAGGAAGGGTATTTCGTGAGAGCTCACCGTCATGAACTTATTTTGTGAGAGCTCACTGTCATGAACTTATTTTGTGAGAGGTAGGGTATTTCGTGAGAGTCACAAGTCACGCAATGAGTTTCATGAGAGTTTGAAAATTCACAGGAAATATAATATTTCATGATAGTGACCCACCACAAAAAAAAAGTATTCTGATTTGAGTCAACCGTCATGAAAATTACCCAACAGAAGCATCTCAAACCAAATTCCAAATTCACACATGATCCAAATGCCAATCCAACACACATAAAATCAATTCAATACATCCATATATGCCAACTGATTCCAATTGCAATACATTCTAATTGCATCCAGCTGTCCAACCATTACAAGGCTTACTAGCTCATAGTCCTAGACATCCAACATGATATATAAGTTATAACACATAGTCCTAACAACTTCCAGCACAAGTTCTAACCATTTTTTTTTTTTTTTACTCCCATCAACTTCATCAGTTGTCGCCTCTTTTGGATCCATACTTCATTAGAACATATGTGTTCAAAGCGCTAGCCCTTTTTGGAGCCAAACATATATTCCTGCATGACCGCATAATGAATAAAGCTGAAAAATAGGCTGAGAACATGGCTGATAAGTAATTTAAATTATGGCAATGGTCAAAGTTAACTTGAAACAAAATTGGTTCAAATTATCATGCTAATGTTGGCTAAATCAAGCTATGGACAGAGTAAATAACACATCTAAAATTGTGCTGGTTTATTTACTATGGTCATAGGATAACATTAAAAAAAAACCGAAGATTTACCATATGAAGCATGGAAATGTCTACTGATAAAAAACTGAAAATCACCTGACTGAGCTTTGGTTTACTGAAAATCACATCTAAAATCTGAATCTAATAAGAATCTATATGGCTCATGTACTTTCACATAACCACTACTAGAATTCACAAGAAGTAATAACAAATATTAACTTTCACATTTGCTTATTCGTGCTCCAGAAAATTGAAAAGACAAGTTTCAATAACAGAATAGTATACAGATTGATGAGAAACTCAACCATCATTCATAATGTCTACCATGCTTTGGATTAAAATGCATAGTTTCACAAATGAAAAGTCCATTCATTAAGCTTCACCTGAACTGACTGTCAATATGCTTCTCCTGCCTAACTGTCAATAAGCTTGTCCTGTATACCTCATGCATGTAAGCTTCCCCTGTCAATAAGAGGAAAGGTGCCATGTTAGATTAAGTTTTGGGACTTGCTACTGCCTGTCCGCTTGCTGCTAACTTTCTACTGTCCTCCAACCACATGATTTTTTTCTAGTATATTATGTGTGCTTCTGCTTTTTGTTTTTATAATTAATATGTATATAAAGATCTAGAGTGCCATCGACCTGCTCCATCTTTTGTGCAGCTGTGTAAAGACCCAATTTGATTGTACCAACCTTGTCACAAGTAATGATCTGTGCAGCCGTGTTAAACCCAAATTTGATTGTAGAATGTTGTCAGCCCAAAGGAATAAATTTAGTTCGTCATGAATCATTTTACAGGGAGAATGGAATTGAAAACAACAAATAAGAACAAGTATAAAAGAAATAAGATTTAATATTACCGCAGGATACTAGAATAGGAAGGGGAAACATATAAGGAAAGAAGCTAGAACAGATACGTACTCTAGTGATGTGACGAGATCCTGATCTGCTGTGGTCGACCACATCCCACAGCATTGCCTTCGCCGGCGCTTGGGTGTCACCGGCGTTAGGGAATTGAAGGGGAGGGCCGCCGCCAGTTGGCTCCACTCAGTCACCGTGGGGGGAGGGGCCGCCCCTGCTTGGCTCCGCGCTGAAACCGAAGGGCCACGCCACTGCTTGTTACCGCGCAATTAGCGGAGAGCAGGGGCGCCGATGCTTGGGTCTGCGCCATCGCCAGAGGGAGGGTGAGGGCGCCCGATGCCTAGATCTGTGCCATCGCGGTGTGGAGGTTGAAGGTCGTGGACGGAGCCGAGATCAGGGAGGGAGGCGGCGGACATGCTCGAGTGTGACCCAAAAGTCACGAGAGAGGTGTGAGGGAGAAGATAAGGTTTGGGTTCACGGGAAGAGGGAGGTAGCACGCAGCCTAGCACGGGAGAGAGAGGGAGATTGCGGCTGGGAGGGAGAGGAGGATATCAGTCTAGGGTTTTGGTAGGGAAGTCCTTTTTATACTTCTTGGACACATCGAGAGCCATTCGATCAAGACTGAACGGCCAACAATTTATGGGCCAAGTACCCTAACGGGCCAATTTCAAGGATTCAGCCTACTAATATATGTGTTTTTTTTCTAATTTCGATTTATGAGAACTTTAAATTTAATTTGAGGCTCATTTTAGAGTTTTAAATGCAAAAGTCATAAATAGAAAAAAACGGTAGAATACAATTTTTGTATGGGTACTTTTTTCAAAAATGATCTCATTTGAATGATTCAAATTTTGAATTTGAAAACTTGAAGATTAATACCAAACCATTTGAATAATTACAGGGGAGAGAAGTCGCACGGAAATTCAATTAAACTGGAAAAAGTACCGAACCATTTCAAAAAAATCTCAAACTTGGTGGTTCCTTCACATAGGTTATCTAAAAGCGTGAGAAAAAGTTTAAGGTCAAAACCTCACTGCAAAGCGCACAGACCACACAACCATGGAAAACTTAAGTGTATGGATAGGGTTCTATGGAAGGTTTCATATACCTTTGTGAAGCACGCCTAGTCTATCGATGTCAAAATGCCTTGAATTTTTTTTTTGCACTCATTTACACCCAAAACATGGCTCCACGCAAGATCCTAGGTTTTTCTCATCATTATTGGAATTACTGTATTTTTCTCCGTGGCGCATGAGACCAAATATGGTGAATTACACAATGAAAACACAATAATTTTGGACCGACCTCCACAAACTTTTGTATTCTAGGGCACAAGAGACCCTGTGAAAAAGTCCGACACCATTCCATATCTTTTTGGGGTGGTCTCAGTTCAGCGTAATTACTTGGGAGAAGTCGCTACGAAATTCAATTAAACCTGAAAAAAATACCAAACCATTTCGAAAAAATCTCAAACTTGGTGGTTCCTTCACATAGGTCATATAAAAGCTTGAGAAAAAGTTTGAGGTCAAAACCTCACTGCAAAGCGCACAGACCACACAATCATGAGAAACGTAAGTGTATGGATAGGGTTCTTAAGTGGAAGGTTCTATATACCTTTGTGAAGCATGTCTACTCCGCCGATGTCAAAATGCCTTGAATTTGTTTTGCACTCATTTACACCCAAAATATAGCCCCACGCAAGATCCTAGGTTTTTCTCATCATTATTGGAATTATTTTTTTTTCTGTGGGCGCATGAGACCAAATATAGTGAATTACACAATGAAAACACAATAATTTTGGACCGACCTCCACAAACTTTTTGTCTTCTAGGGCACAAGAGACCCCATTGAAAAAAGTCCGCACCGTTCCAGCATCTTTTTGGGGTGGTCTCGCTTCAACATATAATTAACGGGAGAAGTTGCGCGGAAATTCAACTAAAAAACTGGAAAAAGTACCAAACCATTTCGAAAATTCTCAAACTTGGTGGTTCCTTCACATAGGTCATATAAAAGCTTGAGAAAAAGTTTGAGGTCAAAACCATTTCAGTATTTAGGCAATTATTTTTCTATTGAAAAATACTCAACCATATTTCAATTGGTGTTTTTTATGGTATTTTGAGAGTAAACCTTCACGAATGGATTTCGTGAGACTTTGGTATTTTCATGAGAGTTCACCTTCACAAATGGATATTGCCACTAGGTTTTGCATTGATGTTTTCATGACAGTTTTTGAGGTATTTCTCGGGGAGTAGACCTTGACAAATGGATTTCGTGAGACTTTGGTGTTTTTCGTGAGAGTTCGCCTTCACAAAATGAACGTTGGCACCATGTTTTCATCCGTGTTTTTTGTTTGGTATTTCGTGAGAGTAAACCTTCACAAATGGATTTCGTTGAGACTTTGGTATTTTCATGAGAGTTCACCTTCACAAATGGATATTGCCACTAAGTTTGCATCGGTGTTTTCATGACGTTTTTGTGGTATTTCGTGAGAGAGTGAACCTTCACGAATGGAATTCATGAGACTTTTGGTATTTTTCATGAGAGTTCACCTTCACGAATGTATATTGCCACCAAGTTTGCATTAATGTTTTCATGACTGCATTTTATGATTTTATTTTGAATGAAATTTGTAGGTATTTTCAGAGTAAACCTTTGCATGAATGGAATTCGTGAGATTTTGGTATTTTCATGAGAGTAAACCTTCACGAAAACAACTGATTTTCATGACGTTGTGTCAAGTACTCTCATGAAAATATGTTTTCGTGGCGATTTATATCACTCTCATGAAAATATTAATTTCATGAGAGTTCATTTTTCACTCTCATGAAAAAGCGTTCCTCTCACAGAATATCCAGTTTCTGGTAGTGATTGATGTGCAGATAAATGAAAACTGTAGTTTTCCAATTAATTAAGCATCGTGTATAATTCATTTCACTGGAACCAAACTAGGGTAGCACATTCTATCTACTGAGCCAGTATTTACAATGTGTGAACTGAAACAACTAAAACGCAGCTGTTCTCCTTACTGTAGCTAAAACGCCTTACAAAACCACTGTATGTATATGTATAATTTTCAAACAAAGAATAATGCGTGTACAGATTGAACTGGGAAGAGAGAGTATGCTGTTGGCATAAAACTGAACCATATGTCTAGAGAAAAACTGCAAGCCCACTGATATATGTTACAAATTATGGATATGAGATTACATAAGTCTAGAGAAAAACTGCAAGCCCACTGATGCCGCTTCTTCCCTATTGCCATCATGGATGTCTCCCACGTCATTGTGGACCCGATCCTCCACGCGAGATTTTGAACTGCAACCAGATTAATATTGAACAACCAAGCTGGCTCAGATTTGTTTTTACTGAGTTCTTGATGCCCCCAATTCCAAGGTAACACTGCTCTTCTGGTTTGCTCCGTACATTAGCTATTGCCTTCATCGATCACCTAGAACAACGAGTGATGCATGTCCTCGTCTGTCTCATAAGGTTGTCTCCTATGCTAGATATATATACACGAGCCAGGCCTGTAGGCTGTAGTTTGATGGAAGGTCAACTGGCACATGGTACTTGTGTGCATGGGTAATTATATATAGCCTACGAACTGAAATGCACTGCCATCGATCCTCTCCTACATACATGTATATTATATATATAGTTACAGTGGTTGTTTCGGGTACTGCCATCCGGCCTCTCAGATGGAATTACTCATGTACGTCTAGATTAATAAATAAACAAGACTTCGACACAACTTATCACCAACCGTGCATGTGTATATATATTTAATCCGATAGTCCTTTCTAGTACAAATATGGCAGCAGATGATCAGCGGCCGGGTTCAAAGTCTTAACTGGGTCTTTCAATTCTTTCCACAGAGAGCCCATATAACTGATGCCATCTTTATTAAAGTAGTACAACTGATGCCGAAAATGGTGGATCAATGCCTGTGAGAAAAATGAGTGCCCTCATGGTCGAATATTTTATAACTAGTTGACTATGCGTCATGTTTTGTAATACACAGGAAAATCATGTTATGTTATGCACTGGAAAACACAATATTGTCAGGCAGCGCACAAGGAGTTCTCTTATCCTATAGCAAGCCATTACATTACACCCATGCATGATTGCCTAGAGAGCTGCTGTCCATTCTGCTCCTGATGTCTCCAATGCCAAGCTAGGACCACCCTTTAAAATTATCTTCTACTACTACACGACTGCTCATGTGCGTACGTACTCCTATAGTTTGACGTGAATATGTACAGTGAGCTATTTTGTGAACAGGTGTCAAACATATAACTATTTTATACGAGTATATATGATGTTGTTAGATTGATCTCCGTTCCCTTAACTCGCGTCTTGATCGGGGATGCCCAGCCCAATGAAGTGGCTAGTGGGCCCCCCGTCGCACAGATGCCTATAAGAGAGTAGGTGGGGCCATGGCCTCAGATCATGAGGTTCAGTACAGCCGGCGGTCCCTACTGTCCAACCCTAATCCGATCTAGAGGGCAGCACTACAAGCGATGGGAAGCTCCAATGCGCCTTCGGACTTCCTCAAATTCATCCCCAACACCGACGCCATGGCGGACCCGTCGACCTCCTTCGCCAAGACTCCGAGGTATGGTCTATATCTCCACCTCTCCTTAACCTCTCTCTGCACTCAGTATTAGCTTTTCCCACAAAATGCCAAAAGAATACTCATCTCTGCTTGCGGCAAAGATTGTAGGCCAACAGATTTGCAGAAGGTGGAACCAGAAATTTCTTGCAAACGTGCAAGAGATGAGCACGTTGTTTAACATGTTTTCATGTTGGTTACATATAAAGTGGGTAATAATGTTCTGGGTGTGGTGGCTAAATGTACCAAAATAATGGTATCAATCTGCTTTGTTCTCTTGCTAATATCTGAATTTTAAGAGTGACTAAATTGCTAAAAGTATCGTAGATTGTCCATCCTTCTAGGAATGTGATTATTATTGAAGAACTTTATCAAATCCTATTACATTAAACTTTAGATGATCAAATGTGAGAGCTCGATTGCAAATTTACAAATATCCTCCTGTCAATTTTTTTTTCTTGCGAATTAAATATCCTGTCAATTGACCTTTGGAGCTTATAAAACAGGCTGAAAGGGTGATGCCCGAGCACCCTACATGGAGTACTTAGCAGTATAGAGTCCCACTGGTCATGTCGTAAACCTCAAGACTTGGTTAGAGCTACTCAAACTTGTGAAGAAGGGCCTATTACAGCCTGAGGACCTCATCGGGGAAGCCTGCGGCAAGACGACAGTTTCCTCTTTTACTCTCTCTCAACTAGCTGAGTGTTAGGTAAGCCTAGGTAAGTTTCCTCTCTTGTCTTCTGTAAGCAGCCACCTAACACCCATGTAACCTGTATCTTTGTTCTTATTTTTAATATATTGCATTGGGGAGCAAGATCCACATTTGGCTACAAAAAAGAACTTTTATGATATTGCACCATAGCATTAATTATGGGATTAAAATTTAATTGATCTTAACACAAACTACGGGCCAAGCCCACATTGAATTGAATAATATGTATCCTAAACAGCTTGAGCATTCATATTGGACATACGGCCACTGGTCAATTCTTCGGATCATACATGAAGGCCAGACATGCTGCTGTATGAGAACCTCGTTGATTTGAGTTGTGTCACGATCATCGATCGACGAGCTAGTCTCACACGCCAGCAAGCCCCTTCCCAGTTCACGTTCTCGAGATCTAGTCCACCAATAGCAACCGGGATCACGCGACTGGAAAATGATAAGCAATTTCTTCACAAAGTTCACATAATGCCACGGAATCTCACAGCTGCATAACTAATCACATACTGTATCATATAAACGGCATATGTTTGGGAAGTTAGTATGCTGAATAATGCTTTGAGGAGTATGCTGGACATACAATAGGTAGAAAATGATTTATAGCAACACCAACTTTTATTTTGAGGGGCAATTCCATCACCAACAGTCTCTTGTGTGGACATGTCACCCACACAAAAATCCATTTGTAATCACTAGACAAGCCACCCACACAAAATCCATTTGTAGAGGCGGTTTGTTACAAGCCGCCATTACAAATTTTATTGTAGGGGATGTTTTATATTGAGCCACATGTAAAAATATACATCAAATATTGTAAAATAGGCACTATAAGTTGATTGAGCGAGGATGAAGGATAGAGAACGACTAGTGGATCCCACAGGGTAGTATCTATTAAGATGCGTTTGAGGGTCTTGATCTCAGGGCTACCGGTAGAGACAACAGCTAAAAACAATCATCTTGAGAGTAGGTGGCTGGCTACCTAAACTTGGAGATGCTCTTACGTTGCCTATGAGAGAGAAAAAACAACAACATTGCAAAGTTACTAAATGCACACTCTAGCGCATGTGACCCTGTCAGAAATTGCAGTATCAAATTCTCTATCACTGTTAGGATTGTGTGAATATGACTCGGTCGGTCATCGTCGTGTTGTGATCCATTGGAATTGTCTATCATGGGAAGAGCTGCATTTGATCATATAAAAAGGCCAACTGCAAGAAAACAACCATCGATCAAAAGTCAGCTGGACTTTGTCATGCATCGTTGTGATGTGATCCACATGTGACATGTCCCATATATATAGCTATCGCCTATCTCGAAGCAGTTGAGTTGCTGAAAGCAGAGGGACAAAATAGAGGGAAACTCAGCCACGAGCAGCAACAACAACTAGCCTCTACCAGTTGGTGAAATCGGAGAAGCAGCGCCATGGACATGATCCACGACAGCTTCGGTTCCAGCTCCAGGCTGCTCCCTCGTGAGCAGATGGATCTTGCTTCTCGTCTCTCCACCAGCAACGCTTCGTTCCGTAGGCAGGTTGCACACGGCCCCATCATCCAGAAGGTGCCGCAGAGCGTCCGAGACAGCCTCGAGGAGCGTTACTTCGTGCCCGAGGTGGTCTCCATCGGCCCTTACCACCACCGCGCAAAGCCGCACCTCGTCGAGATGGAGGAGGTCAAGGAGGCCGTGGCGCACGAGTTCTGCCGTAGCGCCATGAACGATGAGGCGGCCGTGTCCAGGCTACATGAGGCGGTCAGACCCGTCTTGCAGGACGCGAAGCAGCTACGCCGACGCCGACAAGTTTGAGAAGATCAACAACAGCAAGGAGTTCGGCTACATGATGGTCGTCGACGGCTGCTTCTTGCTCGCGGTGATGGCCATCCTCACCAGAAACTACCCTGTAGAACTGGAGCACTCGTCCTGGACACACGGCCGCATGCTGCGGATCATGAAGGACATCCTGCTGTTCGAGAACCAGATCCCCTGGGCCGTGATGCGTGAGCTCATCGCGCTGTGTCCTGTCGACGTCGACCAGTTCGTCACCAACGTCCTCGCCTACTTCGACTTCGAGGTCCATAACCAGGGGCGCCGCTTGCAAGGCGATGACCGGGCGGGATGATGGCAGCTCGCACACGCCGTGGCATGCGTTGAGCCCCTCTCCGGTTCACCTTCTTGACCTCGTCCACCAGCGGTACCTTGGCCTGCGCAGTCCTGCGCGGAGGTCAACGGCGGCACCATCAGCTACTGCGACTACGCCCGTCCGTTCGCGCATTTCACGTCGGGGTGGAGCTCGCGGAGGCCGGCATCCACCTCCACGGCAGCGGCGCGTGCCGCGTCAAGGACGTGAAGGTGGAGCCGCTGCTGCCAGCAGCGGCCATGCTCGGCTCGGATCGGCCGCCTCGTCCTCCCGCAGCTCGCGCTCAGCTGGCTGCCGCGCTGCTGGCTCATCAACATGGTAGCGCTGGAGTGCGTGACGGACCGGTCCGATCGCAGCGGCGTGAGCTCCTACCTCGCCATCCTGGGCTCCCTCGTCCGCGGAGCGGGCGTGGAGGAGCTCCGGTCGAGGAGGATACTCTTCAGCACCATGAGTGACCGAAAACCGTGGAGTTCTTCGAGGGCCTCCTGGACCCGCTGCCGCGCCAGGAGCTGTACCTCCGCACGCTGGAGGAGATCGTGCGGCTCGGAGCAGAAGGAGCATCAGGAGCGGCATTCACGCCGTGTACTACAGGAACAGGAGGATCATCTTGGCCGTCGCGCCTCTGCTTAGCCTCCTCGTAGCAGTCGTCGGGATCGTGGGTCACCAACTCAATCAAGCACAAGTAGGAACCTGCAACCTGTCGTCAATCGTGATTAGTTGGCTGAGAGACAAGAAAAGCAATTAAGTGCAGGTCAAAATAGTTGCTCGAATCAACCACTGTTGATTGGAGCTAGCATGGAGAGTTCGGGAGATATTTAAATAAATTAAACTAGCTACATATATATATGCATAGTATATCGACTTCGTTGTCGGTCTGCAAAGTACATTCAGTCGTTGGCATGTATCTGTTTGTCTTTGTCGTATATGCATCGTGGACTATCATGCTGTAATTGCTTATACAATACACATCACCAGGATTTCAATTGTCTGAAATCTACAAGAACTTTCGGGCCACAATAGGTGTTGCTTATGTAAGGTGCTGACGAACTGAATGACATGATCATTAGTGGTTGGTATGTATCCCTAGTGCTTTCGTCATGTAGTAGAAAGGTATTTGGGGAACAACGCAGGTCCATTCGGACTGACTTTCATATATTGGTAGATTTCAATAAGGATGAAAACAAAACAGAAATATTCCGAACCAAAACCGCAAAGTTTTCTGTATTTTAATCCAATCGAATTCCTGTTGTATTGTCCAACTTTTCTGTTGTCTCTTTCGTTTTGGTATTTCAAATGTAAAATTAGAAAATAGTTCAGCAGTTTATGACTGAGTTTGACCATCCTCTACTTTTCGTTCTACTTTTAATTCTGAATATCCTGAATTCAAAATTTGATTTCAACTGAATCTGGTTGCATATGACTCGGCCAACCAAAAGATACAGAGCTACATAGGCCAAGCCTTGTTCCTATCCTTTCTAGTCTAGTACCGATGGCATCTAAAGTTTTTCTCTTGTTTCTATCTCTTTTTTTCCACTGTGAAAAAGACATTCGAAATTGTCACAAATGACACATGTTAATTTGTTATGCATTTGACAGTAGGTATTCTGTATTGAATTTTCATAAATCGACCGTATTTGACATAAGTCCACTCAAATTGGTTCGATTTCGCAATTTTGTAAGTTAGCGTTCGTTTTCATGTCTGGCTTTACAGTTTTCGCTTTCATTTTCATATTTAATATAAAAGTAGAAATCAGTCGAGGAGTTTTTCGACCAAGTTCGACCATTTTCATCCCTAGATTTCAACAAGGTTAGGTTGAAAATACATAATTCCTAATGCTTTGAGTGGTATGCTCTGCCCTCTCTGCTCTCGGTGCGGTGGTGTCCGACCACGAGGTGATTGGGACAAAGCGGACAACAGAGCAATAGAAGCTATGTCAGCCTATAATCTGCAATGGAGCAACGGAGCAATGAGAGGGGCATCTCTCTCATTTCCACACACTCAGTGCTAGATAACATCTAGATCTGAGTGTCTCAGCCCCTTGCGCGCCACATGCTCGTCAGCTAGAGGCCAGGTAGTGGCTGGGTGGTCGAGGCCGCAGCCAGTCCCGGCGCTATGCCACCAATTTCGAGAAATATCAAAGCTGAAGAAAGAAGTGAACAACATGGACACAGTGTTGAGCTACATCACGAGGATGTTATCACTGGGCAATGCATCACGACGACGCCTTCGCCTTCAAGAACTGGTAGGAGCTCTGGATGGGTTCTAGACGCTGGGTGCATTTTATGGCTTCATTGGTGCCTTTCATGTTTCATTTTGTTATCTCAAAATCATCCACCGATAATGGAGGCTCCCTATAGAAGCTAGATTAATGAAAATCCAATATCAAGCATGCGTAGGTAGAGCCTCTCAGCCTTAATTTCAATCCACCTAAGAGCAACTCCAGCCCAGCACCCATTTAAACAACTCCAATGGAGCCCCTTAATGGGACCTCAAATTTTAAAAACACCCAAATTTTACTTTAACCCCCATAGACCTAGAATCGCCTCCACACGCGTAAGCGCCGCCCACCCGCCGGCACGCTAGCCGGCGCCTCTCTAACCCGCCGCCCTCGCCACTCCGCGTCGCCCTACCGCTGTCACCTCCCCCGCGCCATTGCATCGCCATTGGGCCAGCAGCCGCCGCCTTGCCATCCGGTCAGCCGCCCGGCGCCGCATCACCTCCACGTCGGTCCCCATCTGAGGTGAGTACATGCCCTTGCACTATCATCAGGTTCAGGTCTGTCGTCCATTCTTTCTTGGTTCATAGCTCTGTCTCTCTCATGCTCGTTGTTGTCTCGTTGGCTGCACATGCTGTAGATGGCATGCTGATGCCGCTGGAACCACATGAGAGGTTGTGAAAGGGCATCCAAGGCAGGCAATGTAGACACGATCTCAGGTTCAGAGAGAGGAATAAGAATGTGTGGTAATACCAAAAGAGTATACTAGCAAAATAGTAATGAGGTAGGAGCACAATATGGTAGTGTTCATGCATCGGCAGTTCCACTATTGTGGATACGGTATTACCAAAGAGCTCTACCCAGTTTAGCGTAAGGTTCTATCCTAACCAGCGGTACAACTTCCAAAAGAAGACAACAGAGCAGAGCTACGGTGACTTCTGTTGTAATTGGGATAGAACCTAGTCGAACTCTCTGTTAGAGTAGGAAGTTCCCTTCCTCAATATAAAAGGCGACCGAGGGACACCTCGATACACACCTTGAAACACAATCTAAGCATTGTAACGCAGCAATGCTGTAAGCAACGCAAACCGAGGCTGTAAAGCGCTCGGTTGACCCCATAAATCAAAAACAAGCTCAAGCCGACTGGACATAATTTAGAGGCTCACACTGGAGTTTGGATGAATTTTGGGCCCCTATTTTTTACAGCCCACCATGCAGATGGAGAAAGTAGGGGCTCAATTTAGAGGACCACACTGGAGTTGCTCTAAGAATCACATATGGCATCTATTGGTTCTGGTTCATAAGGCCCATGTTTTCCTCGTTGAAACAATCTAGTGGTCATGTTCATAAGGTTCCGATAATGGCATACTGCTGAGCAGGCGTCACTACATATCCAAGTCAAGGAAATATTTTTTTTCCCATAATATCTGTTTTCTGGAGTTTGGTGAAGGGTTGCACACCATTATCATGTATTGGCAATACATACAAAGTAGGTTTCACCACAAAACGATTAATTGCTGGAATGGTGATCATAATATAGAATGGAAGGACAGTATGAGGATACTCTGACAACTAATATGCAACCTTTGTGCCAAAGCAAAAGACATAACATATATGGGGCATCGCGAAAAGAGGACTAAGTTGAGGTTTAGACACAAATTGCTGTACAAAAACCAATGATCTCTATCAGTTCTTGTCAGTATGACAGTAAAAGACAAGCGAAGGTTAGGACCGTTTTTCATAGCTCGATAGGACATGCTTGATTTTTGTAAGACCAGTAAGAGTGTTTCCTTTCAAAATTATGAGAAAAAATCATATCAACATTCCTCAGTGAGAATGATTGGGACGCGACTCATCAATCCAAGCTGCAGTGGAGCCCCCCAGGTACGTTGGTGCTGAAGATATTCAGGGGAAAAGACCATAGATACCCAGCACCAACAGGATGGCAAGTTGACCATGTACCAGTATTCATGATAGATCAGTACTGCCAAGTAGAGGGGATGAGTATGCTATTGGGATTCAATCATCTGAGAGATATAACAGATGGCAACGATGTACCACAAACATAATTGGTCTTCCTGGTGCCTCCTCCACCTAACGTCAACTTTCTCAAACACTTCACGCAAATTGAGCCATGTAGCATGCTAGAAACCAACAGGCTCCCTTTTTTTTTTTTTCAACTTACTGGTGCTTATGAATCGTAAGAGAGCGCGCTCCCACAAAGTATAAATATTAAACTGGCTATAAGGCATTCATGTGGATCATATGCACTTTTTAGGGTCGTGCATTTAGTGCAGAATCAGTACGAATCATCCATAATCGATGCACAATGCATATACATTGCGTACAATCCACTAGTATTTTCTCACTCATTATTTCAGCAGTTGGGATCGATCAGTAGGTAAGTAACACCATGCACACACAATTTCCAATAGTTGTAAGAAAAATTGCAGGGATTGTTTCAGGTACTTTCATCTTTTTCAGATGGAATTATTTGTCTTGTACGTCTAGATCAGAAAAGAACAACAACAATTCATTTGGACACAACTTATCACCAACCATTCATGTATATTATTTAATCCAACAGTCCTACCTAGTACAAATATGAGAGCAGATGAGTGGATTAAAATCCTGCACTACCAGAATCCTGAATTGCCTTGAGGGCGAAAAACGACTAAGGAAAGGGGAAAACCGCCAAGGAAACGATCCTTGACCATAAACCGTCAAATAAACGCACTCAAGAATTAATAGAGGGCAGGGAAAATTAGTTTCCATGATGGTTTTTAGCACTCAAGGAAAATTTCTTGGAGGTTTGCCGCAAAGGAAATCATGACCTGACTTAATTTGCCAAATGGTCAAGCAAACATTAGAACTGCTAAGGAAATGTGTTTACTTGAGGGCGAATGACCTCCAAGAAAATTATGTACACCACCAAGGTAATAGATGTTTCATTGTCTGCCCTTACCTCCAAGGAAATTGTAATTTTCCTTGACTGCTATTGACCGCCAAGGTAATTGTGATTTCCTTGACTGCTGGCCCTCAAGGAAATGCATACAAGCAACAAAAAAAATTATTGCAATAATAACTAAATTCAATGATGGCTCTAAACTCAAGTGACACATGCATATATATTCATTTTATTAGTACATAGTAGACACTATAAGAATGTATCCATTACAAAGTTTCATGATACATCCATAGAAATCGATAAAAATAATATATAAAATAGCGTAACGGAACAATATTTGCATACATAAATTCAATTTTCAGCAAAACAACATAATCGTTCATGATTGCTACTTGACCAGATCACGGTAATCTTTACCTTTAAGCAAACCTGTATCCACAAACAATGAGAGGAAGTGAATTAGTAGACCGATGACTAGGGTGAACTCGATTGAAACAAGCAGTAAATAGGCTGCATGTGTGTGTATTTGGAATCTGGCAACTATAGACCGATGACTAGGGTGAACTCGATTGAAACAAGCTGTAAATATTGTTTGCAATGTGTAACTGTGTATTGCTGAGGGTTCACGGTTAATAGTAAGTATATAGTAGTGGCCAAGTTCAGACCCTTCGCGTGATCCCTGCTTAACAACTTTAGGATTCCCCTCTTCCTGTCCTCACATTCCTCTGCTCAAAACATGGTACGTCATGGTTGTGTGTCCTTCTCTCTCAAGCAGTGCTTGTGGCCTCTGTGTAGTATCCCAACTGAGGAAATTCCTGCTGCATCCCGTTTGAAACAATCAGTGTATATTGTTTTCAGGCCTCCCTCAAATTCCCGCTGCATCCCACTCCCTAGAACATACCCAGCCCCACAGGTGGCAGTCCATATTATATGGTGTCATTCCTCTTCTATCAAGACTGGCACTGCAAGGAGGAGGTTCTTTTGTATTTATGGAGACGCACACACTGTAAAGCCTGCCTGGTAAAATACTAGCCCAACTTGGAGCCCAGGCAGCCCATATCAGCCCGATAGCACGATCATCATATATATACAGAGTTAGGGGTTCAAAAACTTATCCGGTCTCAACCTCAGCTCCACCCCATCCCGAGCCCTCCTTTGCCCCACCCCACAGCGGCCTCGCACCAGACGCCCCAACTCAATGCCCTTACTCACCCTTTCCCTCCCTGATCTCTCCTCTCCCCTATGGTAGCCCCCACCCGACACCACCCCCCTGCAGCGGCTCCTCCCTCTCCTCCACCGCAGGTGCAGGGCGGCTTCTCCTCTCAAACTACCACATGGAGCCCGAGCTCATTCGGCGCATGAGGAGGCCGGTGGTGCATCCCATTCCCTCTCCAGTGGCACATCCCTATCCCTGAAGAAATACCAACGCACATGAAGCAAAGGCTGGCGGCACATCCCTCTCGCTCTCCCAACAGCGCATCCTTCGCCCTCAATGTCGCTTGGCGCACAAGGAGCCTGGTGGATCTAGCAGCGGCGAGCGCCACCATGGTGGATCCAGCACTAGTGCAGGCGGATCCAGGCTTGGCGCAAGTAACAAATGTTCAAATTTGACTTGATTGAAAAAAATTGCCGAAAAAGGAATTAATTAGTTCAATATAACAAATAAATTAATAAATATACCAAACATGAACATGGAGTACTAAATGTTGTATGTGGAGACGAGAAAAAGACACTCGGCAAAGCTTGTAGGTTGCCGAGTGTCTATTCTTTTGCCGAGTGTTTGTACTCGGCAAAGACTATCTTTACCGAGTGTCTATTATTTGCCGAGTGTTTTGCTTTTGACACTCGGCAAAGACGTTCTTTGCCAAGTGCCTGAAATAAAATACTCAGCAAACCATTTGACGCTCGACAAAGATCGTGGCTCCGGTAGTATGTCCTGGAGGGCCCGTGTATCATTTTGTCAACTCGTCTATATATGTTTCTGGCAGAAGATAAAGCAAACCAGTGCTGCAATACTTGTAACAACCCAAGAAGCTTAATTAGAGTTAACACTTTAGTCATGCAGATCATTTAGGTAGACTGCAGCTATCTCTACTTGTGCAATCTTCTACTGCCTTCCTTCCACACCTTGTGGCTGCAACTATCTGCGTCACCGAATGTCCTAGTTTTCTATTTGTTTCCTGCAATTGGTAGCGGGGAGTGTACCCACTAATGGATTGAACGAAGTTCACAGTTCATATGTAGATCATTGTCCACTAAATTCCTATTGCATCTCATTCCCTATTAGGAACATTGGAAGTCTAAATACTACAGCAGATCAGGATTACAAGTCCGAGGTACCGCACCCACTGCTGATTCCACCGCCAAGCCGCCGCACCTAGGCTCGCCACCGCCACCGGCTCGCCGCTGGCCGCCGCCACGCCCTCTCGTGGCGTTGCGCCGCCCGCCGGCCTGTCGCGCCTGTACCGGTGATCCTCCCGGTGATGGGGGATGGCACCTGTGTCTCTTGGCGCCGCAACGAAATCAGCAATTCGCCGGGTCACGGCGAAGGATCGGTTCGTGTCTAATCAGCGACATCACCGGCTCGTCGCTCTTCACCGTCATCGGCGCACGTTCGGGGTCAAGACCTTGATTCCACCGAATGCGAGGATCTTGGTGACGCTGAAGCTTTGCCGCGGATCACAAGATCGGCATCTTCTTCGTTCTGACCACGCCAAGAACGCGGGACAGCCGGCTACGCCGGGCCCTCAATGGCCACACCGTCGCCCCATTGTCGACGAATCAAGCTGCCCTTAAGTGCGACATGGAAGGGTCCGATCCCACCACCTCGAGTCACGCCCGGCGACCACCATCGGCGACTTCACGGGCCGGCGCTGCAGCATCGCCGGGCGTTTGCGCAGCTTAGCGATCCGATTCAGCGCATGTTCAATTTTCAAACTCAGTCCGGCTGTTCTCCACCGAACCAGTCCGGCTCGAGCATGTTTGTGGATCGGTGCATGCGGCCAATTCTTCTGATCCGATACTCAAGCCCAACCGGTCCACCCAAGGGACCTCTGGCGGTGGGTACGGCCTGCTATTCTCGACACGGCCCGCCGCCAAAATAGCCTACGCGACGCCGCCGCTTCGCGACCGGCGACCGCCGCTGCATCGCGACCGCCGGGCCACCATCGCCGCATCGCGCGCGCACACCACCACCGCTCCCAACCCGTCCACTCCAAAGGTAAACCTAGGCGGTGGGTACGGCCTGTTATTCTCGACACGACCGCCGCCGAAATTAGCCTACGCTGACGCCGCCGCTGCTTCGCGAAAGTATCACGATTGCTCGCCACCACCGCCGCATCGCGCCGCCCACCACCACCGCCAAACCGAGATCCTACCGACGTGCTCATGGCTGGAGGAGGAGGAGCAGGGGAGGAAACCGGGCGCCACGCGCGCGCTCTTCTCGATCGCCGACGTGGTCGCGACGAGGCCACGACGACGCCGAGCCATGGCCGCATCGGCGTGGCCGTGGGTCGCGACGGAGGCCGTGGTGACCCACCCCGCAAACTGGTCGTGGACGCCACAACATCGGAGGGTGGTGGTCGCGGCGACCCGCCCTGAACGGGATGCCGGTGGCCGCCGGGCGCACCGCTGGGCGATCATGGTCGCGGGCGACGTGGACACGCAGTGCACAGGGGCAAGCGGCGCCGGGTGACTCCCGGAGGGGGGTAGTGCTGCTGTTGCTGGCCGGGGCAAGGCAGAGGATCAGGATCATGGCAAGAAGAGGAAGCGTACCGCGAAGTGCTCTATTTGTTTGGACGAACACTTCACCAACCAGTGTCCTCTCCTAAGGGGCCCCAAACCATCAGTCGCTTTGTGCGGCGCCGCTGAGGATGGGATGGGGTTTTTTCACATTCAAGCCGCAAGGAACAGCCAAGTGGTGGAAACTTTCCAGTCATCGCCGGCAGCTCTCATCACAGTTGATGCGGGAGAGGTTTCTGCTCAGCTGCTACAAGCTGAGCTGGCAAGGATCATCCCGGTTCGTTGGGACTGGGAAGTGCAGCAACTGGGGGCAAAGACCTTTGTTGTACCTTTTCCTAGCCAGGAAGAACTTGATCGCATGGTAGCCATTGTCACCATCAACACAAAGAACAAGGAAGGCACTATCACTTTTGCTGAATTTGTGGATGATGTCCAACCCATAAGGCAATTGGAGCAGGTATGGGTGACAGTCACCGGTGTGCCTAGGGTGCTTCGTTCTTTTCTCCCACTGTGGGCTGTTGGTACTATCATCGGGACTACTCTGAAGGTGGATATGATACACCTGCGGGCGACAGGTCAGGTACGCATTCTAGTGGGCGTGTATGATGTTAAAAAGATTCCAGATTATGTTGATGTCTGTGTTGGCACTGGTATCTACCGCCTCTTTTTTAAGCCTGATGAAGCACCTATTCTGATGGATCCCGTTGAGCCGGGGGATGAAGATCTGTTGGATGACAATGATAAAGACCAAGCAGGAAGTGACCATGAGATGGAAGAGGCTAAAAATCAAGGCCCGCCTCAAGGCAATACTATCACTTCTCGGGAGACTTCACATCCTTCTCGAGTCTTCCCCTCGAAAAAAAAGCTACGGTGAAGGAGATAGTTGGTGAGGTCTGTTGATCAACTCCTAAATGAGATCAGCCTTAAAGTGATGCTAGAGTCGACAATGGGTCTCCAACTCCACCAACGAGAAGAAGAAGTGGCAAATTTTTCCACTAACGAATTCCTTTCTTCTTCTTTTCTTTGTGACTCAATTGGCGGAGCACTTGACAGGGGCTACTGATATGGTGGACGTGGTCACTTTGGGAGAGGGTCTAGGGGGCTCTACACCACCTTCGCCCCCTCTCTCTCACCCTTTTGTGCAGGAGGTTGGTGCTGCCCCTATTGACGGGGGTGGTAGTGTTTCTTTGACTGCTCCCACGGTGGTCGAGGCCGGCAATACTTCGCCAGTGCTTGCTGCCTTGTCCACGCCGAGGGACTCCACCACCGCCTTATCTGCCAAGGCGGGGGGTGGAGTCATGGTGGAGGGGGCTTTGCTGCCCTTTTCGCTAGCCACCTCGTCCCCGGAGGGGGGCAACCCGTCGGTGGCGGCTGAGTGGGGGGGTGCACCCTCTGCCCCCTCACTCCCTGCTACACCCATGGTGGATGGTGCTTCACTCAGGACCCCCTCGCCTTCTATCGACGAGGGGCGTCGAGGGGGTCGGTACCGTGGAGGAGAGGCAGCACTCTCCGCCGGGTGGCTTCACCACCGGAGGGGGCACGCCACCGACGGCCTCTCCGACTTCGGGCCTCCGTGCGTGGGGAGCGCTGATACCCCGTGTCCACTACTTCGACCTTGGAGAAGAGCATGCAGGACACCTTGGCGGCACGTGGCTCTTCCCCGACATCGCCACATGCCGCTATCACCCCTACACCAACCGGGGAGCCACCTCACCACCGCTACGCCAATCTGCGACCTTTGCACAAGGCGGTGCTCAAACCGTGGACACTACTTCCCTAGCCGTGGGGGAGATGGCACCTGAAATTACAAATGCACCCATCAAGGTACCGCGCCACAGCCGAAACGCGGCAACGGCGGACGTCCATACCCTCCTCAAGGGAGACAGATCGGCAAAGAAAGAAGAACCTCGAATTTCCAAAACTCTTTCACTACCTTTCCGTGATTCCAAAGTTTTATCAAACCTTGGTAGGGTAGGCATCAACCTAGACACCTCAGGTGTAGTTAAATTAAAAAACTTAGAGGTTGATAGGTTAACTGTAAGTTCGTCTAAAAAGAAAGGTTCTGCTAAATCTATACATCCCTCCAATCTTGAGAGTGAGGATGAGCAGGATAACCAACTTGATGCAATTCTCAGCCACGTCTGTGGTAATCTAAATGAGAATTTGCAGGAAGAGGAGAATGATCAAATCATAGATCTTTCTCCAGTCCATCGCAGGAAGAAATATAATATTGCCAAGAATTCTAAAAATGGCAAACTTCCCAAGAAGCCAAAAACCCCTTCTAAAATTGTTTTAAAATGAAGGGAGTCTTCTGGAATAGCAGAGGTCTGTGAGACTTGGCTAAACATAGGTTCTTGGCTGAATTAGTTAAGGAAGAGCAAATTAATTTTATTGCTCTATCCGAAACAGTGCCGATTCCTTCCCCGATCATGTCCTCAAAAATCTTTGTGCAGGACATGATTTTCTTTTTGGCACACCATGGCACCCCACGGAAGGTCGGGGGTATCACGCTAGGTGCGACATGAATGTCTTCGATATTGGAGCTATTGATGAGGGAGAATTTTATGTAAAATTCACCTTAAGAGTCAAATCAAATGACTTCAAATTTGTGCTATATACGGTTTATGGGCCAAGACAAGGTTGAACAAGAGTGCTTTCTTAATAGAACTCGCCAACACGTGCTCCAAAGAAACCCTTCCATATATTATAGGAGGAGATTTCAACATTATGAGAAAGCCAGAAGATAAGAGTTAGGGGATTTTGACCCTAAATGGCCAAATCTTTTTAATGATGTCATTGAATCTCGATGCTTAAAGAAATAACAATGGCAAAGGCCAATACACTTGGGCGGGGCGAGGGGACAATCCAACCTTTGAAAAGTTGGATAGAGTTCTAGTAAGCACGGATTGGGAAATCATGTTCCCATTATCAACAGTAGAGCCTAGGGATAGGAATATCTCAGACCACACCCCCCTAGTGCTTAACACTGGCGCTTCGACCCACCTTACCCACAATCGTCCTTTCAAATTTGAGAGGGGATGGTTGATACGAGATGGATTTTATGATATGGTTGCAAATATCTGGCAATCTCCATGCTCCGGGTCTACCCCTCTTGAAAGATGGCAATTCAAGATCCGTAGACTCAGACAATATCTTAGGGGTTGGGCGAAACATACAGCAGGGTCTTATCGCAAAGAAAAAAAGACTTTGTTGGCTCTTTTAGACAACATTGATAAAAAAGCTGAGATCTCTCCCCTATATAGTCAAGAGATTGATCTGAAGCACTATCTAAAAGAACGCTTAGTTAATCTTCTGAGAGAGGAGGAACTAAAATGGTATGAAAGAGCCAAAGTCAAAGCCCTCTTAGAAGGGGATGCTAATACTCGGTTCTTTCATCTAGTGGCCAATGGGAAACATCGAAAGCAACATATTTATAAACTTGAAAATGACCAAGGCGTTGTCATAGGTGATGATCACCTCAAAAGTCATATTACGACTTATTACAACGACCTCTTTGGCCAGCCGGAAAATTCCGATATCTCCTTGATGGAAGACCAAAACCTGGACATCCCACAGGTATCACCGGAGGAAAATGATATCCTCATAAGCCGCCACCGAATCTGAAGTGAGGGAGGCAGTTTTCCAAATGGAGCATAATAAAGCTCCGGGCCCGGATGGTTTCCCTGCGGAATTCTATCAGGTGTTTTGGGGAGTTATCAAGGAAGATCTTTTATCCTTATTTGCTGAGCTGCACAGGGAGGCTCTCGACCTATACAGCTTGAATTTTGGTATTATTACTTTAATTCCAAAGGTCAATAATGCAATAAAAATTCAGCAATACAGGCCTATTTGTGTGCTTAATGTGAGTTTTAAGATATTCACTAAAGTGGGCACAAATAGGCTTAATTTGGTAGCTAAAACTGTGGTGAGGCCAACACGCACGCCTTTTATGCCCGCAAAAATATAATGGAAGGGGTTGTAATCTTACATGAAACCATCCATGAACTTCACACTAAAAAGAGAGATTTGGTGTCATTTTCAAAATTGATTTTGAAAAGGCATACGACAAAGTGAAGTGGTCTTTCCTTCAACAAACGCTACGAATGAAAGGTTTCTCCTCAAAATGGTGCCGGTGGGTTCAAAATATGGTCACTGGAGGAAGCATGGGGATAAAGGTCAATGATGACGTAGGACCCTACTTCCAAACAAAACGCGGTCTCAAGCAGGGAGACCCTATGTCACCGATCTTATTCAACATCGTTGCTGATATGCTAGCTCTTCTTATTAATAGAGCGAAAGCCGATGGTCAGATAAGAGGGGTCGTCCCTCACCTTATTGATGATGGGTTATCTATACTACAATATGCGGATGACACTATTCTATTTATTGATCACGACCTAGAACAAGCACAAAATCTGAAATTGTTGCTTTGCGCTTTTGAGCAATTATCTGGGCTCAAGATCAACTTTCACAAGAGCGAAATCTTCTGCTATGGTGCAGCTAAAGAGATGGAAACCTTCTATACCAATCTCTTTGGATGCAATATTGGGGACTATCCATTTAGATATCTAGGAATCCCAATACACCATAGACAACTCCTGAACTCTGAATGGAGAAAGGTGGAAGATCGTTTCAAACAGAAACTTTCCTGTTGGAAAGCAAAACACCTGTCTTACGGGGGGAAACTAGTTCTGCTTAATTCGGTCTTAAGCAGCCTACCTATGTTTATGATGTCCTTTTTTGAGATACCTAAAGGGGTGATTAAAAAACTTGATTATTATAGATCAAGGTTTTTCTGGCAAGGCTCTTCAGATAAACATAGATATAGACTTGCCAGATGGGACATCTTGTGCCGTCCTAAAGACCAAGGGGGCCTAGGTATCCTAAATCTAGAGTTGCAAAATAAGTGCCTTCTAGCCAAATGGCTGGTTAATTTGATGAACACGGAAGGCATATGGCAATCTCTTATAAGGAATAAATACCTAAAATCCAAATCCCTAACTCAAGTGACAGCCAAACCTAATGACTCTCATTTTTAGAGAGGCCTCATGCATATTAAAGAGGAGGTGTTGGCTAAAGGTTCTTTCATTATCAGAGATGGAACCACCACTAGATTTTGGGATGATACATGGGTAGGAGATAAGACTCTGAAAGCTAGATATCCATCTTTATATAATATTGTGCGAAATCCGCACACAACCGTAGCTAATGTTATGGCTACTAGCCCACTAAACATCTCTTTTAGAAGGGCTCTGGTGGATAACAAACTTACAGAATGGCTAAATCTAGTAGCACAGATCTCAAATGTCGAATTGGTGGATGGGTCGGACTACTTTCGATGGAGTCTAACCAAATCTGGGTTATTCTCACGTAAAATTTCGATGTACCTCGACCTTATGAATACACAGACACCTTTTCGTCATAAGAAGATTTGGAAGATAAAAGTTCCTCTAAAAATTAAGATCTTTCTTTGGTTTTTACAGAGAGGGGTCGTCTTGACCAAAGACAACCTCGCCAAGAAAAATTAGAAAGGGAGTCAGAAGTGCATTTGCTGTAATAGGAATGAAACTATCCAATATTTATTCCTAGATTGTCCCCTTACCAAAATGATCTGGAGGATTATCTTTTATACTACTAGTCTAACTCAACCTCGATCAATCAGCCATATGTTCGGGAATTGGCTAGCTAATCAAAATAAAAAGATTAGAAATTTGATTTGGGTGGGGGTGGTTGCCATGTGCTGGGCTATCTGGAGATGTCGTAACGATGTTATTTTTAATCAAATGAAATCTAGCTCCATTTTGCAGATAATTTTCAGAGGAGCGTATTGGTTACGCTCTTGGGCCCTGCTGCAGCGTGATGAGACAGCCAAGGAAGCAATCTCAACGACGAGCAAGAAATTAGAAATTATTGCTTTAGAGATTTCCAATAAAGGATGGAATCACTTTTATTGTTTGAACTAGTTTCCTGGTCGATCTATAAGACCATGGCTTTCTTTATTCTTTCATTGAAAGTTTGTGTAATAATTGGCTGTGTACATCCTTAATGTAGAGGCCGGATATGTTTATCCATTATCTAAAAAAAATTCCCTATTAGGAACATGGACCGTGTATATGGCTGATCCATATTGTCTAGTAGTCTCCCTCCTCGTGTGCCTTTCTTCTCTTCAGTGAGAAGATAGCTATTTAAAGGTCAAGTGTTTATGTGTCGTCTGTCAAAATGACTTGATTTCTTCACCCACCTCTTGTAACCCATCTTGTTTCGAGCAACACTTACCACAAATATGGATGGCGTGGGCCTTGCTTCAGCCTTGCCATAAATAAATTAAATCAAAGTGAAAAACAAAATGTAAATCAGAGTGTCAGAGGCTCAGACCAGGATCAATAGGAACTCTAAACTCCGTTGGAACAAAGAGGGTCAGTTGCACAGTAGTCAATGGAATATGGAGCAAAAGGTGCTGCTGTGCTAATTAAGTTGATCGGGGGATCAGCCACGATCTGCCCAGATTACCCATCCCCGTCTTTACTTCCAACCGGCCGGGTCGCAAGCTTTTACAATAGCTGCCTAGCTACTTCGCGGTCTCCATGATCGTGCTGCGCTACCAGCAAATCATCCATTGATCTATTTTCGATAATGCTCCATCAATCACGGCCAAGCCTCTATAGAAGATATAAAGTGGTTATATGGCTACATTATGTGGACACTGATAATAGATAGTCCAACCACTCATGGATGGAACAGAGATCTGAATTCCTGTTGCATCCTACTCCAATGGAAAATGGCCCTTGTTTGCAGACCGTATTCCCTCCTCTCCCTTCTTTTTTCTATCTGTTTGTCACACAGATGACTTCATGAGAATAACCAAAGAACGTTGCAATTTTATAGGCAACGTGTAGTTGCACCAAGTGAGCCAGTGTCTTTACTTCTGCAACCACCAATCCAGAATGCATATATGTACCACTAGTTTCCAGCCAGGATATACCACGCAGCTATTTATACTCAATGCTGCGACGCCGAGAGCGCAACAAAAACAGCATACCTTCTCGTCTCTGGCGATGACACCATACTTGCCTGTCTTCAACAATGGAAAAAAAAAAAAGGAGAAAAATAGTTAGATGAGCTGCTTTGATATGTGATCCGTGCAGATTTTATAACGAGGAGTATTGGAGTAATTCCCACGAAATTAGTTTCATATTTGTGAGAACGGTCCCTTCGATCAAGATAGTTGTCTGTTGAGATGATAGACGACTCAAAGCGGTGGACGGTGGTTGATTTTGTGTGGGCTTCCTATAATGCCTCATAGTTCATGTCCAAATTTAAGATTTTTTTAACTTTTTACTATATATTTTGATTTTATTTCTTTTAATTGAATTTTCTTATATAACTCAAATTGGAACTGAAAGCCATTCGAAAAAAGGAGAGACATGAACAGAAAAATGATATTCATATTCATGACTGCAATGTGAGGCCTCATCCAGGGATAGACCCAAAAATCTGAACATCTTGTTCACGGAACATGACCATTCACTTGCGGGAGAATAGTTTTTAAATTATATGAAATGCAAACGAAGTCGAAAAATCGGTCTTAGGCTTTGTTTGTGGATGTGCATCACATCTAACACATGCAACCTCTTGTCCTTTGTCCAGCCGGTTTCGGGCGGGATCGAACCATGCGCTACCTCCTGGCCATGATGATCAAGGGTCTCCTTCGCAGGCCATTTAGAAATAGCCCCATCTTTGATGAGCTTGTGGTCGACATGTGGAAATCCGGTTATGGATTTGTTTTTGACTTGATGACTTGTGAAACTTGATGACTTGATGAACCCCTTCTAGACTTGATGACTTGTTGAAACTGGATGACTTGTGGTGTTATGTTGGATATGGATCGACTATGACGACCTTCGCCAAACTGTAGATGGCAACGTAGCTTTAGGGTTGCCGGCGAAGGGCGCCCGCGGAGGCTTAGGGTTCCGCGAGGTCCCAATTGCCTCCATCCTCGCCGCCGGCTATAGGAGCGCCCAGCCGGCCTGGCCGCAGCCGTCGACACGGCGGTGACCAGCAGTGAGCGAGGCGGCGGGCGCCGCCGAGCGGGCCAGGGCCGGCCTCATTTGGTTGGGTACGGGTCGGCGGCGGGGGGCGCCGTGGTCGTCCATGGCGGCAGCGGTGGCGCGAGAAGAAGGGGAGTGAGAAGAAGGGGCCCGCGGCGCGGCGGGCAGCGGCGGGGGAGCAGTGGTGGGGAAGAAGACGACGGTGCCAGCGTGAGGATGACAATGACCGGATGAAGACGGCGGTGTTGTAGCTGGGCGGCCTAGTCGGGCGTGGCCGACCAGGTCGACGCCTAGCATGCCCCTATATTGGGCCCATATAGATCATCACTAAGGTTAGTAATGTTTTTGCGATCATCACTAATAAACTAGGTCAAATAAATGGAACAATCAGTATATTTTTTTTTCATTGTGTACATGTGCAGTGCTGACTGCTGACCATTAATAGTAGTAGCCAAGTTCGGACTCCATGTGTTGTCCCTGATTAAGCTTATTAGGGGTAGGCCATTGGACGTGGAACTTGTGAATGGAAATAACATGTGTATGAAAGCGAATCCATCTTGCAAGTGAATCCCGTGGAGTCTTCTTCACTCACCGTGGACAAGCTGAAACACTGAAATTAAGGGACAAAAAAAAGGAAACAAAGAAAATGAGGCTGCCAGAGCCAACTAAATCAGATTCTCGATCCATGAATCAAACTGCTGAGAGATGCCAGGCTTCACTCTGAATTTAAGAAGAGAAAACCCCTTGGAAAGAAATCTTCTGCACAGACAAATTCTCTGCTGAATACCCTTGAAATGGGGTCATTTTGAGCATCCCAGATGGTCCAGCAAATCAGGATAATAGCATTCATGAAAAAAGGGGAATTCATCCGGGCTTTGAACTGGGAGACTACCTCCGAGAAAGCCCCAAAACAGCCACTTGAATCCCAATAAGGTCCCAAGACATATCAAAAAAGGGATATTTAATGAAGAGATGCTTCAATGTTTCCTCAGATAAGCTATTACAAAACACACAGCTATATGAGTCCAGCTGCATATTTTTCCTTCTTAGAATATTTCTATTGTTCAACCTGTCCTTCAGGAGAAGCCAAAAGAAAACCTTGTGCTTTGGCTGACAAAAAGCTTTCCAAAGCCACTTATATGCATGATGGATTATAGAATGCCCCAATAGCATTTTGTAGACTATGGCTGAAGTAAAGGTACTAAAACCCCAGCTGTAACACCATTTATCCTTGTCATCATTCAGAGGCCGAGAGTCCATAAGAAGCTGCACATTCTGAAACTGATCGAAAGTCAGCTGACAGAGAGGCAACTGAAAGAGACGGAGCAAATCATCATAATTGTAGGCCTTTTGAACAGAGATCATTTTGCTGGAAGCAAAGAAGAATAACTCAGATAACTACAGTAGTTTAGGGTCATTTTTTATTTGGAGTAGCCATCTGTGAAGCATCAAGTAGTTTAGGTCCCTACAATAGTGAGTGCAATTATTTTAGAATCAATTTGTGTCACCAAAAAGGGGGTTACAGCACTGCACGGAACTTGGTCTACTCGTTTCTTCAGTACGTGTTCCATGGCCTCTCTGATCGGTGCTACCACTCAATAGCAAATCTCATGATCAGCTGATTATTGTAAGGTTTATCCTTTTTTTTTACACTGAATGCTGGGAGAATTCAACAATGTGAGATACCAAGGTTAGTAATAATATAAATGCCACGGAACCCGTACTGAATTAATTATTACTCTCTAGTGAACAGAGGCGAGAGCGAGCATTAGAATGCTAGAAACACACCAGCCCAATCTACAAACTCAAAACACTTCAACTCCACAAGCTGCATTTGTATAAGTGGCAGCTTCATGCTCCCTTCTGCCGCTACAGTACATTGCGTACTTGTCTGTCCTCACCAAGCTGCCTCAGACAAGAACATTGCAGAGAGTTCGACGGTGGCATCGTAGACCGCTGCGCTGGATCGTGTTGCACTTCCATTAAGTGACATCTTAGCTACTATCAACACCAAAATCTGTATATTATTCCTGATGTCTCATAATCCTATATTTTGGCAACAAAATCATCACAGCTGGTATATATTAGTATTTTTTGTTATACTGATTCCAACATAATGCCAGCTAGAACTAGGAGTGATGTCCTCTTCTTTCTCACAATCCTATGCTAGCATATATACGAGCCAGGCTTGCAGTTTTATTTGAATGGAAGATCAACTGGCATTGGGTGCCTGCCTGCTTGTAGGTTATTATATATAGCTAAAGAACTGAAAGGCAATGCCTGCTTGTAGGTTATTATATATAGCTAAAGAACTGAAAGGCAATGCCGGTGAACATTGCTGGCCAGGAACATGTATAGTTTTAAATGAAAAATACAGTGATTGTTTCAGGTACATTCATCTTTTCAGATGGAATTATTTGTCATGTACGTCTAGATAAGAAAAGAAGAACAATATTTCATATTGACACAACTTATCACCAACCATGCATGTATATTATTTAATCTAATAGTCCTATCTAGTACAAATATGAGAGCAGATGATGAGTTCAAATTATGGGCCCTGCCAGGCACAGACCTTGCCATGTTTATTAAACTGATACAATTGATGCCATCAAAAATGGATTTAGTACAGGACGATTATGTCTGAGAGATCAAAATGGTGGATCCATGACTGCCTGTGGGAAAAATAAGTGCCCCATGGTCAAATATTGCAAAACTAGTTGAGAATGCGTCATATTCTGCTATAAATATGAAATCAGACGAAAAGGACGATTTCCAGCAACAGAGTAAATTTCATGTCAATCAAGTTATGTTTTTCGTATTTTTGTATTTGTTATTAATTGGAACAAATTCACTTACATTTTTTTAAAAAATGTGAGAGCAGCAGTTGAGAAATGCCTAAAATCTACAAAGCAATCATGTTTTGTATGTAGCCAATTCCCAGTTCTTTTTGGCATCACGAGCTTCCAGTAGAATATATTTCCCCACATTCCATAGGTATTAAAAAAAATTAAAATAGAAGTCAGAGTTGAGGCTGTTTGGGATGGTGAATCAGAATCACTTATTACTGTTTGGGCGTTGGAAGAATGAGAATCAGTGAGAAACCATATTTTTCATCTTTCATGTTCATAGGCAGCACATCTCGAATCATTCTGAACGTTTTAAGCTAAAACATTTCATTGTTTTACCGTTTGTCTTGGATTCTCTGGATTTTAGTGAGAATAAAAATGATTTCGTGCCAAACGCAACTAAAGTGTGAATTGTGCTCCTGATGCCTCCAATTCCAAGGCCACACTTTTATGCATTCCAACTTGTCACCTCTATCACCTAGCCTCTTCAGCGCTTTCCTCAGAAGGTACACTGTGTTTGGTAGTATATGTACTCACATAGTTCGAGTTGAACGATGAATCTCAACTCTAATTTGGTGACTTTGACCAGTTTGAGACTACTCCAGAAATTCGAGCGTGCAACAGCTCAACAAAAAACTTGAAGTTTGGAGCAGAGTAGGTGGAGGTGCACCTATTTGGTTGAAAAACAAGAGCAGGGAAGTACAAAACTGATCTTCTATACAGCTGGAAGCCTGGAGCAACAAGGAACAAACAAGTCAAGCGAATAGTATTTGCCAGGGTACGAGAATTTTTCTAGTCCTGTAGCAAGCACTTCGATCCCTGTAGTATTTCATTGAAAGTCGGTGTCTATTCTGCTCCTGATGTTTCCAATGCCAAGCTAGAACTACACAACAAAATTATCTTCCACTACTAGGACTGCTCTTATGCGAACTCCTATAAATAGTTTGATCTGAATAGCGAAGCTCAAGTGACATTGGGTTATTATACAGATGGACAATATTTAGCTATGGAGAAACGTTCCTGTCCATCCACATTGACCTTCATAGTGTTTGTACTAGTAAATCAAATGCATGCGGATCTCATAATTACCATGTGCAGTGTGAAGATTATAACTAATGGTCTGTGGTACTATATATCAGCTGCAAACTTATCTTGTACACTTATGATTAATTTCAGTGGAAAACGGTTTGTTTGCACTATACCTATTATTTTGGTGATTACTACATTGCCAACAGCGACTTCAAAGGCGTGTTGCACGTATGGCTCCATGCCCTTTATGATCCAATGTTGATGCCCAAATGAATCTCACAATACAAAAAGCATATTCCCCCCTTGGCCTCCCTTGCGAATTCTACACCACGTCTGGAACTGGCAAGGCCTGGGCCAGAACAATGGAGCTGGTGGCTAAGGAATCCACTTTCCCTCTCATCACGAATCTCCTAGATTTGTAGGAGGAGGACGCGAGGAAGCAAGAGGTAGGTTCATGGACGGGTCGAAGAAGAGCTCAATTGCATGCTTAGCAATGGGCTCAGGATTAGCCGAGGTTTCATTGCTTTTTTTATTTACAAAGCTGGGTGTGCTCATATACCGCAATTGTTTTGGATTAACACCCTGTTCATTGGGAGCCCAACATGGCGGCCTGGTCTAAAAACCTGTTTTGTCTAGTAGTCAGAAATCAAACATTTAAATTCGTTCTTCGTGTGCAACATTTTGTTAACAACACCGAAAAATTATGGTGCCAGTTTTGTTTTGGTGTAGTAATAGAAGAGCCTCATATTTTGTTAGGTTCTTCGACTTCAGCTTCTAGGATAATTGGAACCCAGCAGGATGTACGGGAACACAATAGAGGAGATAGTGCAACTCAAAAACAGAGAGAAGATTGTGAGCTCCGGAAAGCATCATAGAAAGATGGAAGATGCTAAGACATCTATAGTTAAGTGGATAGTAGTTTCAATCAGTTACAGAGCCCCAAACACATAGAGCATGTTACGCCACAAAAAAGCACCCAGCAGGGCTGACCAAATATGGCTCTCAAGAATAACAGCAGGGCAGCTTTGAGCTTGTAGTGTCATCTTGATCGAACATCTGTTTGACGAGTACCAATTTAGCACCATTGGCTTTGTCACCGCGAGCTACTGCTTGCCAGATAGTTGCGCATTGTCTGGGAAAGAGCTACTGCTTGCCAGATAGCCATCCAGATTCTGCGAGGTAGACAAGTCAATGGATTCTGTGTTCTCCCAATGCCTCCAATTCCTACAATCTTGGTTCTGAGATAATCATTTTATTGCTTGCTACCTGAAACTTCTGCTTGCAATCCTTTATTGCTTGCTACCTGAAACTTCTGCTTGCAATCCCAATGAATTGTCCGGGAAAGAACTACGACTGCTTTTGCTACCTGAAACTTCAAGCACTAGCTATATATGCACAATATCTGGACCGTAAACTCATAGTAACTCTGGAAACTAGCCCATCAATTAATAATCATTACACATGCTGAATTTATTTCTGTCTCTTTTTTCAATGGACAGGCATATAAATATTTTTCCTCCAAACACACACATAGGTGCTGCTGAGCTACGTATCATCACACTAATGAGAAGCAGAGTAGGGAGAAGTGGTGAGCAAGGTCTAGTCACAAAAAAGAAAAAAGATCAAGTTCTTGAATGTGCGGAAGCCCTGGCTGAACGTAGCAAAACAGTACCAACCAGCTTCTTTTGACTTGCTAATATCTGAAATCGAAGAATGACTAAGTTGCCAACAGTATCTTAGATTGTTTCCAGTTCGCTTCCTTGCTGCAATGCTCCTACCCACGTCTCCCCAAGATGTGATTTCTTCAAATTTTCACTTCCAATTGTGCCAACCCAAATTTTACCTTTTGATTAGAATTTTGTGGGGTTCCTTCCATTTTTTAGTTTGAACTTAATGCTAAAATTGCTTGTGGTCTCTCTCTATATATGCTTCCCGTGACAATTTTAGTTTCAGAATAGTTGCAGCATTTCAGAATTAGCCATCTCAACCAAAAACAGACTTATCCAGGAGTGTAAAAATCATTTGGATTCCATGGTGTTATTGTTGTGCACAGTAAATTACTTGTGAATTCAGGTGCAAAAAATTTCAGAGCACCCCAACAGGGCTATGTTGTCATAGTAGTAGTATTGTTTATTTTATTTACCACAACTAAATAAAAAGCACAGTTATACTATTCTGCAGCTCATTTAATTCATTTATATGGGTGACATTGGTTTAAGGCTCAATAAAAGTTGTTGTTTGGTCTCTTTCTGCATGCATCTGAGACGCGTTAGAAGCAGAGACCATGAAACCTTAAGGGCACGCATAACGCGTCGATGGGAGCCGTCTATGTGACGGCAAATTTGCAAATCGCCCCCAGCGCAGCCTGCAGACGGCCTTCCCGTCGTCTCATGAGTCGGCGATGTCGTCCCCGTTCTCCCAGGCCGGCGAGCGGTCCGCGGGTGGGTTGTGCGCGCTTCGTCTTCTCCGGGCGACGACGCACTGATCCGCCGCGCCGCTGCGCTGGTTTCTCCGCCAAAACCACATCCCCGCCAAGCTCGCCCGCAGCCCCCCCGCCGTCCTGGCAGGTTACAGCCGCGGCCTCCGTAGGGAGATGCAGCGGTCGCCGGGTCAAGGCGTGGGAGGAGCTTCCTGGCCCGGCGGGGGGCGGACGTGGCCGGGCTGGGCGTGGGAGTCCCGCCGGAGCTCCTCGGCGGCGAGGAGTGGAGGCGGAGGAGTCCGCGGCCTGTGGAAGAGACCGAGCGCCGGAGGTGGTGGAGGTAGAGGACGCAACGGCGACGAGGACGGTTCCTCCACCGTCCAGATCCGCTAGGGGCCTTGCTGCGCCCCCACCCCATGCCTGCTACACCGCCGTCCCGAGCCCGAGCTCCCCATCACCGGAGAAGAGAGAGAGGCCTTGCTCGTCCGCGCTTGGAGAGGAGAGGAAAAGAACAAAATTGCAATTTGCTTGTTTGCTCGGTGGAGAAATCAGAGGGTGGTGGTGGGGTACGATGGATGGCAAAAAGAGCTGCAGAGTGCTGCAGGGACAGACCGAGAGAGAGAGAAAAAAAAGTTAAAGAGGAGAAAAAAAAAATGATATTTGTACTCTGATTCATGGAATGATCACTATCAATATTTTATAAATTAGTGTATATAATAATACTCATATTTTAAACTATGCTATCAATTGATGAAATAGCCACACAATAGTATACACAAATACATTTATAGGTAATCTTAATCTAAATGCAAAGCATTAAACAGCTTATAGACGACCTCTCTATGTGTGGGTTGTATGAACTGTCTGTACATCTGTCTATATGCTAAAATCGAGGTTTTACAGACGACCAGCCGTCTGTAGGGTTGTACATGCCCTAATAGATTATTCTATAACCCACGAATACCAAGACCTTGAACGCCACTTACAGAATTAATGAGTGTACGTAAGCTGCCTGGACGATGACTGAATCTCATTCGAGTGTGGTCTTGCACACATTCCATGTCCACAATTAGGATGTCTTCTTCATTTGTGCCAACTGATCCTGGGATATACGCATCATGACACTCTGCGCCGTCGTCTCCATGCTCGTGCTGTGCAATCAGCAAATCATCCATTGATCTATTTTCGATAATGCTACATCAATCCCCGTCAAGCATCGATAAGAGTTGCTGTGCATCAATCACTACATGCTGTTGGCACTCGTAACAGCTAGTCCAGCCACTGCTGGATGGAACATATATCCGAATTCCTGTTGCATCCTACTCCAAAGGAAAATGACCCTTGTTTGGCAAACCATATTCCCTCCTCTGCCTTCTTTTCTAGTTTTTTTGTTTGTCACACAGATGACTTCAAGGGAAGAACCGAAGAACGTTGATATTTTATAGGCAGGGTGTAGTTGCACCACGTGAGTCAGTGACTTACTTCTGCAACCACGAATCCAGAATATATATATTACTACCACTTGTTTCAAGCCAGCATATACCACGAGGCTATTTTTTATAGGCAATGCCGCGACGCCGGGCGCACAACAAACTGCATACCTTCTCGCCTCTGGTGACGACGTGATACATGTCTGTCTTCGACAATGAAAAAACAAAAAGAGCGACTTCGTTTCTAGGTCAGGACTGAACAAGGGCTAGTCTTCAACGAGCCAGCTGGCCCATGCGTGACAATAGAGAAAAGTAATTAAGGGAAAAATTGTTAGATGAGCTGCTTTGAGATGTGATCTGTGTAAGGTCAGAAGACGATTATTGGTGTAATTCGCACCACGCTTGATATATATAGTTGTGCGCGGTGGTGATAGACGACTGTGACACCGGTCTCTACCCCTCATGCATCCCTTACCATGGTAGATCTTGTGCATGGGTCCTGTGCCTATGGAAGAGAGGGAGAGCAACCGAACGAAGAGGAGAAGGGTCAGGAAGAAGAAGCCGCGTCACGGAGGAGAAACGGATGCTATAATACCGGTGAACCGCGAGTATGGTCCGTTCGCTTGGAAGATCCGACGGTCTAGAAACTTCGTGTGACATGTCTACGGCTCCTTCTGGATGAGACATCCAACTTTGTTTGGAGTTAATGTGTCCTGTGTGCTTATACAGGTTGTTGTGCACCAAGATCCGTGGCGGTGTGCAGGCTAAGCACTCCATGGGACCACTGCACTTGGATCTCAGCACCTGTAGAAATGTTCATCCATTTCGTTTTCCACATGGTGTTATAAGTCTCCTCACTACATTGTGCCTAACTATGATGAAATTTTGTGTATAACTCAATGCCTAGTTTCATGGTACAGTTAACAAGACTGCAAACTAGGTAACCGATCGAGCTACATGAGTTTGATGGGGATGAAAAGCCTCTCATCCGATGAAACTCGACTCATTTAATGTCCTTACCATGTCATCAATTTTGCTGATGTGACACCCTATTTAATGTGTATGACACCCCAATGAAACTTGCATTGAGACTGGCCTGGCGAATCATAGATCATTGGTGACTAGCAAATTATGACGAAATTTAAGTGTCGGACCAATATCCCACACACGCCGCTTTGCAATACTGATTTGTCACAACTTTTGAAGTGTATCTAACAGGACTTCACCATAAATCATTTAAACAAAGATGATGAACATAGTTTGGTCAGAAATCTGTATATATGTACACTCCATATAGGCCGGTATTCCTGTGGGGCCAAGTCTGGGCCTGCCATGCCATGTGTAATTCTAAGGCGCCCCAAAGAGTTACATGGAAGTCACCTGAAACATTTGTCGTGGAAGTGGTTTGCCTATGTAACAGTGGGTTTAGTTGCGGGACATAAAGAATTACATAAGAGCCACACATGTAACTGTGGGACCTTGCCAATTAAGAAAAGCAGAAAAAGAAATAAAACATTGAAATGCATGTCACATTTCAGAAGGAAACAAAATGTCGAACCACAACAGATGGATTAGAACCATGCATTTCAGTGTTTTATTTCCATATACTCCTTACATACCTACTCCTTACTTATCTACGCATTAAAAAAATATTTACTCATGAGTACTCCGTAGGTAAGTAAGGAGTATGGACCACGCGAGGTATACTATATTTCCAGAAAACAAAAAGTACTAAATACAGGACTCAACAAAATGACACTGTTTAACCTCTCAACAATTCTAAATTAAGTAGAAGCATCAAAACAGAATCAGGGTTTTGAAACATGCACTCTCATTATGTGGCTACGCTGGCATCAGCCAGGTTTGCGCCTGGTTTGTTCGAGTGAAGCTGACCCTGAAGAGCCAACCGACGTGGCACTTGAATGCCATAGTTGTGGCCCGATGGTATAGGATCACACGTTGCTAGCTTCATGATTATCTCAACTCAGCTCACTGCAAGCATTCTTGGTATTCCTGCTGCCACTAATTCCTATATTTTATCCCCCAAATATTTATCACATCCTCATGACGATGATGTTGCAGAGCTATCAATTCAAACGCAATATACATGCTATCCCATAGTACTTTTTATATCCTTTGTTGATGGGGTTGTTTTTCTAATCCCAACTGATGTGCGCGCAGAGACTATCACTATATATAGGTCTTACATGCAAACAAACTCTCACAACTACCATGTAGGAGTAAGTTAAGTGATAGGGTTTTTGGCATCATTACTCAGCCACTAGTTTTAAATGAAGTGTTTACAGCTAGCGTACTCAATGCACTTCACAGATTTAGCATCAGCCACTCACTAGTTCGTTCGCAGCGTGCAGCCATTAGGCCTAGTCATTTGGAGGTCCTTTTGTAGGGTTAATTCGAATGATGGCCACTAGTTCTCTTAAGTTGAGGAGTTGGAAGTTCAACAACTCATTATATTCCTGTGTGAAAAATATTTGTCTGACGGTATTCACATTTTTTTGTGTGAATTCGTACACACAGAAGAATTCGAGTTTCCAGTAGTGTTTCTTTAAATAGAGATCAATTTGGTCGGTTCCTCATAGGTAAACATTCAAACAATTAGCATGATAGAGTTACATGGAAAAATTTTAATGTTTTGGAACTTCAACTTCGCTCCAATTTGCATAGTGTGAATTCTATTAATGATGTCAGAAATCAGCTATACGAATGTGATGGCCAATATAAGCACAACAGCAATTCAAAGACTGAGACACATGGCATCTGCCAATAGAATGAAGGAATCAGCCATGTTCTGAGGGATACAACTGATGCTGCTGTGGGCTGTGGCTGAAATTGTCTCAGTGAGGAACTGTAGCGCAGAATGGCATGATGGTTTAGGGCCACAGGTAGATTCAGGACTACCTCTGCACAACACATGGAATGCTTGTTTGACCTTCCTGCAGCCACTGAATGCAAATAAATTAGCACAATTGCCATGTGGGCCCCGTTTAGAGCCCAGAATTTCGGACACCAAAATTGCTGCCACTTCTGTACCCCTCTGTACACCTGACAGCCAATCATTTGACAGGTTTGCATGGCAAAGAAGCTGGTCCAATTTGCCCCTATTCAATGACCACATGCAACCTTGCTAGGCAAATGCATGCACATGCACAAAATATACAAATATTTCAACCGGTGGCATGCAAATGCATGCACATCCACAATCCACAAAATAAACAATCATTCGAATGCATGCACATCCACAAAATGCATGGAACCGGTTACAATTCAACTCTTAGCTGTTACAAACATAACAACACTTATTCAAACCACACATCACTGTTACAATTGCCAAATAATTGTTTCAAAACCATACAAAAATTGTCACAAGACCATACAAAACTGAATGGAAACCAATACCAGTCATCTTTATTTTACAACAGCGGCGCAAAAACTGAATGGAAACAAATACCGCCCTCGATAATACAAATATCACACTATTGTCTCAACACCATGCAAACCGAATGCAAACAAATAGCAGTCCTCTCTATTGTACAACTCCTAACAGCATGATTTATTCCACTTGTCACTTATTACCCATCAAGATACAGCTGCAATGCTATGAAATCTCGAAAATTATTCATCCGCTCACTATCATATGCTACAAAAAGCGGCCTCACTTGGTGGTTGATTAACAATAGCGGCAGACGGCACAAAGTTGGGATGACGGTCACAACTAGCAAAGTCTCGGGCCGCTATGCTTACTCATCCTTATGAAGTTGTGAAGTGCCATGCAAGCAACTGTAATATGTGTTTGTGTTTCAAGAGGATAACCAGGAATCCCCTTCAATAATATCCTAAATTTTTGCTTCAACACTCCAAAGGCTCGCTCAATGCTGTTTCTTAGTGATGAGTGAGCATAGTTGAAGACCTCTTCTTTACCTTGTGGTTCTTCACGCGTTTGAACTCGGTCCAGATGATACCTCGTCGTCCCCAGACGGCGCTAGGTACCTCGGACGGTTCGGATACCCCGAGTCCACCAAATAATACTTCCTGCAGCGCAAGACCTGTAAGTATCAAGTACATGTAATTAGGATGCTTTGAAACACTAAACGGTACTAAAGTACCTAGTGGAGGACTCGGGTAGACATCTCGATGTTTGTCCAAAGCGCCATCAAACACTCTCATGTCATGGGCGTAACCAGGATAGCCAAAGATTCACAAAAGTGAATGTCAAATCGAAGTCACAGACTCGCCATCACATTTTGTGTAGTGTAGTTCTTACGACACAAGTATTGATTCACTAGTTCTTTTGTCTACTACGACCGGGATATGGGTGCCATCTATGGCTCCAATACAGTCCTTGAAGTGTGGATATAACCTACGGTTCTCAAGCCTGGGATGCATGGTTCTAAATTCTCACCTTTGGCTCAATGATATCATCACTAGCTTTAGGACAGATTTGAGCACTTTGTAGAACAGGTTATGCACAGTTCCTAGGGACCTTTGAAATATGTTTCTTGCTTGCCTAACTGATTGTGGTGCTCCAACTACCCAAAGGAACAGTCCCTAAGGCCTCTAGGGTGCATGATTTCCCACTAAATTGGAGTCCATAGTCTTTAACTAACAGATCATGAAGCATATAGAATAGTTTTGGGGTCATTCGATACATGTCATAGCAGGCCTCCTCATTGGCAAGATTTCTATGCACCCAATCAAGACCACTAAAATCCACAATCCTAGGCTCGCACCTAAGGCAAGATTTGTCAATATGCTCGGCCATTATGGACATACCAGTACACCTACGGCAGCAAAAAATTGCTTGTTGTTGCCGAAAATGGGCAAATACGAAGTGGTCAAACTCCTCGTCACTAGAGTCATCCTCCTCCCCCTCAGGACTAGTGTTTGTGTTGTGTGTTAAGTCAGGCTCTTCATTCACTACCGCATTCAACAATCCATCAGCAACATGAAGAAAGGGGCAAACAAACTATCACAACATTTCAGCAAAAGCATACATTAACTAAGCAGTTCAGTTGCATTGTTCCAATATGCTACCAACATGCTAGGTCCCTACTATGTTAAAGGGGCACACAACCATCGATACATAAATAGTTAAAGAGTTAGACCGAGGTAAGGCCGCTGCCCCCTAATCTGCGACCTCCTTCCTTCAATGCCACTAATCTCGAAATACATTGTCGCATCAAGATCCTTGATTATCCCGAGCACCCCCCTCCATTATGGGCACGACTCATCGTAGCCGCACTCCATAGCCAGCCTCCCTGATGTGTTTCATTTTGGCCATCCGCGCTTCCGCCTTCTTCTTCTCTTCTTCGATTTAAGGTTCAAACGGTTCGTAAGCATCATTGTACGAGGTGTTATTGCCGTTGATGGTCGCAAATGGGCCGGCAAATGTTTTACAAACAGTCCGCACAATGGGGCTCTTGATCTTCTTTTTGGGGACTAGTTGCTGTCGCTGGCGAAGTCGACCATCCATCACGTGCAATGGTGGTCCTCTTGGTTCCAACGCTTGCGGTGTCCCAACACCTTGGCTTGGTGCATCTCTCGTCCTCTGTCTCCTCGTCGCCTTCATCCGCCTCTTGGCGCCGTTGTCGCCATTGCTAATGTTCTGAACGTCCTGCGATGACCAGTGCATAAGATGTCGAACCATCAACAAAGAATGCCCCCTAACATTTTCTCCATCTCGTCTAGGTACTGCATGTTGTACCGTAACACCAAGAGCTCGAGTCCTGAAAAATAGAAGAAGCCTTTACTTCAAGATTTTTCCATCCCAATCATAAGTTGAACTAAAATATCATAAGTTGGACTTGGGGGTCTCACCTTAGCATTTTCTTTCCACCAAGCGCCGCCTGCCATAATTGATTCAACGTTGTCGCCGCGGCCTAACCCAGTTCCCGACATCATCTTATTGTTGATGAAGTGCCACTGCTTTCCTCAAATTTCGATAGATGTACCCAAACTGCTCATTTGTTATGCACTATACCACCAAAGGGCGAATTGAAATCTCCTTGAGACCTCATCCCAAAATGGCTGGATTCATTTTGCCCAAATAGCAATTACGGCCCGCAGATCCATGACTTGACAAAAGATGTCAACGAACTTCTTGACTTTTTCGTCGGTCCAACGAGCCCTATTTATTGCATCCTAAACGACCGAAACAAGCGCATTTAAATGAACGGGAATGTGCGCAACATGGAGAACGCAAGGTAAAGAACGTAAATGGCGCATGAAGATGTACCTCGGCCCACATGGCGACGGAGGTGGTCCTCGCCCGAGATCGCCCCCTTGCAGCCGGAGTGCGAACGGGTGCGGGTGGCACGCATCGTCGTGAGCAGCCATACCCCCCCCTTCGAGGCCGCAGGTTCGGGCGTAGGGCGTAGGGACGCCGGGCGTAGGGGCGTAGGGACGCCGCATACGGCGTATGGACGCCGCATAGGCAGCAGGACCGCCAAAGGGTGCGGGCGCCATGGAACGCAGGCCGCCGCCAGACGGTGCACCACCGAGAACGGAGCCGCGACTCTGGCGCCGCCGCCACGAACGCTGTGCCAGGGGCCGACGGGCGCAGACCGCCATGGAACGCCGAACGGGCGAACGGAGAGGCCGGGTCGGGCGGATCCCGAACTGCCGCCGAGGAACTGAGATCCGGGGCCGCCCGGCCGAGGATCCGCCCGTAGAACGCACCCCGACGCCGCCGGGATGCAGATCCGGCGGCTCCGACCGCAGATCGGCCACGCCCGCGGCCGCCCCGCTTCCGCGCCCCGGCGACCGGTCAGGCCCGCTGAACGAAGGAGGTCCCCAATGCTTTGGCTGTCGGACCACTTCGGAGGAGGTGTTGAGGTCGAGGCCGCTGAAGTCGAGCGGATGGGTTGAACGCTGCTCGACGGCGACGCCTCGCATACGCCGGTGCGTATTATCGGGTTGTACGGGACGCCAGCGGAATAGGGTTGCTGGGACGCAAGGAAATCCCGGGTGTCGCCGCCGGCGATGTACGCCCGTCGGTGCCGTATCCGCCTCCGTCGCCGGGGATTGCCGTGGTCGGAGCCCTCTCCGCCCGTCCATGGAGGAGGATGCCGGGGAGGGCGGTGGAAGCGTCGGGCCGGTGTGGCGGATCTCGGCGGCGGCGACAGAGCGCTCGTGTCGGGACGGAGGGGAGGAGAGAAGGGATAGGGTTAGGGTTGCGCTGAAGCCGGGCCGGGAGGGGACGAGGGTTAGGTAGGGAATGCATGGGCCTGGACGAAATGATGGGCCTGCCATGGAAATGTCAGAGAAACTGTTGTCTCTGCAAATTTGGCCCGAATTACAAAAGTTGGCCCAAAATATTTTTTTTGTGCCCCGAATTCTGGGCTCTAAACGGGCCGTGGAAGTTAAGTAATATTATTTTTGCCATAATCTATGTTCATGTACTTTAATGAAATCCTTCATTCTTCTTAGGGTGCAGGGTGGAGCTCCTTCCTCTATTTTCTTACTAGAAATGATTTGGCAGCTTGCAGCTCCAGTCCACTGCACATAAAAAAAAAAGACAGTTCCTGTTCTCCTTACATCAGCAAGGTGTCAAGCATGAAGCAAGTAGGGGCCATGCTGATAGCTTTACCATTGGGCTTGATGCCTCGTCTCCTAGCGCTGGCGCTAGGCTATAAAGGCATCATGTCACCTGGTGCTACAGCTGATAGAAGTGCGTACTCCCTTCCACAAATAAATGCAATTCTAAGACTTCTACAATTCTTTTTTAGTCGTTCGTCTTACTATAAAATGTTAATAAATATTATTTGTTTTGTTATGACTTATTTTTTCGTTAGAGATATTAATTGCACACAAAAACTAAATAAGATGAATGGTCAAAGATGAATCGTATAAGTCTTGTAATTGTGTTTATTTGTGAGACAGAGGAGTAGAGCTCAATCTCTGCTTGTTTTTTTCAGTACGTGTTCCCTGGCCTCTGATGGGTGGTACCGCTCAGCTCCTGTTTGAACAGTTTCAATTCTATTAGCGAGGTTTTGAATTATTTTACAATATTTAACACTAACAATTTTTAATGCTTTGTCAAACCTGTTCAAACACAAAGCTATAATACACACTAGAGCTAAGCATGCATAACATATGTATAGAAAATCAGGTGTGCAGATGTGACGGATGATAGAAGCACACAAAAATTTATCCACAGTGGTGGTCCGGTGGCGTGTCAGTTGTTAATTTCTTATTTCGAACTCAGTTCTCGCAGCAGCAAAAGATTTACTGCTTTAGCGCTGCCACCTACGAGGAGCACCAAGGTCAAAGTTATCGTGATTTCCATCTAAAACGTGGGGCACTGTTAATTCTTCTCTGAAACTTGTTTATTAAACACCTGATGAGGACCAACTGTTCAATCAAAACTGAGATTCAAGAAGTCCCCAACACTGTTAGGAGGAAAAGACAAAAGGCAAAACAACAGGATCATGCTTAATACATCCCTGTAAACTTTGACATGGTACTACAGACAAAGCGAACCTTCTAGATTAATACTGGTCCACGCAGAAAGAGCATACGTCACACTCAAATCCTGCATCATGCACATGCACGCGCATATCAACATTTGCTCTCATGCACAAGCAGCTGTTACGTCTGGGATGATCAGAATGGTACGAAATGACCTTCAGTTTCAAGTGCAACTACATGCTGTTCAACAAGTCTTCCATTAAGCACAACCTAGGGAGCCCGATTCCACAGTTGGGCAGTCAATTTTGGTTTCCTTCTGTACCACTGAGCAAGCAACTTGACGCGGCGCTGGCCTAGATCCAATGCATGACCACCTATCTCAACTGATGACTGGTCGTCAATGGTTTGCCCAACATGTTGTGATTTAGCATTTGGAACCACCGATTTTCCTGTTGCCTCACAGTCCTATTTTGAATGCCAACTCGGCCACTGTATAGTTCAGGGACTACCCTCCTTGCACCTCTCCCTTCCATCTCATGGTTCCAAGAGGTAGCAATAAACATGTATATATATTGGGAAATGGCGAGGCTGTGGGCGTACAAATAAAAAAAAAAAAAGAAAGAACAAACATTATTATCAAGTGCACTATAATTTGCAATGTCACCTATGTCTTTATTGTGCCATGCACGAACGCTGATCCCGTGGTCACTGAACACTCTTTAAATTGTCCAAAATTAATGCAAATCTTTTGTGCAAGTAGGTGAACCATGTAATGTGGATTGTTCGTACAAACAATTGTAAAGATTAACTATATGTCCTTGGTTAGTATGATCTTATATGATAACTCAATCAAGAATACTATGTACTAACAAGTGTTAACAATGGAATTTATTATACCCTCTAGCCCTACGATGAGGCAGCAGAAAATTTAGTAAAAAATGAAAGACAGAAGATTGTAGAAGACATTTTTATCATTTATTATTGCAAAATGTTGTTTAAAAATTCAATTTATTTTAATAATTAGGAATCAGAAAACAAAAATATATAATGCTGCAAATACATTGGCATAACTGCAATGGTTTTCCTAATTTTTTTGTCTGTCCTTTTGATACTGTCCTGCATTTCATATTATACATGTGTGCATATTTTCTGGATGTTCTTTGCAGAGGATTTGGAAATCAGTTATTTCAAGGGTCTTCAAAGCAAATAGACTGATTATGAACAGCTGAATAAGGATAATCGCCTCATGATTACGACCAGCTGGCCATCAAGGTTACATGTTTTTTTTAAAAGGGTCAGCAAGGGAGTCCCCTACCTTTTCTTTGCTTTCAATTGAATGAAAGAATGCATAGTACAAATAGGTTACAAGGCTTCAAGCCCAAAGCAAAAAGAGAAGGTTCTATGCTAGTATGTAACTATCTCTTCAAGAAACTAATTGGTTTCTAATATTGGGTTTTTTAACGATTATTCGATAAACCGTGATGGTTAACGATTATTCCATAAACTGTGATGGTTTTTTAATAACAACATCCACAGTTAATCAATTAACTATGACGTTTTTTAACGTGCCCGCCACGTATAGTGAATTAACCGTGGCAGTTTTTATTACATAACCACCACAATTAATGTTTTTAGATTAATAAAAATAAATAAAGAATAATATTTTAAAATCGTAGCGGTCTTTTAAATAACCGCCACGGTTAAAACAAGGCAAATGCCTAGTAAAAGATTTAATATAGTAGTGTGTCCAGCAAAATATCGTATTATACACCTGTGTACACATTTTCTGGATGTTCTTTTGCAGAGGATTTGGAAATCTGTTAATACAACAAACGTAACATCTCACCCAATTTTTTTTTTCCAATATGTTTAGCCAAATGTGTGTAACATATCGTCTCATGATTACGATCTGCTGGTCAACCAGGTTACATATGTTAATAGCACCTCTCCATACAAGATCTTATGGTAGATGGGAATGAGGCTAGCTCATGTAGCAGGCATAGGTGCAACAACTGACAGTGCAAGGGGGAGTAGTCTGTGTGGGTATGAGTTCTACCAGGCATATGTCCTACGTCAGCATCAACCAGTGCTCAGGTGGCAAGACTGCAAGAAACAAAGCAACAAAGGCATGGAGCACCGAAGAACTATCTAGTAACAAAGACCAGTGATATCTTGGCCACTGTTTAAAATTCAGAATAAAATGTGCTCCTGAGGCCTCCTACTACTATTTTTTTTCTTGAAAGTGTCAACACATATTGTTACTGATGTCCCTCTCATGTCTATCTGATGTCTTCCGGCAGACCTATCTGCGGCATGGAATAGGTATTTATATGTTGTCACCTATCCGGATACTCAATGAGCCAAAACATTGAAGGGCCTATATATTGCAAAACCAATGCTACCTGCTCTTGTGCAACCTATAATTGTTGACATAACACTTGAATTTTTTGTCAGGTCCATATTCAACGTGCTCATTTAGAGATATTTGTTTTGATGCTATAATTTTATTTTCAATTTGAAAATAACACACAATTCTAAGATACCTTCAGATATGTATATATCTATAAATAGAGGTTGTAAACTGCAAAAGTTGACGGTATGGATTTTTGGGATAGTCATGGCAAGTATGAAAACTGCAGCAGTTGAAATATACTTCATATTTTTTTTGCAGAACAAAATATACTTCATATTGGTTAATAATAATATGCATTCACTGCTGCTAAAAAAAAATCTTTTGGCAGGCGTTTCCCTTTTTTAACCACGGCAGGCAGACCTATGGCCTGCCTCGGTTGAGTGAAGGCCAGCAGCCAAGGCTGGGAGTCTGACACGTGGGCTATAGCCCCTCTAGCATGACGTGACATGGCCCTAGGGCAACCAATACATACTTAGCGTTCTCTGCCTCAACCAAAATGAATTAAGTTATAAGCCCATCTGGCATCTGCGCCACCTTATCATCCATTTGAAAGTCATGGAGAAGCATCGTCACGACGAAGAGATGTGGCACACAAGCCATCGTGAGGAGTTGGAGTCAAGCACCCGCGGCTGACGTCGCACAGCACAGATGTCCTGCACGTACCAGCATGAATGATGCATATCTATGGCCAGACACACATGAGCAAGACAACAATACACCGCCAACATCATTGGTGTTCCCAATGCCTCCTTGTCCTATCTTTTCACCAACATTCTTCACACCCTTGGTGTGTATGGACTACACTTCAATTTATCTTATCAGTATGCTCACAGCTAGCTCGATGTCCTTCATTTTTCCATCTAACTGTTGGTGGTGAACGTAACAATGTTGCCCCCATATAAATGGGAAACTGATATCTTAGCACATTCTGCGGCGTCCTCTTTTTGTAGGGCTGTTCAGTTAGTGCTGAGAATGTATGAGCCATCATTGCCAATCAATGCACAATGCATATAGCAGACCTTTATAATGATGCAAATATTTGACGCAAGTAGGAGACCTTTATTATGTCAATCATTCGTACGAACAATTGTAAATATTAATTATAGATCCTTGGTTAATATGATATGCTATGAAACTCAATCAATAATATTTCGTTTCAAAAACTCAATCAATAATACTAAGTAATAACAAATGTTAAAATTGGACTTTATTATACCCCAGCACCTATGATGATACAACAGAAAATTTAGTGAAAACTGAAAGAGACAAATTATTGTTGAAATAATATTTTTATCGCATATTACTGTCATTTTATTCAAAATGCAATTTAGTTTAATAACTAGGGATCACAAAACAAGAAACATATAATGCTGCAAATACATGGAATTACTGCAGTGGTATGCTCGTTCCAGGCTTAGTGTTTTCAGAGTTTTTTTCTGTACTTTTGATACTGTCCTCCAATATATATATATATCATATTATGCATGTGTACAGATTTTCTAGATGTTCATTGCACAGGATTTTTTGAAATCAATTATTTCAAAGGGACTTGAAAACTTAGAGGCTGACAAAACGTAACATCTCACCCAATTTTTTTCCATGGTGTTTAGCCAAATGAGAGTAACATATCGAGTAGCTATAGTACAGTAAGGATAATCTTCTCATGATTATGACCAGCTGGCCATCGATCTTACATATATCTTGATAGCACTGCTCCATACACGATCTTGTGGTAGATGGGAATGAGGCAAGCTAGCAGTCATACGTGCTAGAATGGACAATGCAAGGGGATCGTCTGTGCGGGTTTGAGTTCTAGTACCAGGCATAGGTCTCTGCATCAACCGTGCTCGGGTGGCAAGACTGCAACAAACAAGCGACAAAGGCATGGAGCGCCACCCATGTGCAGACCTATCTTGTAACATACGGAGTAGACCAGTGATATCTTAGCCACTGCTTAAAATTTAGAATACAATGTGCTCCTGAGGCCTCCTACTACTACTATTATTTTTATTTTTTTTTTGCCAGTGTTCAACACATATTGTTACTTGTGTCCCCTTCTCTCTCTGGATGTCTTTCGGCAAGGAATAGGTATTTATATATTGTCACGCAACTGCTGCTGGATACTCAATGAGCCAAAACATTGGAAGGACCTATATTGTAAAACCATTGCTACCTCCTCTTGCGGCCCTGGCCTAGCTCTAATGCATGGCCAGCTATCTCGACTGAGGACTGGCCGTCAATGGTTTGCCAAAGATGTTGTGATTTAGCATTTTGATCCACCGATTGTCCTGTTGCCTCATAGTCCTATTTTGGATGCCAACTCTGCCACAGTATATATAGTTCACGGACTGCCCTCCTTGCACCTCTCTCCTTCTTCCATCTCATGGTTCCAAGACGTAGCAAACAAATATGTATATATATAGGGAAATGGGCGAGGCTGGGCATACAAATGAAAAGGGAACGAAGCTAATTAGATAACATTATTGTCAAGTGCACTATAGTTTGCAATGTCACCAATGTCTTTATTGTGCCATGCACGAGCGCAGACTGCATAGTTTCTGCACACTCTTTTTAAATTGTCCAAAACTAATGCAAATATTTGGTGCAAAGTGACCCATATTATGTGAATCATTCGTACAAACAATTGTAAAGATTATTTATATGTCCTTGGTTACTTTGATCTCATATGATTACACAATCAAGAATTATTAACAAGTGTTAAAATTTAGTGAAAAACTGAAAGAGACAGAAGACTATTACTACAATGTTCAAAATGCAATTTAGTTTAATAATTAGGGATCAGAAAAAAAAAATATAATGCTGCAAATACATCAGCATAACTCGTTCCAGGCTTAGTGTTTTCAGAATTTTTGTCGGTCCTTTTGATATTGTCCTAGAATATATCATATTATACATATGTGTACACATTTTCTAGATGTTCTTTTGTATGGAATTCAGTTATTTCCATGCGACTTGCAAGGAAAAGAGACTCACAAAAAGTAACATCTCACCCAATTTTTTTTTCCAATATGTTTAGCCAAATGTGAGTAACACATCGAGTAGCTATCATACAGTAAGGATAATCGTCTCTTGATTACGACCAGTGGGCCAACGAGGTTACATGTTGATAGCATTGCTCCATACAAGATCTTATGGTAAATGCGAATGAGGCCAGCTCCTGCGGCATAGGTGTAACAGTTGACAATGCAAGAGGGACAAGACTGGTGCTACATCAGCATCAACCGGTGCTCAGGTGGGTATGAGTTCCAGTACCATGCATATGTGATATGTCCTACATCAGCATCAACCGGTGCTCAGGTGGCAAGACTGCAACAAACAAGCAACAAAGGCATGGAGCACCGAAGCACAGACCTTTCAAGTAACATAGTCCAGTGATATCTTGGCCAACGTTTAAATTTTAGAATAAATCGTGCTCCTGAGGCCTCCTACTACTATTTGTTTTTTTTGTGAGTGTTCAACACAAATTGTTGCTGATGTCCCTCCCATGTCTCTCTGTTTAGAAATGTGTCAAATTTTTTTGTACTAATGGGGTTACAGTGGACTTGTGTTGTAATTAGCAGTATAGGGTTAGGTGAGCTAGGTGTTGGCTCTTGTAACCCGCCCCTCTATAAAAGGAGGAGGGGGGCTGCAGTTGTAACCGACCTCATTCACGAGAGTGAGTGGCAACACGTAATGACAAAGCTCAAGGGGGCGCCGGCGACTTTGGCCGCTGCCCCGGGCGGCCGGTGTCATGGTTCGGGAGGAGCTCCCGTAGCATGCCCCGGGGATGTAGGCTTTGCCGAACCTCGTTACCAAACATCGAGTCTCCTGTATGGTGTGTGCTATATCTCGTGAGCATCTCGCTTAGGAAGATCCATGCAATCACTTCCCGCATTAGGGCGCCGAAAAGCACAACAATTGGTATCAAGAGCTATAGGTTATTTAGAGGATCTTAGGAGGTGAGGGAAGAGGTGGAGACTCGAGGATCATGCTTGACGGGGTGTTGCGGTGCTGCTCGGGGAGGCACAAGCTGGAGATGGCGGCGACCGGTGCTCGGTCGGTGGTGTCGCACACTCTAGGCAGGAGGCCTAGACCGCCTGATGGGCTGCAAGTCGGTGAGGATCGCCAGACGCGGGCGATCGGGACCGACACAGTGGGTCGGGCGAAGGCAACGCATGGAGCGTTGGCCTTGGCTCACGATCCAGACCGGCAGGGCCAGACGGGCGGAGCTGGGTCGATCGGAGCGCGGAGCACCACGGTGATGGTGGTGCAACCGGTGTTGCACAAGGGCTGCATCACGACATGGCAAGCAGCAGGATGTCGGTGATGTGCGGCCATGGTGCAGCACGGCTCGTGCACAGGAGGTGCGCGAGGGCGTCGTTGTCGTGGCAGGGCCTGAACGCGCGGGTGGAGCGCGTTCTACCGGGCCTACAGCAGGACGCAGGTGTTGTTGTCCGGGAGACAGCGGCGTGGGAGACGCTTTTGTTGCAGCATAGTTGCGTGTGCTCGAGCACGCGCGACTGAGGCTGCGATGAGGGTGGCGCTGAAGATGATCACAAGGAGCACCAGATGAGTTGTGAGCTAGTGCTTGGAGATGCAAGCACAAGAATGGCGGATGGTGCTTTGTTTCCTGCAGCTTGGCAAGGAGCAGAGGAGACTGTCCGTAGGTGTGCTGGAGCATATTACAAGGAGCACGAAGGTGACATGCAAGGGTGCAGGTGTGAATGCATGACCAAGTAGGAGACGTGTGTGAATGGTTGGGGAGCAGACCGTCGCATGGTAGTGCAGCAGTGCAGCTGGAAAGCAGTGGGGCATGCTGTGGAGCGCGGAGCAACAGCTGTGCGTGTGAAATTGGAGGACGATGCAGCAGCAAGTCAGTGATATTCATTGTGCAGCAGTACATGCATGCACTGTGGAGCTGGTCAAAGGTTGCAAGTTTGTGCATGGATGGGATCTTCATTATTTCACACACGAAGAGAAGCAAACAAGGAGCCAACACTTATTATTGTACAGGCGTTGCATGCATGTATGCGTGTGCTGGTGGTGCTCATATACGTCCATGCCTGACAAAGGAGTGTGCCAGGAAGGATTAATGTGCGTGGTCCCTAGGTACATGTGAATGCATGCACGCATGCATGTATGTGGAGGGTAGCTAATTAATTCTTGAAGACTTGTGATGCATGTGAGGGTGCAGTGTTGAGCAGAACAGGCAGGCATAGCTCAAGGACATGGCTCACTGGGTCCAATAAATGATGAGCTGAGGGACTGGTTCAGTGCATCGCAAGCAGAGCAAAACGAGAGAGCCACACTAGTTGAAAAGAAAATAGTGAGAGCTAGGTGGTTTGCTTAGGCGGCGGTGCGGGTGAGAGCTAGCAGGCTCAGCTCGGGGGTGACCAGTTGTGCTCAAGGTGATCATCAGCAAGCAGTCTGGCGACTGGTGAGGAGACACCGGTTGGAGCAGATGCCGGGAAGGAGACCCCGGAGAAGGTCGATTTGCCCGAGCCAGTTGACAAGGCGGGCGGATCAGGCGGTGAGATCATTAAGAAATCGATCAAACCGCGGGTCGGTAGGATGGCACCGACAGGTACCAGATTTGAGGTGGAGAAGTTTGATGGCAGCGGCAACTTTGCTCTGTGGCAAACTAGGGTCAAGGATTTGCTGGCTCAGCAAGGCATCCTAAAGGGTTTGCAGGAAAAGAAGCCGAACAAGATGGAAGATGAAGACTGGGAGGAGATGCAGTTGCAAGCAGCCGCAACCATACGGCTGTGTCTTTCAGATCAAGTGATGTTCCATGTCTTGGATTTAACTTCACCAAAGGAAATCTGGGATAAGCTGGCCACTCAATATATGTCCAGAACATTGACCACCAAGCTGTATCTGAAGCAGAAGTTGTATGGGCTGAAGATGCAGGAGGGGTCAGATCTCATGGAACACTTGAACGTCTTCAATCAGTTGGTTGCTGATCTGGCTCGTAGAGAGGTAACTGTTGATGACGAAGACAAGGCAATAATTCTTTTGTGCTCTTTACCACCATCCTATGAGCACGTGGTTACTACACTAACATATGGCAAGGAAACCATCAAGATTGAGGATATTACTGCAGCGTTGCTTGCTCGGGAACAGAGGAGGAAGAACAATGCAGTGGAAGCTCCTCAAGCTGAAGGTTTGCTGGTTAGTGGAGAATCTAGCAGGGGAAGGTGGAGGCCAAGAGCAAGAGAAAGAACAAGGTGCGGTGTTTCAAGTGCGGAGATTGGGGACATATCAAGAAGGAGTGTCCGGGAAAGAAGGAGGCATCTGCTAATGTTGCAGCATCAGTGGGTGACTCGGAAAATGACAGTAATATTCTCTAGTTGGTTGAGAAGATGGCATCTGTAGCTGTGCAAATTACAAGGGGTGCACTGCTGCAGGTGGAGTCACTGGGATGGAGTTTGCAAGGTAGCAGGTTTCCTGAGGCGGCGGGTTTGAGGCCAAGTCAAGCTCGTCGGGCTGCTCTTCGTGAAGCGGCAAAGTCGACAACTCAAGTCCGAGTACAAATTGTTCGTGCATGACAAGATTTCAAGGTGGCGAAATATTCGCCAAGGTGGAGATTGTTAGAAATGTGTCGAATATTTTTTGTACTAATGGGGTTACAGTGGACTTGTGTTGTAATTAGCAGTATAGGGTTAGGTGAGCTAGGTGTTGGGTCTTGTAACCCGGCCCCTCTATAAAAGGAGGAGGGGGCTGCAGTTGTAACCGACCTCATTCACGAGAGTGAGTGGCAACACAGAATGACAGGCTCGCGGGGGGCGCCGGCGACTTTGGCCGGTGCCCCAGGCGGCCGGTGTCATGGTTCGGGGAGGAGCGCCCGTAAGCATGCCCCGGGGATGTAGGCTTTGCCGAACCTCGTTACCAAACATCGAAGTCTCCTGTATGGTGTGTGCTATATCTCGTGAGCATCTCGCTTAGGAAGATCCATGAAATCGCTTCCGCATTAGGCACCGATAGCACAACACTCTGGATGTCTTCCCGCAGACCTATCTGCGGTATGGAACAGGTATTTATATGTTGTCACCCACCTGTTGGATACTCAATGAGCCAAAACATTGGAAGGACCTATATTCCAAACAAATGCTACCTGCTCTTGTGCCACCTTTAACTGTCGTCATAATACTTGAATTTTGGCAGGTCCATATTCAATGTGCTCGTTTAGAGATATTTGTTTTGATGCTATAATCTTCTTTTCAATTTAAAAAGAAAACACAATTCTAAGTTACCTTCTGATGTTATTGCAAAAAAAAAGTTACCTTCTGATGTGTATGTATCGATAAATACAGGTAGTAAACTATAAAATTTGACAGTATAAATATGGATGTTTGGGACAAACACAGGTAGTAAACTGGAAACTGCAGCAGTTGTAATATACTTCATATTGCTTAATAACAATATGCATACCCCTCTCACTGCTGAGAAAATCTTTTGGGACGTGTTTCCCTTTTCTTAACCGTGGCAGGCAGGCGTGTGGCCTGCCTTGGCTGAGTGAGCCAGCAGCCAAGGCGGGGAGTCTAACACGTGGGCTATAGCCGCTCTAGCACGAGGTTACATGGCCCTTGGGCCACCTATACATACCTAGCGCTCTCTGTCTCAACAAATGAATTAAGTTATAAGCCTATTTATATGACCTACATCCAACCACTTCATTACTGAGAATTTGGATAGCATAAATCTAGTCACCATGCATCATGCACATCAGCCCACTAGAATCAGCATAGCAGCGGGTTGAGTACCGTAAGATGGACAGCAGTGTAAGCAGGTTAAGCTAACATGAGAACTGAAGATGGAATGACAAAGGTATGAGCACGAGATTTGAGTGAATGACCACGTAAGAATCTGCATCCTGTACTCCTCGCATACGTTCTTCAACTGGCAGCTAATAATATCTGCCCATCGGCGCCACCTTATCATCCATGCGAAAGTCAGGGACAAGCATCGTCACAGCGATGAGATGAGCCGCAACAGCCATCATGAGGAGTTGAAAGGAGCGCAGACTCTCAGGTCGTCGTCTGCCGAAGTCAAGCCCTAGAAGCGGGGATCGCACAGCATACAAGTACTGTACGTACCAGCATGAATGATGTAAATCTACGACCGGACACACATGAGCAAGACAACAATACACCGCCAACATCACTGGCGTTCCCAATGCCTCCTCGTCCTATCTTTTAACCAACATTCTTCATAGTGTTGATTTGTTTGGAGTCTTTGGACTACACTCCTATTTCTCTTATATGAGTATTCTCGCAGCTCGGTCTCCTTCATTTTTTTTTTCCATCAAACAGTTGTTGGTGAACATAAGAATGTTGCTCCCATATAAATGGGAAATTTATATCATAGCACATTCATGCGGCGTCCTCTCTTTTGTAGTGTTGTTCACTTAGTGCACAGAATGTATGAGCCATCATTGCCAATCAATGCACAATGCATATAACAGACCAGCTACTAGTAAGTTTTTTTTCAAAAAAAAAAATGTTGAAAACTAAAGATAAGAACCTTCATATTGCAGCAATATTTACTCATTAGTAGGTAAGTAAGGAGTAAGGAACACGCGAGGTATATTTCCAGCCAAAAAAAAGTAAGTAATACAGGATTCAATAAAAATGACACTGTTTAACCTCTTCACAACTCTAAAGTAGAAGCATCAAACACAGAGTGACGGTTTTGAAACATGCACTCTCATATCTATTTGTCAGTAACTAATAAATGGTTAAACAAACAAAAATGGGACGCAACCAAGGACTCCAAACTATAAAGCAATGTGATTCATAGTGTTTCCTACTTAGCAACCGAACAACATTCTTCAGTCATTTCATACAGGCAACAGATCTTATAAAGCATTGAAAAGACTCTGCATATTCAGTGTGCGATATAATGTCTACATTACTAAATGTTTTTTTTCCAGGCTGAAGGCTAAAGATCTTATATACATGCACGAATCTGAATCCACTAATTGGTGCTCCTTCCACACATCATGTTCTCTTTAAGAGGAAACCACTGAAAGGTAAAGATTCTTTTGTTTTGTTCATTGTGGCAATACTGAAAACGTTTGTTATGTCGCAGTACTTTCTGTCATTGTGATATACTGTGGGACGTTCGGGTCTGAGTGCCTAGGCTGCTGAAAACTGGTTCCTGCATTCTCTGCCAATCCTTCTCTTTCAGCAGATACACGACAACACCATCGGCTCACTGATCACTCCCTTTCTGGCGTGTGGTGCATGAGGCTGGAGAATTGGGCCAGGACTGAGGAGTTGGCAAGCTAGGGATTTTGGGTAGTTCAAGAAAATTCCTGTAGGGTCTCCGACCCCTCCAGTTCACTAGAAGAAGGGATTTTGGACAGCTGGGAGACGATTAAATATATATAGGAGTTTTGTGCATCGTGTGGGCTAGTGGCCCCATGGGAAAACATATTTGGTACTATTATTAATTGAACGTGCAGAACCCTTCACTGATCTGTTACCTATATATACACGATCGAAAGTCCTGTGCATTGACATATTCTCGTGTTACACTAGCACCTACCACTATACATGAGATCGGAGAGGGAGAGACCCTTGAGATGTCGTCCATGGCATCAACAGTCAAGAGAATTATCTGTGAAGAATAATAGGAACCGGAGGCAACAGGATCACCAAGGATATTTGCAGTTAGTTGCTGATGCTTGTGATATCTTGGAGTGCAATGTGTCACTTTCCATCTGTGATATAATGCTAGATCAGATCGTTCTCATTTGAGTGCCTGGTACGATGGAGATGAAAGATCAGAGATTGATTAGTTTCTACTAGACGAAGAATAAGGAAGGAAATGAGCTAGCTTAACCCTGATTGCTTAACAAAGAGAAAGACAGACTGCACTGCGTAAGTTAGGAGAAGAGAAGATGGTGAGGCTGCTGAATCGGTGACTAGGGTTTTGGGATGGTTAGGCCAGGCTTAAATGCTTATTGCTGTCACCACTGTCATAGGAGAGCCGGTGTTGTTAGCCATTTTGTTTGTTCTCTCGGGCCAAATGCTAAGCACAGAACGACTTGATGCTAAAAAAAAAAACAGTTTTAACAATTCTATCTTCAGAGAAATCATAATCACAGCATCCTGGACAATTTGGAAAGTGAGGAATTCTATTATCTTTGACAATGGAACAAACAGCCTAGATGTTTGGAAAAGAATGTACAAAAGTGAGCTTGGATTGGTGTGCATCAAAGCCAAGCCATCAAAAAGCAATGCCATTAGTTCCTGGAGAGAGTCGTCTACGTAATTTTCTCCCTTTTCTTTTTTTGAGCATGGATGCTCCGTAATTTATGTACATGTACATTCTTTCATTTAGTTGAAAATATCAAAAAAAAAAGGTAGGGGACTCCCCTGCTGATCCTTTCAAAAAATATCTATTTTTCTCAGTAACTAATAAATGGTTAACCAATCAAAAAAAAATGGGAACCAACCTTGGACTCCAACTATAAAGCCTTATGCGAGCCATGTGATTCTGATGCATCCGAACCTTGGCTGAGCAGGATTGACTCACTTCCTTGCACTCAAACAACATCTATATATGGTTGAGAAATACCAGGCCTTGGTACGGTACTCCAGCTAACTCTTGAGATGTAGGAGCAAAAAAAGACCACTGAATTTTAGAGATTGAAAACAGAAAATAAGTAATGCTTCCAATTCTTATTATCTAGAATGCTTTACAACAGCCTCCTCTGTACGGTATTCCAAGACGTAATTAAACACTGCCACCCTTCTATTGGGTCCAGTTTTCAAAGTTGATACATGATGGCACAGTCGGCTTTCCATCGACTCAGCCTCAACTGCTGTGCGTGGGTCAGGAGAAGAAAAGACGTTGAGGCTGATGAATCAGTGACTAGGTTTTCGGGATGATCGGGCAAGGCTTAACAGCTAGTGTTCTTAGCCATTCTACTCACGGGCCAAATGCTAAGCTGTGAACGACTCCATGCTCAAAAAAAAAAAAAAAAAAAATGAGAACGACTTATGTGCACACACAGAGAACGAGCATTATTATGGGCCCCTTTGGTGTGCCTAAATGTTTTGTGAGATAAGTGTCAACATTTGTTTCAGTTCATATGGTTTGTTTTACTATTTTCTTCAGAAAGTTAGTTTCTTAAGTATATGAAGATATAAATTTATTGCACATTTATGATGGATTATTCATGGTACAAATACAATTATTACAATTGTAATTTTTTCATATACAAGAACCTTTTAAGTATGATTTTTGGAATAGTTTTCATGGAGAGTATTTATTTCTTCCTTGCGCGGCACGCACTAGTACAACCTTGATTTTCGTGGGCGGTTTTTGCAACCGCCACGAAGGGAAGGTCACCGTAAATGCAGGGATTAAACGTGGTGGTTTTGGGACCCCAAAAACCGCCACAGTTAATAAATAAAAAAATCCAAACCAAAACCCTAACGGGCCTAGATATGGGCCGCCGGGCGGGCTAGGGTTTTCAGATGCCGCCGCCGCCGGGCGGCGTCCAACCCACCACCGCCGCCGTTGTGGATCCGGGAGCTCCATGCCGCCGTGCTCGAGGCCTCCGTGCTCGAGGTGGAGCTTGCCGCCGCCATGGAGCTCGAGGTGGAGGAGCTTCGCCGCCGCCATGGAGGTCGCGGTGGAGGAGCTTGCCGCCGCCATGGAGGATGAGGTGGACGATCTCGCCGCCGCCATGGAGCTCGAGGTGGAGGAGCTCGACGCCGCCGCCATGCTCGAGGAGGAGGAACTCGCCGCTACCATGGAGCTCAAGGTGAAGGAGCTCGACGCCGCCGCCGTGCTTGAGGTAGAGGGTTCCCGCTGCGCGCCACCACCGGGTTCGCCTCGCTACGAGCCCGGCCGTGGCCCCGCGGCCGCGCAAGGTGGACTGGGTGCCGCCGCGACCTCCATGCCGTATGCGCCATGCGGATCTGGTGAAGTGGAGAGAGAAGGAGAGAGGAGGGGGAGCGATGTGGGAGAATGGGAGGGAGGCCCACACCACGTGAGGACCGGCCGCGGGCGGATCCGGTGAAGTGTGGAATGGTGGGTTAGGGCTGGTATTGGGCTCTAGTTTGGGCCTCATTTACGGTGACGGTTTTTTGAAAAAAGCGCCACGGTTAACTTATAACCGCCATGGTTAATTAAAAAAACTGTGACCATTAATTGAGGCATTTACCGCGGGCGTATTTTTTTTTGAAAAACCACCACGGTTCATAAAATGGAGTTGCCTCAAAAAAGATTGTTTGTACTAGTGGGTGGCAATTGCACTTGGCTCCATGACCTTTATGACCAAGTGTTGGTGCCCAAATGCATCTCAAAATACAAAAAACAGCTTCCCCCACCGCCTCGTGAAAAAATGGCACCCCGACAGCAAAATTGAAAACTGACAGAAAAAATCCAATTTTACTGTCACTTCAGCCCTATTGGAGTTTTCCTATCAATTTTGGGTTTTTTTCTGTTGGTATTATACCGACAGAAAATTTTGAGTTTCAAAGTAATCATCTGGAACTGGCATGGACTGGGCAAGAGCAAGGAATCCACTTTCCCTCTCCTCCCGAATCTCCTAGAATTGTAGGAGGAGGATGCGAGGAAGCAAGAGGTATTGGTTCACAGAGGGTCGATTGCGTAGTTTGGAATGGGCTCGGGATTAGCCGAGGTGTCATTGATTTTTATTTACAAAGTTAGGTGTGCTCACTGCTCACACACCTTTGTTGTTTCGATTAACACCCTATTCATTGGGAGGCCAGCATTGTGCCTTGGTCCGAAAAACACATGTTTTTCCTAGTAACTACAAATCAAACATTTAAATTATTTCTTTGGGTGCAATCAATTTGTTAGTAACACCGACAAATTATAGAAGAGCCTCATATTTTGTTTGGCCCTTCGACTTCAGCTTCTAGGATAATTTGAGCCCAGCAAGAACTAGGGGAACACAATAAAGGAGATTGTGTCAACTAAAAACAGAGAGAACATTGTGAGGACCGGAAAGCAGGATCAAAAGATGGAAGAAGACATCTATAATTAGGTAGTTGCAATCAGTTACCGAGCCCCAAACAGATAGAGCATGTTGCGCCACAAACAGACAACCAGCAGGGCTTTGAGTTGGTCGTACATCTGTTTTTCCATTAGCTTCATTGCCGCGAGCTACAGCTTACCAAATAGCTATGTATTGTCTGTAAAGCGGCTACTGCTTGCCAGAGCCATCAAGATTCTGTGAACTATACAAGTCAATGGATTATTCAGTGTTCTCCCGATACCTTCAATTCCTATAATCATAATCATTTTACTGCTTGCTATCTGAAACCACGGCTTGCTACCTGAAACTAGTGCTTGCAATCCCAATGAATTGTCCGGGAAAGAACTACTGCTTTTGCTACCTGAAACTTCAAGCACTAGCTATATATGCACAATATCTGGACTGTAAGCTCATATCAAGTCATGGGGCTATCCCATCAATTAATAATCATTACACATGCTGAATTTATTGCTATCTAGTTTTTCAGTGCAAGGGCATATAAAAAACATATCGTCAATACTTCTCCTCCAAACATACACATAAGTGCTGAGCTACACGTATCATCTTAATAAGAAGCAGACAAGGGACAAGAGGTGTGCAAGTTTTAGTCACAAAAAGAAAAGAGCAAGTTCTTGAATGTGTATGGCTAATGTTCTGGGTGGGGTGCCCTGTCTGAACGTAGCAAAGCAGTATCAACCAGCTTTTTTTGACTTGCTAGTATCTGAAGTTGAAGAATGACTAAGTTGCCAACAGTATCTTAGATTATCCATCGTTGTACCATTACAAAATCGAGAAGACCAAATGGGAGAACTCGATTGCAAATTTACAAATACCCTGTCTATTAACATCGGATCTAATAAAACGGTAGGAATTACCCTACGTACTGAGTGCTCAGCTATATAGTCCCAGTTGGGCGCACGTCATCGACTCCTAGTCAAGGAATGGGCAGCTTACTCGTCCGGTTAAACGAGTTGCATTCCGAGATCCGTTACAGGCATGCTTTTAGATTGACTGGAGCAGGCCTCGGTTAATCCAGATTAATGGAGGCGGTTGCTTTTGCCACCTCCAAAAATGCCTTATTCAGTGGTTCATGCTCCATCTCCCATCTATTGCTCATTCTGCCCACTCGAGTCCACCAACCACCTCCATCATCAACGACGCCCAAGGTGAGTTCTGGATCCAAGGTGAGTTGTAAGAAATAATTTATAGTGCCTAGAGTATCAAATAAAAATCTTACACACCCTCCAGAACCATGACACGAGTGCACCCCCGGCCCGGATCTCTCTTGATTCATGTAGAGGAAGAGGTTTCTTGACACCAAATTGTATTTTTACTAAATGTTTATACTTGCTGATTGAATTAACGGACGGTATTTAATTTGGGAGTTGGGTGGGGGCTTTTTTTTGTCAGATCCATCCACATTGCTCCATATTGGGAACATCTTGTGCCACACTGTTTCCAATTGGCCCACTTCAGTGAGGAACGCGTTGAATGGCTTGACTGAATTGGATCCTGTGTTCTCCTATTGCCTCCGACTCCTATAACTTCTTTTTATTCGCACCATCCCAACCCATATCCTATCCAAACTGCTTATGTAAAATCTACCCAGAATTTGGTTGCAAGAGTTAGCTATACACAATATCCCAATGGCAGAAGTTATTTATATAAACGTGGCAAAAGCAATGTCCCAAGTTCACCGCAAAAATGTTTAGACTCAACATATAAATATGGGTCTCAATTTTTAACTTATATATAGATGATTCAAGAACTTATCCTGTCAGATAATAACCATTTCATCCAATCCCTTTATTGCACTTTCTATCATTAGTAAACAAGCAAACAATTTTCAGAACCACTACCATTTTTCAGAGACGATGCTATAAACTAATTTCTGAGATGGTCCACCCTTAGACTAAAATCGATTTAGGCAGTTTATAATGTGCGCTTTTAGAAATAGGTGCATCACTAAAACTTTCATAAGTTTTCCAAATCTAATCGGATCAAGACAAACCTTATATCTAAGGTATAGAGCTCAAACATATAATGGAGGGTCCCCTATATATAGAAGCTGGATTGATGAAATTCATTATCAAGCGTGTGTAGGCGGAGCCTCTCAGCCCTTTCAATCCACCTAAGAATTCATACTGGCTTTCATCGCTGTCTCGAAAGTGGCACACATATGGCATTATTGGTTCTGGTTCATAAGCTCCATGTTTTTCTCGTTGAAACAGTTTAGTGGTCCCTTTCTTGGCTTGCATCAATAATAGTACGTGCGCCTAAAGTTAATGTTTAATAAAAGATTAATTTGATAAGCAATGTCACTGCAGCGCACATCGTCGGACGGATTGACGAAGTCAGGGTCATAGTGGCTCGGCCCTCTTGAGGCGCCCTCCGAAAATAGAATGAGGGGTGCTACACCAGATCTGGTGCAATAAGTAGTGCTCAAAGCAGCAGAAGAAATTCTTAATATATCATATTAACACAGAATATGAATTCCTAGCTAGAATGTAGTAGGTACAGAAGGGAGAGCTTCCCCTCAGCTCTCGGTGGTAACACAAGACAACAATGTTCCTTACTATTGCAGTTCACTAGTAAATAGATGAGGTAAGAAAAGGGTCGCTGGAGCACTAGTCAGGCAAGTTAGTGACAGCAATTGTTAGCGTTGATAAGAGTGGGAAGCACCAGGAACAATAGAAAGGTCCATAGCCAGATGCTGAGAAAAATCCTGATGGCAAACTCCAGCGATTGTCCTGTTCTAAGATCCAAGAGCTTCACCGACCGTGGTCTGTATTCTACCAGTTACTTTGTGCGTGGGGTGTGTGCAACTGCTCTCTCGTCATCCACCTGGTGGGTTGCAGCCTGCTGGGAACCACCTGTCCCACGTTCTCCCATATACATGAAACTCACTCACAAGTTACTACTCCCTCCGTCCCAAAATAAAAACGACGTTTTGGGTTTTCGTGCCACAAGTTTAACTCGATTTATAGAAAATAAGTAGAAGATTTAAATCTCTAAATAAATTTGTTAAAAACTAGATCAAAAGATCTTTCCAATGATACTAATTACGTAATATAAATATTAATTTTATTTTAATATATAATTGCCGGTAGATGTTTCTCGAAGCGAAAAACGCTCATTTATTTTGGGACGGAGGGAGTATTTTCCACTATGCTCAAAAAAAAAGTTACTACTTTCCACTAATTAGATGACGCAATCTCAGCCAGAATGAAGACATATATAAAGGAGCAATTGACACGCTAGAAGAAACTAAATTTTGATTAATCCTTTTGTCCAACAAACAATAGTCACATTCAATGTTGGTTGTCCTCATATGAGCTTTGGTTTGGTGCAAGAGAAAAAACTACAATTGTAATCAATCGTTCTCACGCCTGCTCAATCGTTTTTTGTTTCTCACTTTATTATTAGTGACGTGTATAAAAGATCAATTTTGTCCACTCATATGTAATGTGTATATGTAGAATGCTCAAAAGGATACATGTACATGGAGAGAAATGTCTGACGTAGTCAGGTTTGAGTAATATTAAATGCACATGCAAGGGAAATTGTGTGAATTGTGACGGGGATGGTTAGTTAGCATGCAATTGTCATGTTAGAAAAATAAGCCATTTTTGGTGATTTTATTTTAGTTTGTGAAAATGGTTTTAGAGGTATCTACTTCAATCTTAAGAAAGGAATATAAGTCAAAAGACTCTAAACCCTAGCGCTTGAGCCTCCTCGATCCGTCCCCTCCACCTGCGCCTCCTCACTGCTGCAAATTCATGCTAAAGAATTTCTCGGATCCCAAAAAATACTAGCCAAGAATGGTGATATAGAAAGTTTATTAGTGGACCTATGGTTTGATTTATAGTCACAAAGATGACACAATTTAACATTTTCTTTTTTTTTCAGTTCTGTCCAGTAAAAACACTCATAGTTGTGGCTGCCATTTCGTTACCGCCGTCATTGGCCATCCGAACCTTGCCCAGGAACTATTTCCTTCCATTTTCAACGCTACTTGGACCACATGGGATCTAATTCCAAGGCTATTCAAGAAATAGTAGTAGTGCTGCCCATTTTAGGCCTTGCCAGGCCACTGTCCATGTCTACTTATGGTGCCGCCCTGTTCTGTATTCCTTAGTGCAGTTGTTGTGCAGTCGTGTTCCATGTGAATGGAATTGAGCTCCGCAACCAGACCTGTTGTCGAAACCTCAACGGAAGGGAGCATATGTCGCCAGTGGTGAGGTCTGGTGCCCACCAAACCAAACCACACAAAACCGGTTCCACCCAATCTGTCAGGCAGCAAAGCGGCTGTTCTGTTCAATACAGATACAAACACCTTGGTTGGAGTATGGATTAGTTCAGTTTGAAACTATGGGTTGAGCTCCTGGGTTGGTGTGGTCTGCATTCAATTTGGGGTGGTCTAGAGCAGAGCAGACGAATGGAAGAAAATGGTTTGGTCCGGTTTTGGTGCAGATCCTGCACCATTCCCAGGTTACTGGTGGATCCACTCCTGTATACAGCTGAGTAGATATTTGCATGCATGCTGGTTAGAGTGGTAAGCACAGAAATACCCAATGCATCCCAGTCCTTAGAATGTTTATATCGGACATGACTGACCCCTCTATGACAACTGCAAGCTACATATCTGATATTTTCCTATCGATGTCCTCCCTTCTATCACAAATCTTATATATCATTCCTTACTGATGCATGCAGTGAGAGAAGCTATACATATGCGTATGGGTAACGATGTATTGGTAGTTGCATATATATTTACTGGGTGACTTTGAGTACATTCTTCACCTACCAACCCGGGTACAAACCACACGAGTTGTAACTGATCTCACGTTCTCACAGTCACAGCTATTATCCAAACTACCTATAATTAAAAGGAAACAAAAAAGAAAATAGTATAAAATTTTCAAGACTGATGGGCTTTAATTTCAGTTCCATTACATGACAGAAAGACAGGTTCATAAAAATCATATTGTACTCAAAGTAAACTTGGTAGTACAAAGCATACACAGACGTCAAATGAACAGAATAGGCCACATTTCATTTGCTGTCGACGAGCCACTCCTATAGCTGGCCAGAGCCAAGAGCAGTGTCGAAGAGCCACACACAAAATGGTCCCTCTTTCTTTCTCTTCTATCCAAAACCAAGAAGTATGGAAATGAAGCCAACAACCTAGCTGCCGCTTCTGTCAGCAACGTTCTCGTTCATGTCATCATGTGGTCACGTGGATACGGAGATTGGCTACAGCTACAGAGCCTATATCCTCACGCAATGGCATTGTGATTTTTGTTAGAAAAGGAATGACACACTCGGCGATTGTGATCTCCAGTAGTGGCATTGCGATCTACTTGGATCTTTACTTTGACGCTCCCTGCAAGCCCTGCCTCTCCCTCACACTATCACTACCTAGCACAATGAGTGGCAAGTGGGAATGGAGCTTTGCTCTGACTCTGTCATGGTCGGGTGCACGTATGTGAGATGGCGCCATGCCAGTGATGTGCGCCGCGCCCAGGAGCCGCAGCAGCCATGCAGGAAGGTGCGCAGGGCGCGAGAGACGGCCGGTGGCTAGGAAGGAAAGTAGGATAGCCTTCTGTTATTTGATCCTAAGATTGAGGAGGTTGTTGCTCCTTTTGGTTGGGCCTTTGGCCATATAAGATTGTAACCGCACACTTGAGATGCAATCAAGAATCATCAGCCTATGATCATCTCCCTCATCTCTAAGTCGGCAACTAGGGGTATAACCCAGTTGACGAGTCGGGCGACGGCGTAGGGGTATAACCCTGCTGGCGACGACGGATCGCAACTACTGAACGCCGTGAGTCGAGGTCCAGCTACCTTGGGCATCGCTGCGCTTGACACTCCTGCTGTCCAGTGACAACTTTGGACCTATGCAGGAAGACAACCCATTCGCGGAACCCATATTTCCCTCCTCGTTGGTACAGTCCTCCCAATGCCTCCCACTTCCATATGTTGCGAGTAATTATCAAATACAAGACCAATTTGTCCGCACACTGCTGAACGCAGAAGATAATTGTCATTGTAGGGAAAGAATGACCGATCCTCTACCCTAGAGCTCAAACATGACTATGTGGAATTCTACATGGATGCCAATATATATAAACTACAAAATTATCCCCGGGCTGCTGTTGAACTGTCTTAAATACAATTTTATTGCATCATTTATACCATGTGTTGTTATGCAGATATCCCGCTTCCAACCAAAGGTCACCATAAATCCAGATTAACGGAGGTGGTTGCTATCTTAAACGCAGCTTGCTGTGTTCATTATTATTGAATGTAAATATTGGACAAGCGCACATCTGTCCACTGAAAAATTAGTGTGGTTTAGCAGTAGAAGTTCAGTCTACAATATCTCGAAATAAACGTTTTTATATTTTTTATAAGAAGAATGTGCCTAAGAAGTAAATTTCCATGGGTAGTTGGTATGATCGCCCACACATATAAATTTTATCTAGAAAATTGCATAAAAAGGTACCAAAATTTTTTTATATTTTTTCAAATGCTCACCCTTTCTAACAGGAGACGTTCCTATTAATGGCACATCATAGTGTTTGCTAGCGGTTGATCTGTTGTGTCAATTTTTTTTTAAGACTACACAGTACAACGTAGACACAAAACACACATGCACACTCACTCCTATGAACACATGTATGTAAACCGTACCCCTATGAGCACCTTTGAATATGTGACATGCAAATATTCCAACATACATAAAAGACATTTATCTGTTACAACGAAATATTTAGCTCCACTTTAGTTTTTGAAAGACCATGATTCACATCACTTATTTTTACAAGTACTAGAGTCGAGATGAACAAGAACATCATAATTGCTGCAGTGAAAACATTCATCTATAATGAGCTCAAAACCACACTCATCCTTGGGTTGCTACACTTATTTTGTTTCCCATGAACCTCCAATTAGTCTATAGCACGATCAATGTTTGCAATAGGGTTTTTGCAATGCAGCTAAATATTTACACAAAAAGGTCAACCTCGCAACCTCTATGAAGCCATTCCCTTGGTCTTTCCATACTATTGGAAAAGGTTGATAATTTGATACATTTGATAGCCTAAGGCACTCCTGGCATGTGTCTGCTTGATTTGACATTGGTTGCGCCACATAAATAAATTAGAATTAGAATTAAAAATAATTTGATATAGGCTCCGGTGGAGGGTTGTGTGGATGGTTGCGGCTGTTGTGTCATGGATCAGCCGTATAATTTGATAGGCAGACTGTATACGAAGGTTCAGCTTTAAAAATTGATTTTCACATTTGAGCTTCTTATAAGCATACTGCCTCTGTAAGTGCCCAATAATTTGCAAAGGCGTTGATTGCTTAACAAGCTCACGCCTGATCGAAAATCAATTTACAGATTGAAGCAGGGCTTACCCTTGAGTGTCTCCTTAAATTTAAGATCTTGCTTGTAAGATCATTTATGTACGTGGTTGGATAAAAATAGCACCGCTCCAAAATAAAAATTCCTGTCTTCTGAAATTGATTTTGCAGTAGTCAGATGAGACTTCAGACATGCTCAATTCCTCATGTTTATTTCACTGCAATATTTTCTATATGTCGACACATATATATACATGATGCGGAACCAACATCGGCTAGCAACATGAAAAGTGAGGGGCAAACGGAACCCAACATAACAATCCTGGCACTAGGGGCTCAGGGCTCCGGGACACAGCTGAGACGGTCATGTTTTACACCCAGGACAGGATTCCTTATCCACAACCAATAAATCGAGCATATATAAGGTGTCCAATGTTCTCCCGAGGCCTCCCATGCCAAGTTTAAAATTAACCACTCTAAAGTTAAGTATCTTCTACATCCGGGACTGCTCTTATATGTCTGTACTCATGTAGTTTTAGAACAGTGACGTTCAATTGCTCAAGTCGCTCGTGGGTATATATATAACAAGCAGAAACAGAGACAATACTAACTTCAACAGCATTCACTATGCTAGTGTGTACCAATAAATTAAGTGGGAGCTTGATGTCCAGCCAGATTATTGAAGCTCTAGAAGAGTATTTCCTGGCGACCAAGCGGCTTGTTCAGTTGAAAGCTCTTCTCGAGCATCGAGGTAAGCTGTCACACGGCGAGCAGCAGAGGAACGCCGCTTCAGAGATGGTAGTGCCGCTCCTTGCATGGTGTAGTCCTTTATATGTAATATTGAGCGTTCATTGTTTGCTAGGATGGTTGCGCCTTCGGCTGTGTGAGTCCTCTGTCGGCCTTGTCTTTAGCGTGTCGCTTGTATGGTTACATTCTTCTTCTTAATGCAATGATACATATAATTTTTGTGTAATCGAGAAAAAAATAGCACTATCACATTATGTGAATCCAAATAACAAATGCCAACTGTTGTGACCATACACTAACTTAACAGTTCGGTGAAGATAAATTGCACTTGCCCTTTGCCAAAATTGTTATCTATGACTGATCATTGAGGAGCTGAGGACCACCCAGAGTCATCGATGTCTTTCATTTATACCACTGGTGTTGTTTGGAACCACTCGATTGAGCCGAATGACACAATTGATGATGGCTTTAGTGGCCCTTCCAGTGCTGTCAAAGGCAAACTAATGTTTCAAGCATGAATAAACAAGGCAATGGACCTAGTTCAGCTAAGAGTATGCAACCATGGAGAAAGCTTCAGAATTCCCAATGCATCCCACTCATACGGATCATACATGATGACTCAACGATGACAATAATATATCAATGGATATTTTGGTGTTGTTCACCTCTGCCTCCTCAATATTTGTTGGCAGCGACCCAAGATGTAGCTATTTATAAGTTATAATAGGAATGCACTTGTTTGCACTTACGGGTAACTTTGAGTTATATTCTTCACCTACAACCTGGATAACACCAGTAATATAACTTACCCTGGCCCATCTTCTCAGTTTCCCCAGGTACAATAACAAAGATAACAAAAAAAAAAAAAGGTTTCGTGATGGAACAAGGGCTCCTCCATCTGTTCTACGCCATGAACTATTGGTCCCCGTCATCAGCGATGATCCCTAGTCATAGCGAGCCACCTGGTACTATTCAATGTGTCTTCATTGCAAAATCGTGTAATCCTATTCAGTTTGTCTTTGTCCAAATATAAATCAAATTTATTCATCTCTATCCAAGTTTGTACAAAATATTACCAGTATCTAGAATATCAGATTAGCTCTAGTCAAATATTGATGAAATATGTTGTACACCTGCGACTTTCATTTGAATTTGTATATGGTTTGTATATTTTCTAGGAATTAATTTATAGTAAGAGCAGTTGGACGATGAGAAATTCCAGCTTGCAGAGCTCTTAAATTAAGTCCATAATTTTGATTTAGGGGGCTTCTAATACTCATTAGGGTGTGGTTTTTTACACCTACTCCATCAGCAGCCCGCAAATAAAGGTCACTAAACCTATTCTAGTGGAGACCGGCATACATATGGAACCCACATTCCAGCCCATATTAACCTTTGTTCCAATTACCTGAGCTAGTGAGCTCTCGGGGCATGGGAGGTTAGGGCCAATGAAGGTGGCACTGGAGGGGAGCCACGGTGGGGCGGAGTCCCCATATTTTGTAACTATAATTTGCCTAGTAGAAAGGTACATGTTTAGATTTCAAAAACGCAGCCCCCGCGTCGTCCTGTCCACGGGCGGCTCGGGCGGCAACGCAGCCCCGCCGCCGCCACCCTCCTCCACCCCTTCCAACCACCTCGCCGCCGCCGGAGTGGCTGCCGGAAGCACGCCAGCGCAGCCGCAGGAAGGTGGCGGCGGGCCTTTTCCTCCATGCTCGCCCCGGGAGGCAGATCGACGGGGCTTCCCATGGTCGGGCGGCATGGTGGCGGCCTCCTGGTCCGCGATGAATCCGCGGCCCAAGGGCAGATCCGGGCGATGCCGTGGCCGGATCCGGCGGCCCGGTGGGTACCGCCACCGACTGCGTCGCGGAGGGCAGGTCTTTGGCGCGCGGTCCGCGGGAGCGCGCCGCGAGGACAAGTGTGGGCGACGAGGTGGCCGCATCCCGCCGGCCATGGTGGCGTGCCGGGCGCCGGGAGGCGAACCGCCCCCCGACTGGATCCGCATTACGTGTGGCAGCGGGGGCAGCAGTGGGCTCGCCGGTGCGCCGGGCGATTTGGTGCTTCGAGGAGGGCTTGGGTGTCCGCCGGCGTCCGGAGGAGCTTCAAGAAGTTGGCCGCGGCGCTTGGATCAGTCGTGGTGACTTATGGTGCCCGGCGCCGTGGTGGTTGAAGATGGCCGGGCGACGGAGGCTTCATGCGCCAGCCGCCCTAGTGCAGGGACGGTGGCGGTGGCGGCGGCGGCGGCGGCGGCCTGCATGGGGCAGGGCATGACGCTCTCCCCGCGGGAGGCCCCGTGTGGGCGCCTTTGGCCGGCAGCTCGCCATGGTGGTCGGGTTTCGTTCCGGGCGGACATCCGCGCGTGGACAGCGGGGACATAGGTGAGATGGTGGAGCCCTCCCTCCTTCTCCTTGGCGCCTGCGGGTGATCCGTGCCGCCGCCCGTGGCGGGCCGGGTGGCTTGTGCACGTTCTTGCGGTGCTTTGTGGGCGGCATGGTGGGAGGTAGCGAGTCATTTCTTCGCGGAGGTGCTCCGAGACGGCGGGAGCGGCTTTTGCTTGTCTCGAGCATGTGTTAGGTGCGGTGTGGATCCAGGCGAAAGCCTTCACCGACATTCATGTTGGTATTAGTGGTGGCGGCGTCCTTGGGGCGCCGCTCTTCCCGTTGGGGACACCATTGTGGAACACGAGTGCCTTATGCATGGAGTCTCGGGTGAAAACCTGCGGAGACTCGTCTCGGCCGCGACGATGGGGTGGTTTTGGTTGGTCCGCGTGCAGCGACTATGAAGGTGTGCAAGGTCTTTGTATTGGCGGCAAGGTGCAGAGGGCTCATGGGTGCTTGAGGCCCGGAGTTGGCATGCTTGGTGGTGGTGACCTCGTGTCCTACTGGACGGAAGTGGTGCTCTCCTTGTGGTTTCGGATATCCGAGTCCCGGGTAGTGGAGTAGTGGAGTGTGAGGCGATGGGTGAGGCGAGGCCCCCACGCAGCAGCTGCTCCTGGTTTTCATTGGTGCCGCGACGGGATTGTTCTCCGACGCCTCGTTGGAGCCGGGGGATCGACGACCGTGGATGTGTGGCTTGGGGGTGATAGTCCCGTGGTGGAGGAGTTTCGTAGCTGTTTGCTAGTAGCATTAGCAGCGCACATGCGCCAAAGAAAATAATAACAGCGACATGCATGCATGCATGCAGCAATAGCAATGCACTGATAACAATAGCAAAAAAGACACCCACACCACAAATGGCATGTTTCTCGTGTCTAGCCTTTTTTTTGTCAATGGGTCAAGATTTTTTTTGCGGTAAAACTTTGTACTCTAATAATAAAAACTTTGTACTCCAACAATAAAAACTTTATACTCTTAGATGTAAAACTTTACATTCCATATTTTGAAACTTTGTACTCCAACAATAAAAACTTTGTACTCCAAAAATAAAAACTTTATACTCTTAGATGTAAAATTTTGTACTTTAGATGTAAATTTTTGTCATCACGAAAAGTTTCTCAAAACATATTCAACATGGATCTAGTTTTATAGATCTCGTTATAATAAACGCGATGGTGAAAAACGGAATTGAAAACGGACGTTTGACAAAGAAGTTATTACATTTTAAAGGAAAAATAAAAAAAAAATACGGACCCCTCGCCTCCGGTTCGCATGCACCGCGCGCCAAGACAGGTTCTCGCTGGCGCATACGCGTCCGTGACCGATGAAAACTAACCAGAAATAGGAAAGTGGGTGTAGACAGAAACCGTGCGCCAGAAGCTCGCGGCGCACGCGCCCCGAATAAGGTTTCGAACCAGAATCGAGTAAACACAACCTAAACAATAAAATAATGCGGCAACCTGAGTACTATTTAGGCAATCCACCGAATCATAACGGAAGTAAGCCGTATATATCTATAAAATAATGATGCTGCTTCATATTAGCTCCGTGCTTGGCATGGACCCGAACTGAATAAAGCAAGGTCTCTTATGTTCTTCTTTTTCAGATCTCATGCATAGATTAAATCCTCTAAAAGATATATTTGATGATAGACCGGCGCTAGTAAATTTCTCCATATTTTTGCAATATTTCTCATCAAAATAAATAGCTCCAAATTGAAGACCAGATAGTATTAGAGAATTGTTGGCTGCAATATTTAAATTACCGTTGGATATGTCTCCATGAACATCTTGAGGAGTCGTGGCCTTATCATCCTCCCTTCCTTGAAACAAAGCCGCCCTCGGCTTTGATAAATTCTCACATGTCTTCTCTATTAATGGGATCACCTCACCCTCTGTCATATCCAATGCCTTTTCAGAAGTTGTGCACTCTATTTCACAAACAGTTTGGAGCATGATTTGATCTCGAGTGTCATTAGCTGTGGTACTTGGACCATGGAAAATCCCATCGCTATGCTCCTCATGAATCAACGCCAACTGTGGCTCTGTGCTAATAGACTCATTCTGTTTTGTCCATGAGCTGCCCTCCAAAATATTTGTGTCAAGAAAAGATTTCTCTGAACCAACAGTTTGGGAACCGATGACCACAGGTCCCCTACCACCTTGCAACAAAATAATTTCTGGATGTGATATTTCGTTGGATGACTCATTATCAATTTGTGCACCTTTGATTAATGGAACATCAGGGACACTAGCAATAATTATTGGAGCAGGAACTACCTCATCATTCTCCGTCCCTTGAAGCAAAGCCGTCCTCGGCTTTGGGACAATTCCAGAAGCTTTGTTCTTCACTTTCATATAAGGAAAAATGGCAGCCTTAATAGCACGATCATGCATTGGTTCGAGCACATGGTGAACTCCCTTGTGCACAAACGAATAAGTATTGGAGCGACCGCTATGAGTTGCATCCAAATCAAACTGCCACGGCCGACCCAATAATAAATGACATGCACTAACTGGTGCAATATCACAGTCCACAAAGATCAACATAATTTCCAATAGAGAATTTTACACGTGCCTTATGAGTAATTTTGAGTATGCCACTTTGATTCATCCATTGCATATAACGCGGCATTGGAAGTCTCCGCGTAGATAAAGATAAAGCATGAACAATATCTGAACTAATGACATTGGTGAAACTGCCACCATCAATAATGAGTTTGCATACCTTATCTTTAATCGTGCATTCCGACTGAAATATAGCAGAGCGTTGTCCCTTCATAGTAGCAATAGTACCATCACTATGTATTTCTCTTGCCACCATAGATAATCCATCGGACATATCACCTTGATCATCAATTTTATGCTCAGACTGAGTATCACAAGAAGACTGCAGCCCGGATGTTACAGAAATGTCATCACTCTTATCTATAGAAAGAACCACACTCTTATCTATAGAAAGAACCACACTCTTATCAATAGAGATCTGCTCAGGCACTCTAGTCTGTAGAAACAATTGGGAATCTTCTTTGTGTATTTCTTTAGAGCTCTCAATTGGCTTGGGAGCTAGAAATTTGTCGAAAACAGCAGCAATGTTGTCAACAACAGCATCTATAGCCTTTCTTCTTGCATCATAAACAAATTGCCGTCGCATAACGTACACGTCATATCTCCCCATGTCCGACAAGGGTCATCCACATGAAGCCACCATTGCAAAACATTGTTATCAAATGTTTCTTCTGCATAATACATCTTTGTGACTGAATTAAATCCCACGACCCTCAAAGAAATTTCCCATAGCATCTTGCCAATCATAATATTCACAGGGCCTTGTTGCGAGAGATAGCTTTGGCATAAATTTCATTTGATCGAGCAAATCAAACTGATCCATCATAAATCAGTAGCAAAACTTCAAAAGTACCGTGAGCAACCTGTCTCTGGATACCACCTGATGAGGACTCGCTCTACGCCGTCCGAATATTTGTCCCAATCTTTCACGGTACAAGAATCAATAATTAATGTAATCTAAAATTTTATTGGATGCTTGAAATAATTAGCAGTTGACGTTCTGAATTCTTCCCTTGATCCAAGTCACAGCGACCAAAAACTTTCTCAATTCCCAGCAACAGTAACCAACGTGTATATATGTATGTGTGAATTATTTTAATCGGCCACGAAAACACACAGGACTAGATCACCAATTTATCAATGATCAATCGGCAAACACTAGTAGCTATCTCAGAGACCTTCAATGCCAAGAGAAATTAAAGCTAGTTGAAATCTGATAACTCAGTCAACACTAGCGTGCAATTGGATCTTGCGAGAATAGAAAATTTACCAACACCCGTAAATCGGATCAACGAACCAGCAAGACCAATTATCTTGTTTTCCAATCAAATGAATCAAGTAGCAATAAAAGAGATCGAAACTTACAGAAATTGCAATCCAAACCCTAGATAGATAACTTCTTCCACCCGCGGCTCCGAGAGACACGATCAGAAGATGGGAAATTCCGGCGGGGAATCCGGCGCGACCAAGCCACGGCAGCTCGATCACGCGCCTCCACACAATCCGAGGAGGATCGGCGATAGATGAGATCGGAGGAGAGGGCCTCTCGCTGTTCGTAGGAGAAACCCTAGACAATTTAATCCAAATCCAATCTGCCTAATACAAGGAGCAGCCGCTCCTAATATGTCTTGAACTGAATAAAGCAAGGTCTCTTATGTTCTTCTTTTTCAGATCTCATGCATAGATTAAATCCTCTAAAAGATATATTTGATGATAGACCGGCGCTAGTAAATTTCTCCATATTTTTGCAATATTTCTCATCAAAATAAATAGCTCCAAATTGAAGACCAGATAGTATTAGAGAATTGTTGGCTGCAATATTTAAATTACCGTTGGATATGTCTCCATGAACATCTTGAGGAGTCGTGGCCTTATCACAGTGTATGTTCAGAGGAAAGCGCTGAAGAGGATAGGTGATAGAGGTGACAAGTTGGAATGCATAAAAGTGTGGCCTTGGAATCGGAGGCATCAGGAGCACAATTCACACTTTAGTTGCGTTTGGCATGCAATCATTTTTGTTCTCACTAAAATCCAGGGAATCCAAGACAAACGGTAAAACAATGAAATGTTTTAGCTTAAAACGTTCAGAATGATTCGAGATGTGCTGCCTATGAACATGAAAGATGAAAAATATGGTTTCTCACTGATTCTCATTCTTCCAACGCCCAAACAGTAATAAGTGATTCTGATTCACCATCCCAATAAACAGCCTCAACTCTGACTTCTATTTTAATTTTTTTAATACCTATGGAATGTGGGGAAATATATTCTACTGGAAGCTCGTGATGCCAAAAAGAACTGGGAATTGGCTACATACAAAACATGATTGCTTTGTAGATTTTAGGCATTTCTCAACTGCTGCTCTCACATTTTTTAAAAAAATGTAAGTGAATTTGTTCCAATTAATAACAAATACAAAAATACGAAAAACATAACTTGATGGACATGAAATTTACTCTGTTGCTGGAAATCATCCTTTTGGTTTGATTTCATATATATAACAGAATTTGATGCATTCTCAAATAGTTTTGCAATATTTGACCATGGGGGCACTTATATTTTTCTCATGGGCACAGTCATGGATCCCACCATTTTGATCTGTCAGACATATCCGTCCTATAGTGGATCCATTTTTCATGGCATCAATTGTATCAGTTTACTTATATTAACCAATATGAAGCATATTTTAACTGCACATCTGTCATACGTACTTGCCATGATTATCAAAAAAATCGATACTATCAACTTTTACAGTTCACTACCTTTATTTATAGATACATAGACATCCGAAGGTATGTTAGAATTGTGTGTTCAGCTCAAACTGAAAAGCAAATTATAGCACAAATATCTCTAATTGTGCACGTTAAATAAAAGTGCAAGTAATAAGAATGCCCACAATAATAGGTGTGGCATACGAGCAGGTATTATTGTTGTGCAATATATATATGGTCCTTTCAATGTTCTGGCTCATTGAGTATCAAGCAGATGGGCGAGAACGTATAAATACCTGTCCCATGCCACTCATAGGTCTGAAGGAAGACATCCAGAGGGACATAAGAGGGACATCTGTAGCAATATGTGTTAAACACCAGCAAAAAAAAAAACATTGGAGTAGGAGGCCTCATGAGCATGTTTTATTCTGAATATTAAACAGTGGCCAAGCTATCGTTGATCAATGTTACTAGACATGTGGTTGGTGCTCCATGCCTTTGTCACCTGTTTGTTGCAGTCCTGCCACCTGAGCACCAGTCGCAAATGTAAGAATGGAAACAACAGTGGGAAGCTCTGATCCCCACGCGTTACAGCTCCCAATTGAAGCCTGGTTGAGGTATGACCCGTGTAGCTAGCGCTAGTTCGAAATATCAGGCGAGACCTGCAGCAAAAAACCTTGACAACTCCCAGTATGTGCTGGAGTTACTAGCAATTGTGTTGTTCACAACATGATGAATCTGGATGTGCCAATGTACGATATTGCAGTGGTGGATTATGGGTTGATATTGTTGGTAAAGAACTGAACCCACCCGGACTCCTTGCATTGTCCGGGAAATGAGCACCTATACCAGGTACAGGAGCTGGCCCCATCCTCACACGGTCATGTATTGAGTAGTGCTATCAATCAATATGGATGGCCTGCCTGTCATGTCATGAGACAATGATCCTGTACTATAGGCACGTGATATGTTACTCTCATTGGCTAAATATACCATGGAAGAAAATCAGGTGAGATGTACATATCTTGCCAGCCTCTTTGCTTTTAAGTCCCTTTGCAATAACTGATTTTTGAATCCTCTGCAAAGAACATCCAGAAAATGTATACACATGTATAATATGAGAAAATGTATACACATGTATGATATGATATATGGCAGGAGAGTATCAAAGGGACGGACAAAAAATTCTTAAAACACTAAGGCTGGAACGTGCATACGACTGCAGTTATAATATGATATAAGGCTGTTAAAACAATGTGTCACATTTTCGAAATCAGAGACCATGAGTGTATTAAACGTATCACATTTTGCCCTTATAGCAGTGAGGGGTGTGTTAAAAAATATAATATATTCATAGCCTAAGCCACTAACACCTTGCCTATAAATAGCTACGTTCTTACCACCAAGACACATCTGTGTGAAAAACAAAACACGGAGAGAAAACAAGGGAGAGGAGGGAATATGGTCTGCCAAACAAGGGCCATTTTCCTTTGGAGTAGGATGCAACAGGAATTCGGATATATGTTCCATCCAGCAGTGGCTGGACTAGCTGTTACGAGTGCTAACAGCTTGCTGTCATCAAACGACTGCAAAACTTCTTGAGGCTTGATGGGGATTGATGGAGCATTATATTATGGATAGTTAAAGCCACTAAGTTTTGCAGGAAGACAGGCAAAAACTGCAATCCTGCATGCACTAATTGCCTCCGTACACATTTAGATGAAGGGACCCTGGAATATATATCATCCTTTTCTATATACGTAGATGCAAAACATGTTCTTTTTTTTTAGAAGGGACGGCAAAAGTTTTGCCGTGATTTCTATTAGACGAAAAAAAAGAAAAAAGGCAAGTGCCAGCCCGGTTTTTTGACTGGAAACCGGGCCAGAAAAACCATACAAATTAGAGGGTACCCTACTCCACCTGCACACCTAGTTACCAAGTCTACTCAATTCGCGCCACAATTAGCGCCCACTCAACTTGGTCGGAACGACCCAACTAAAACAACTCAAACACAACTAACAACTTGGATGGGAGAAAATAGACATGAAGCTCTGCTCGGTTGGATTGGGTCGTCAACTCGAGCCTCCATCCACAACAACCAGTCGGATTGGGACCTCGACATGAAACACAAAACACAACTCTACACCACCACCACCTGGGAGAGGAGCCAAAAGCAGGCCGTCGGAACCTGCGCCGTCGTCGCCAACGCTGTGCCACGCCCGAAGCCGCAGCCCGCTGCAAGCCCAAACAGCTGGGCATGACTAATTGGCGCCGCGTGCACCAAATGGCGTTAGCGGCGCATGCGCGCCGGCAACAATAACGGCGCATATGCATGCGGAACTTTGAGTCAGAACTTTGAGTCCAAACGTTTCAGTTTGACTCGAGCCATGTTGTCGAGTCTAGTCGGGTTGTGCCTGCGCGCTATATTAGGAGCGGCTGCTCCTTGTATTAGGCAGATTGGATTTGGATTAAATTGTCTAGGGTTTCTCCTACGAACAGCGAGAGGCCCTCTCCTCCGATCTCATCTATCAAGCCGATCCTCCTCGGATTGTGTGGAGTGCGTGATCGAGCTGCCGTAGCTTGGTCGTGTGCCTCGGATTCCCGTCGAATTTCCCATCTTCTGATCGTGTCTCTCGGAGCCGCGGGTGGAAGAAGTTATCTATCTAGGGTTTGGATTGCAATTTCTGTAAGCCGATCTCTTTTATTGCTATTTGATTCATTTGATTGGAAAACAAGATAATTGGTCTTGCTGGTTCGTTGATCCGATTTACGGGTGTTGGTAAATTTTCTATTCTCGCAAGATCAATTGCACGCTAGTGTTGACTGAGTTATCAGATTTCAACTAGCTTTAATTTCTCTTGGCATTGAAGGTCTCTGAGATAGCTACTAGTGTTTGCCGATTGATCATTGATAAATTGGTGATCTAGTCCTGTGTGTTTTCGTGGCCGATTAAAATAATTCACACATACATATATACACGTTGGTTACTGTTGCTGGGAATTGAGAAAGTTTTTTGGTCGCTGTGACTTGGATCAAGGGAAGAATTCAGAACGTCAACTGCTAATTATTTCAAGCATCCAATAAAATTTCAGATTACATTAATTATTGATTCTTGTACCGTGAAAGATTGGGACAAATATTCGGACGGCGTAGCCGAGTCCTCATCACACTGTTTGGTAGTATATGTACTCACGTAGTTCAAGTTGAACAGTGAATCTCAATTCTAATTTGGTTACTTTGACCAGTTTGAGACTACTCCAGAAACTCGAGCGTGCAACAGCTCAACAAAAAAACATGAAGTTTGGAGCAGAGTAGGTGGAGGTGTACCTATTTGGTTGAAAAACATGAGCAGGGAAGTACAAAACTGGTCTTATATACAGCTGGAAGCCTGGAGCAACAAGGAACAAACAAGTCAAGCGAATAGCATTCGCCAGCGTACGAGAATTTCTCTTGTCCTGTAGCAAGTGCTTCGATCCCTGTAGTATTTCATAGAAAGTTGGTGTCTATTCTGCTCCTGATGTTTCCAATGCCAAGCGAGAACCACACAGTAAAATGATCTTGTACTACTAGGACTGCCCTTATGCGAACTCCTATATATAGTTTGATCTGAATAGTGAGGCTCAAGTGACATTGGTTTCTTATACAGATGGACAATATATAGCTAAGGAGAAACGTTCCTGTCCATCCACATTGAACTTCATAGTGGTTGTACTATTATATTAAATGCTGATCTCATAACTACCATGTGCAGTGTGAACATTATACAAACTAATGCTGTGGTACTATATATCATCTTTCGAGCTGCGAACTTATCTTGTAAACTTATGATTAATTTCAGTGTAACACAATTTGTTTGGACCGTAGCTATTATTTTGCTGATCGCCTCCTTCTACAAAACAGGTTAAGGTCCATATGCCCTTTATGATCCAGTATTGGTGCCAAATGCGTCTCACAATACAAAAGGCAGCTTGCCTCCTCCACAAATTATGGTGCCAGTTTTGTTTGGGTGTAGGATTAGAGAAGCCTCATATTTTATTAGGGCCTTCGACTTCAGCTTCTTGGATAATTGGAGCCCTGCAAGAAGTTGGGGAACGCAATAAAGGAGACTGTCAACTCAAAAACAGACAGCAGATTGTAAGGGCCGGAAAGGAGGATCAAAAGATGGAAGAAGACATCTATAATTAAGTGGATACTAGTTTCAATCAGTTACAGAGCCCCAAACAGATCGATTGAAACGAGTACCGATATACCGCTCTCAAGTACCAAGATACGCCACAAGCAAACACCCAGCAGGGCTGGCCAAGGCTCTCAAGAATAACAGCATGGCAGCTTTGAGCTTGTCGTGTCATCTTGATCGAACATCTATCTGACGAGTACCAAGATAGCTCCATTGGCTTCAGTATGTTAGATTGTTTCCAGTTCGCTTCCTTGCTCCAATGCTCCTTCCCTCGTCTCCTCAAGATGTGATTTCTTCAAATTTTTCACTTTTGTGCCAACCCAAAATTCACCTTTTATTTATAATTTTGTGGGGTTCCTTCCATTTTTGAGTTTGAAATTGATGCTAAAATTGCTTGCGATCTCTCTCTATATATGCTTTGCGTGACAATTTCAGTTTCAGAACAGTTGCAGGATTTCAGAATTAGCCAAAAACTAATAGTAGTATTCCATTTGTGTTATTGTTGTGCACAGTAAATTACTTGTGAATTCAGGTGCAAATCATTTCAGAGCACCCCAACAGGGCTAAGTTGTCATAGACACATAGTAGTAGTATTGTTTATTTTATTTACCACAACTAAATAAAAAGGACAGTTATACTATTCTGCAGCTCATTTAATTCATTTATATGGGTGACATTGGTTTAAGGCTCAATAAAAGTTGTTGTTTGGTCTCTTTCATGCATGCATCTGAGACGTTCGAGAAGCAGAGACCATGAAACCTTAATAGATTATTCTATAACCCACGAATACCAAGACCTTGAACGCCACTTACAGAATAAAGGAGTGTACGTAATTTGCCTGGACGATGACTGAATCTCATTCGAGTGTGGTCTTGCACACATTCCAAGTCCACAATTAGGATGTCTTCTTCATTTGTGCCAACTGATCCTGGGATATACGCATCATGACACTCTGCGCTGTCGTCTCCATGCTCGTGCCGCGCAATCAGAAAATCATCCATTGATCTATTTTCGACAATGCTCCATCAATCCCTGTCAAGCATCGTGAAGAATCGATGTGCTTCAATGACTATATGTTGTTGGCACTCGTAACAACTAGTCCAGCCACTGCTAGATGGAACATGTATTCGAATTCCTGTTGCATCCTACTCCAAAGGAAAATGACCTTTGTTTGGCAGACCATATTCCCTCCTCTGCCTTCTTTTCTAGTTTTTGTTTGTCACACAGATGACTTCATAGGAAGAACCAAAGAACATTGATATTTTATAGGCAAGGTGTAGTTGCACCAGGTGAGTCAGTGATAATAACATAGCTACCTATCACATGTCAATCTATCTCTTGCCGAGACAATTGTATATGCCTTGGATAAAAATAGTTGGACTTTTTTTCTAGAAGGTGGCCACACTAAAAGAAAGTATCATTTGGTCAAGTGGACCATAATCTGCAAAAACAAGAAAAAGGGTGGCTTGGGAATTAAGGACATCAGAAAAAAATGAATTTGAGCCTTCTATGCAAATGGTGGTGGAAACTTGAGAAAGAGACAGGTTTATGGCAAGACATAATTAAGCACAAATACCTTAGTGGCGATTCTATTTTAACTGTCAAGCATAAACAAAATGACTCTCCCATTTGGTCAGATTTGCTGAAAGTCAAAGACTTATACTTACAAGGTAGAAGAATTAAGATTGGGGATGGTAATAATACATCTCTGTGGAATAATTGCTGGTTGGGTGACAAACCTTTATCAGTAAAAACATGAAACCCCTGTTTAAACTTTGTGAACAGTAAAAACATCACTGTGGCTCAATTTTTTGTTAAGGTCACATTTTGTAGATGGCTAACTGCTGATCTTAACTTTGAGTGGCTTAAACTCAAAGAGGAGATCCTGGGCCTGTCCCTTTCTATAGGGGTGGACAAATGTATTTGGAAGTTGGAAAAAAAGGGAAGTTCACTGTTAAATCTATGTATAATGCTTTAACTTCTTATGAGAGTGGATATCATCATAAGAAGATCTGGAAAGCTAAAGTCCCTCCTAAAATTAAAATTTTCCTTTGGTTGGTTGCAAACAAAGCAATCCTTACTTAAGGATAATATGCTAAAAAGGAATTGGAGTGGTGACCCCACATGCTACTTCTGTCTACAGCCTGAAATTGTTGATCATCTTCTGTTTTCCTGTCCAATTGCTAAGAGCATCTGGATAACTTTGGCTACCATTCTCGGTGCGAATGATATCCCATCCTCCTTAGAGCAAGGTAGGGATTGGTGTGAAAGGTGCATCCCCGATGGCAAGCAATACCATGCTATTGGGTTAGCTGCCATATGTTGGGCTGTATGGAAAAAATGTAATGATGTGTGCTTTGAGGGAAAAACTCTGCATACTCCACTCGAGATCTTCAGCCATTCATGTGCACTAATGAAGTTCTGGTCGATCTCATGAAAGAAGAGTGAAGGAAATGTGGACGCAAGCCGTTGAAGCCACACTCCAATTCGCCATCAACCTGCTACACCAAGACCAGCGGAGCCCCGATGCTTACAGATGGGAACGGTGAAGATGCGACGACGGAACCCGTGGAGTAGTTGGCATTACTATCAGCGCTTGTAATAAGATAGATGTTTTCCCCGTTGCTTTTGGTTATCCGTGTCCGTGGTCCTTGGGGGTTAACGTGTTCCCCTCGGTAGTTGTCTAAAACTCTGTTTTCTCTTGTTGCCGTCTCGAAACAATCTCAAAACACTCTGCTGTATTTCCGATATGTTTAATGGAAATGGGGAATCCCCTTGTTTGAAAAACAAAGGAGTCGCTGACTTTACCTCTGCGCAACCACCAATCCAGCAAATGCCACTTAACTTCGAGCCAGCATATACCATGTAGCTATTTATACGCAAAATGCAATGTCGCGACACCGAAATGGACACAACAAACAAAGATACCTCTCTTGTCAAAGCGGTGGACCGTGGTTGGTTAACTATATGCATGCATGTCATCGACAAAACTTAAGACATCCAAGTGCATCTCTCACTCGATGGCATATTGTCTAAAAAGGAAAACATCAAAACTGATGACAGATGAGAAATAATTTATGGTACGATCAGTTCGAGCATATATTGGGCCCATATGCTGGAGATCATCACTAATAAACTAGGTCAATTCAATGGAAACAATCAGTACATTTTTTTGGGTGTGTACACATGCACTGCTGACTGCTGACCATTAATAGTAGCAGCCAAGTTTGGACTCCACGTGTTGCCCCTGATTAAGCCTATTAGTGGGTAGAGTTTTGAAAGGGCCCTGGGGGTGGGCAAACGGTGCTGTCGCACCGGGCCTCCGATTCCAAGGATGTAGGCTGGTCTAGCTCGCCGCCCTTGATGATCTTGTCGTGCAGTTTTTTTTTCTGAATATGCACGAGTGTGCATATCATTGCATTAAGATAGAAAAGCAGTATGAATTACAAGGATCATTCACAGCCGTAGCCGCGCTAGCACTCTGGATGCTACCTCATAAAACTCTTACTCCAAAAGGACTCAGCGGGTAAAGCATTATCCCTCTGACGACAAAATCCCTAGATGCTTAGCCCCGGCTTGCACCCATAACTCCGCTTGGGCCTTGATGACCTGCAGCATGTCATCAACCGAAGATCTGGAATCCCTGTAGCAGCGCGCATTACACTCCTTCCAAAGCTGTCAGGACACGAATGCGAAGAGCGAGTTGAAGCTCTTCCTCCTGTTACCCTCGAAACCAGCTCTCAGCCGTCGCGTGCAAGACACAGTGTACTGGCCTCGTGAGCTCAAGATGGCCAGCTCATCGATTCGCACAGTCGCAACTCAGCTGATGATATTTCAGTGAATTTGAGGAACAAAGCCTGTCTGCTGTTCCTGACACCACCGAATCCTATGTTTTTTGGGGACAAATTCATCGCCGCTGATGTTATTCTTGTGCTCTCAATTCCATATATATATATATAATGCTTCGCAATAGCTTTTCTTATACCACTTTTTGGAGTTTCATGAAGGCTCAAGTTCCCTTTGGGTGTGTTTCTACATATATGTAGAGTTACTAGACAGGTGTATACATCATGAGCCTATCGCTTTTACAACAACAATATCGCATAATAAATAATCAAATACTTTGAAAAATTCAACAGCTAAAGAAAAGAAAGGAAGATATATTTATATAGCTGCAGTGCTGGCAAGTACAAGATCCACTAGACACCTACTGACAAGCCACCATTTGATCTTTTTTTTTTTTTAACAGGAGGGTGCAAGCTGCTATTGTAACTGAATAGTTCTTATAACAGAGTATCATGAAAGATAAAACCTAACAAAGAAAATTAGAAGAATTACACATATGCTTCTATCCATAAACAGATAATGAGTACATTTTAGCTCTTTGCTCCGAGAATAACTAGAGCAAAATCAATTCTGAAGTGATGTCAGTCTTGGTCAATTGTTGGCTGTATATTTCTGAAGATTGGTACGTTTCTAACAGTCCATATGACTCAACACATGGATATAATTGTCCCCATCAAGAAAGGCAAGAAGTGATTATCTGAAAACAACCATCACAAAGTGCTGAATAGATAAGTCCAAAGTATCCTAACATTCCATTGCAAAGGGGCAATCTAAGCAAAGATGCAAGAGAGTCCAATGCAATCAGTACAGACGACAGCACAGCTGTAGTCTTCAAGGAACATATGAATACAATTTCAATTTTGTTTCAGAAGATAGTTTTTTTCCAAGAGTCCATTGCCTTTTGGATAAGCATGTGTTGTGATCAACTGGAATCATTCTCTATCTGACTCTTGGTGTCAATCACAAACAATGTTTTGGTGCACAAAAGAACCAAACAAGCTAGCATGTTATCCCAACCCACACCACAGCTCTAGGAGTTGTATATTAAGAGTTGCGCTGAGGTAGGCAGACATCACTGTTTACATGTACTGAATGCAAATAAATTTTTAGAACTACCATGCGGGTGTTAAAAAATATATGTTTGACAAAACATATGCGAATGAACAGTATAATGATATCTCTTTCATTTTTTTAGGGTGTGGTGGAGCTCTTTCCTCTTTCTTACAAAACTAACTTGGTAGCTTGCATCTCCAGTCCACTGCACGTCAAAAAACACACTTCTCTTTCTCGTTCCATCACCATCAGCATCAAGTGCGAAGCACGCAACATGGCCACTTACTGTTGGGATGCCTCGTCTCCTTCCACTGGCGCTAGGCTGCCAAGGCACCACACTGCCAGGCGCTATGGGTGACAGCACTACATAGAGAGCTCGATCTGCTCGCTTCTTCAGTAGGTGTTCTATGACCTCTGATGGGTGCTACCTCTCAGCTCCAATACTCTGGGAGTACTTCACGTGCAATTCGCCCCTGTGTCATGAGTGGTGATGGGAAGATGAGGAGGAAATTGTCAGTGGTCCTTTGAGCCTCATGGGCAGGTACCAAGTTCACGCGTCCAAGGGTGCATTCGCCCTTGTGTCCTGGGTGGTGATGAATAAACTTTCCACTGTGTGGATTCTAAAAACTATGTGAGGTAGACTTGAATGGAGAGAGTGGTGGCTTAAATGGCTTGGCATTGGTTAGTGATCCCATTATGGGTCTTAATTACTGTAACAAATAGCGCGCTAATAGCGGCAAATAGCGCGCTAATAGCGACAAATAGCGCGCTAATAGCGGCCAGAAACCATTGCCGCGACGCCGTTTAGCGCGCTATAGCGCCAAATAGCGCGCTAATAGCACCGCTATAGCGTTTTCGACTCCCTCACGCTAAATTTCTTAGCGCGCTATTTTAAATAGGGGTCTTAATGTTATTAATAGAGGAAGGCCTTTTTGGAGGTCTGTGGCATTATTTCTATAAGAGCAAGTATAATAACCGACGACTAGCTGGCTAAATCCGACGTGAGGAGAGAGAAAATAGGAAGGAGAATGGAAGCGGGCGAGGCAGGAGACGCCGGCTCAAGCGGGTGATGTACGCTGTGCGGAAGCGGGCGATGTACGCTGTGGGGCAGCTGCTCTCACCTCTCGCCTGGCTCTCATTGGCTGCTATCCACGGAGAGCATTAAAGGGTGGCGGGGTCCATCACTTCCACTCCTCCTATTTGCATGAGCTGGCACTTTCTTAGAGCTTGCTGCCGGCGTAACCACTAGTCTTGCTCTAAGACATATACAGAGACAGACATTTTTTTGTTGTCAGCTAAAATAAAATATCCATCTCTAAAAATTATGAGGTACTTTAGGAGGCGGACATATCTTTTGACTGCCTCTGCTTAAATCATTTTGGTCGATGTCTGCTAAGATGTTTTAGACAATTTCACAAAAGAACCTAGGAAAGCAATCAACCAAGTGTTATTGAATCTGTAGAGAAGACATAAAAATTTATCAATATAAGAAAAAAAAAATAGGCAGCACCAACCACAGAAAATTGTGCGGTCATGATCATCTAGTGTTATGGAGGCAAGTACCATTCAACATTCATCCTTAAATTCAAGATCCAGATTCGAATATATAGAAACTCTTTTTGGTGGGAAGCACAACCATCGTGCGCACATCAGTAGGCCATATTGATGTGCTTCATCAAATACGGGCACCGCCGATGTTCCTGGTACATCCAATTCCTATTTTGGATGGAAACTTGGTCACAAAGGAGGCCATGGACTACCCTCCCCTGCATTGCTGCATATGCATATCATTGTGAAGTACATACAATTTCCTGTGTCACTCTTGGTTTTGTGTGAAGCTGACTCAGTGCAGACACTATGAATTATCATGGCAGTGGTTGAGCACCGTAAGATGAACAACACCATAAGCAAGTTAAGCTAAAATGAGGACTCAAGACAGAATGACGGTGTGTGACGGCCAAGTATGAGGAGCACGAGATTGGAGTGGATGACCACATAGGAATCTGCATCCTCGCATACTGGCATACTGCTTGAACTGCAGCTAATAATATCGCCCCATCGGTGCCACATCCATGCGAAAGTCATGGAGAAGCATCGTCACAGCGACAGGATGAGCCGCAGCAGCCATCGTGGGGAGTTAAAAGGAGCGCAGACTCTCAGGCCGTCGCCTGCCCAAGTCGAGCACGAGTCGCTGAGGTCTCACGGCACACATGTACAGTACAAACCAGCATGAATGATGCATATCTACGACCAGACACACATGATCAAGACAACAATACACCGCCAACATCATTGGTGTTCCCAATGCCTCCTCGTCCTATCTCGTCACTAACATTCTTCATAGTGTTGATGTGTATGGACTACATTTTTTATCAGTATGCTCATAGCTATCTAGATCTCCTTCATTTTTTTCTATCTAACTGTTGTTGGTGAACGTAAGAATGTTGCCCCATATAAATGGGAAACTGATCATAGCACATTCACGGCGTCCTCTCTTTTGTAGGGTTGTTCAGTTAGTTCAGAGAATTTATGAGCCATCATTATATTGCTAATGAATCCACAAGGCATATAACATACCAACTACTAGTAGTTTTATTATTTTTTTTGTTGAAAACTATAGATAAGAACCTTCATATCGCAGCATTATTTACTCATCACTAGGACCCAAAAGCTCGGGGTTTTGGGCTCTCCTCCACAGCTAGTGCTCGGCTAACCTCTGTGTATACGGGTTTCGATTATATCTGAGGTGCTTAATGCCACGCAAGATAATTGCCAAATTTGATATTGCATAACTTCAATCTGTCTATCTTTTACTAGTAATTTCTTTGTATTATTCAAATTTTAAAATAAATATAATACATTTTTTTAAAGAATCCTACCATTACTAATTAGTGGTTCTAAAGGAGTTTCCACATTAGGCGTGCAAAGAAAATATAAATAGTCTCAACGAAAATTATTCCTTCAATGAGACTTTAAAAGCCTTCATATGTGACAAATTAACCTGTGAAATAATCTTATTTCTACCAGGAATAATCAGAGCTCGGTCTGCTCGTTTCTTCGGTAGGTGTTCCATGGCCTCTGATGGGTGTGCTACGTACCTATAAAACTGCACATAGCGAACCTCTTGATTAATACTGGTTGACACAATGAAAGGGCATCCATCACACTCAAATCCTGCATCTTGCACATGAACGTGCATATCAGCATTTGCTCATACGCGTGGCATTCATGCCTACACCGATGCTGTTATAGGTAGGATGATTTGAAAAATGGTACATGACCAAATATCTCGACTGAAAACTAGTTGTCCCCAGTTTGCATGTTCTGATTTAGCATTTAGAACCATCAATTTTCCTGTTGCCTCATAGTCCTGTTTTGAATGCCAACTAGGCCATATTATAGTTCACAGACTACCCTCCTTGCACCTCTCTCCTTCCATCTCATGGTTCCAAGGTAGTAATAAACACACACACACAATATACACACATGCATGTCTGCATTGTGCCATGAATGAGCGCGGATCGCGTGGTTACTGCACACACTTTTAATTGTCCAAAATTAATGCAAATATTTGGTGCAAGTAAGCGATCCATATTATGTGGATCATTTGTACAAACAATTATAAATATTCATTATAGGTCCCTTGTTGCTATGATCTGATATGATAACTCAATCAAGAATACTAAATACTAACGAGTTAAAATTGGACTTTATTATACCCCCTAGCCCTACGAAGATGCAGTAGAAAATTTAGTGAAAAACTGAAAGAGACTGAACTATTCAGAGGGACTCACCGGCTCCGTCAATGGCCCCAGTTACAGCGACATGAAGATCGCCAACAAGAGTTAATCAACACTTGTTGCCGGGTTCTCGAGATTTGCATTATAGTTTCCCCTATATAATTCACACACTGTAAGCCAGTTTCTCTAAAAAAGTAAATTAACATGAGAAATAGTGTTATGCTTTGTTTTCTCTAAGAGTGCCATCGCAATACCCAACAAAGTTGGACATCTCACGGTTGATCTCCTGCAACATCTCCAACCTGATGCTGGAATGGCTCTGTACTATGATGTGGTGGAGCTTTGAACAGGGAGATCAACATCACCATACACTAAGGTGTTTAGTTTATCCCTAGCCTTCACACATTGCATTCTGGCAGGATCACTGAGCTCAAAGTTATCATGATTTCCACATAAAAAGATGGGCCCACTATTAATTGTTCTCAGAAACTGCTTATTAACACCTGAAGAAGACCAACTGTTTGTATCGAAACTGAGATTCAAGAGTTCCCAACACTGTTTGGAGGAAGAACAATAGATCAAAGGAAAAGATGTTCATGAGGCAAAACAACAGGATCATGCATGCTTATACATCCCTGTAAAGTTGACATGGTACTAGAGACAAAGCCAGCCTTCTAGATTAATACTGGTCCACACATTGCAAGGGCATGCATCACAATCAAATCCTGCAGCGACATGCACGGGCATATCAGCATTTGCTCACATGCGTGCTACTACACATGCTGTCAGCATGTCTTGCATCAATCACAACTTAGGGAGCCCGATTCCACAGTTAGAGTGAGCTGGTTAGTTTCCTTCTGTGCCACCGAGCAAGCAATTAGACGCGGCCCTGGTCTTGATCCACTTCATGTTCATGTATCTCGATTGAGGACTGGTGGTCGCTGGTTTGCCCTAGACGTTGTGATTTAGCATTTAGAACCACCGACTTTCCTGTTGCCTCATAGTCCCGTTTTGAATGCCAACTTAGCCATAGTATAGTTCGTGGACTACCCTCCTTGCACCTCTCTCCTTCCATCTCATGGTTCCAAGGTAGTAGCAAACACGTATATATAGGGAAATGGGCGATGCTAGGCATACAAATAAGAAGGAAAGCAACACACATTATTGTCAAGTGCACTATAATTTGCAATTTCACCCATGTTTTTATTGTACCATGTGCACGAGCGTAGACCACATGGTTACTGCACAATCTTTAATTGTAAAAAATTAATGTAAATATTTGGTGCAGCAAGTAGCTATCTAGGTGAGCCATATTATGTGGATCATTCGTACAAACAATTGTAAAGAATAATTATAGGTCCTTGGTTACTATGATCTGATATGTTAAAATTGGACTTTATTATACCCCCTAGCCCTTCGATGATGTCATGATGCAGCAGAAAATTTAGTGAAAAAATGAAAGAGACAGAAGACTATTGAAAGTGTATTTTATTGTTTATTACTGAAATGTTCAAAATGCAATTTAGTTTAATAATTAGTGATCAGAAAACAAAATATATATAATGCTGCAAATACATCAGCATAACTGCAGTGGTATGTTACTCACATTTGGCTAAACATATTGGAAAAAATTGGGTGACATGTTATGTTTTGTTGTATTAACTGATTTCCAAATGCTCTGCAAAGAACATACAGAAAATGTGTACACAGGTGTATAATATGATATTTTGCAGTACATTATCAAAAGGACGGACAAAAAATTATGAAAACACTAAGCCTAGAACGAGCATATCGAGTAGCTATCGTACAGTAAGGTTAATCGTCTCATGATTACGACCAGCTGGTCAACGAGGTTACATGTTAATAGGTTTCCCTTTTTAACCATGGCAGCCAGGCCTGTGGCCCGCCTCGGTTGAGCGAAGGCCAGCAGGCAAGGCCGAGAGTCTAACATGTGGGCTATAGCCGCTCTAGCATGACGTGACATGGCCCTAGGGCAACCAATACATATACTTAGCGTTCTGCTCAAACAATGAATTAAGTTAAGCCCATCTGCTTTATCAGCCATTCGAAAGTCATGGAGAAGCATCGTCACAGCGACGAGATGAGCCGCACCAGCCATCGTGAAGAGTTGAAAGGAGCGCAGACTCTAAGGCCGTGGCCTGCCCAAGTCAAGCACCCATCACTGATGTCACACGGCACACATGTACTGTACAAACCAGCATGAATGATGCATATCTATGACCGGACACACATGAGCAAGACAACAATACACCGCCAACATCTTTGGTGTTCCCAATGCCTCCTCGTCCTATCTTGTCACCAACATTCCTCTTCCTCATAGTGTTGATGTGTATGGATGGACTACACACTCCTAGTATTTCTCTTATCAGTATGCTCGCAGCTAGCTCCATCTCCTTCATTTTTTCCATCTAACTGTTGTTGGTGAACGTAACGGCCCCCATATAAGTAGGAAACTGATCGTAGCACATTCATGCGGCGTCCTGTCTTTTTGTATGCGTGTTCAGTTAGAACTGAGAATTTATGAGCCATAATTGCTGATCAATGCACAATGCATATAACAGCCAACTAGCTACTCCCTCGGTTCCAAATTGTAGTTCACTTTGGCTTTTCTAGATACATTGAATTTACTATGCACCTAGTTATACAATATGTCTAGATACATTGTAAATCAAATGAATCTAGAAAAGCCAAAGTGAACTACAATTTGGAACGGAGGGAGTAGCTACTAGTAGGCTTTTAATTTTTTTTTTTTTGTTGAAAACCAAAGACAAGAACCTTCAGATCGCAACAATATTTACTCGTCAGTAGGCAAGTAAGGAGTAAGGACCAGAGGTATATTTCTAGCCAAAAAAAAAAGTAATGAATATAGGACTTAATAAAAATGACACTATTTAACCTCTTCACAACTCTAAAGTATAGAAGCATCATTGAAACATGCACTCGCATCTATTTTGGAGTAACTAATAGATGGTTAAACAAACAAAAAACGGGACCCAACCTGGGGTTTTTGGGCTCCTCCATAGCTATAGATGTCCAACGGGCGGCCCGGTACCGCCTGCGTGACCCGCTCGGGCCGTCGCGGGCCGCCCGCTGCGGGCCAATACGGGCTACCGGGCTGCACGGGCCGTGCCAACTACGGGCTCGGGCTGCGCCCTCAGCCCATGGCCCGGTCCGTAGGCCATCGGGCCGGCCCATGGGCCGAGTGTCGACCCGCGGGCGCGGGCGAGCCCGACATGTAAAAAACAGCCAATCATTCAAAGTTTTTCACAGATTCTAAGTTCAAAGTTGATATGAAACATGGCAACAGATTGAATAATTCAATGGTAAACACAAATTGACAACAGATTTTCAAACATCAACAGAAATATGAGCTTGTGCAATGCTGCCTCATTAAAAACCTTTCTAGGTAAACCCACCCTTGTGGGAGAAACCCTAGAAAGAAAAAGAGTACAACAAGCTCATATTTCTGTTGTTCATATATTATAGTTCATAGATCACATCATAGATTCACAATTGCATTACAATAGCCAACACATGTGGCAGCTGACAGCAAAAGAAAAAGGACTAAGCTAAAGTTCCAGGTTTGCCAGCAATTAGCAAAAGAAGTTCATCTCATCTCAGACTCACTCAGTCTCAAACTTGCAAAGTTCCAGTCCAGGTTTGCCAGCAAAAGGAAGTTGGATTGTTTTACCTGCACATCACAAAGTAACATGATCAGAACATTAGTTGATATAATGATACATTAAGACTAAGTTGATCAGAATCAAAGGAAGTTGGATTGTTTTACCTTTATCCAGCTCTCCCTCTGTTGGTGGCATTGGTGGCGGTGCTGCCGGTCGCCGGCGCCGCTGCCGTCGATCCTCGTCCATTTCGTGCCGCTGCCGGAGCCTTCCTTCGAGTCGGGAGGAGGATCACAAAGCCAAAGGTTCTTGAATCCATCTTCTAGTTCTTTGTCCACAACAGTATGTTGAGCTTTTCTTGCAGCTTGGTCCCAATCTTTGATGCAGGTGAGCATCTCCACATTCTCGAGGCAACAAAGCGACGCTACCGTTCTTCAAGTATCCTACCCGTCAAGCTAAATGTAGATTCGGAGGAGACAAGAGAAACAGGGACAGCCATAATATCTCTAGCCATAATAGACAAAATAGGATAGGTTTGTTTGTGATCACGCCACCAAAGAAGGATGTCAAAGTTAGTGTCACCCCATGCCACAAGTGTCACCGTCCAAGTAAGCCGAAAGCTCACTAACAAAGACCATCGATGTAGTAGCTGCACTAGATGATTCACTTGCAAATATCCTACCCCATCTGCTACCCGCACTGCATAGGAATCACAGGCCTGGAGTCCTTGATGCACCTGCACTTGAACCATACTTCTCCCCGGTACTTGCAAAACAGCACAGTTAACTCCTCTTTGACATCACCATAGCATAAAGAGTAATCGGATCCAAAGGGCCTTACCCAAAGAAATCAATGGCTATCTTGAACCCTTTCATCTTACCTCTAGGATCAAGAATGGTAGCAAATGAATAAAGCATAGGAATTTTATCCCAATATTTAAGAAATTTCATTCTCATAGGTCTTGCAATAGGTTTAAAGTATTCATTAGTCTCAAAGAACTTGCAAATGTTCAGCCATGTCAATCATTTGATGCAAAAACAAGTGGAGCAAAGGGATAGTACACACCGGATAGAATAACAAAGGAGTTATAAAATTGTTTTGAGAACTTATGCAAGTGCTCAGCAATGTACCAATGAATATTAGTCAAGAACTTCGGAACCATAATTTGAGTTAATGAACACGAAAAAAAACACCTCCTTGTATGGTATCAAATGTTCAAGCATCGAAAAGTAGAATTCCATCTAACATCCATGTCCAAGCCAAATTTTCTAGGTGTCATACCTCTAGCAATACAAAAATCTTTGAATCTAGCAATCCTAGTATTAGAAGAATTCAAAAAAAGTTTATAGCAGTTCTCAAATCATCAAACCATTTGTTCTGAGTTTCAAACCAGATTTCACAACCAGATTTATGACATGGCAAGCACACAGCGTTGATGCACAAGGAAGTACTTAACCCCTGTTGGGGTCATCTCTAGTTGGTGCGGGATAAGAACCTAAGTAACCAAACAGAACAGGACCCAAGATATCATATGCTCTAGAGTTAGCGTAAGCATTGTCTAGAGTCACAAAGAAAAAACTTTTTCAATCAATTCAAACTCCTCAAGCACGTAGCTATACAATCAAGCAATGTTTTCACCAAAGATGGTTGCAATCAATGAGCCTAAAACCAACAACCTTTTTTTCAATCTCCCATTCTTTATTAACATAATGGCAAACAACAGAGATGTAGTCCTCCTTAGCATTACCGCACCGGATGTCGGATGTCAAAGAAAAAGATGATGCAAAGCAACACATTTTTCATAAGCATGTCACGTTGTTCACCAAACAACTTAGCCATATCCCTAGTGGTGGTCTGCCTAGAAACCTCTTTAAACGAGGGTTGTGAGCATTTCTAATGTAATCAATCCAAGCCCGAGTAGCACCTATGCCTAATGGAAGATCCAAATTAGCAATCAAGCGGCACGCTTCAATGCGAGCAATCATAGGATCATACTTCCAATTAGCTAAACCATTAGCATTCAAAGCTAGCTTAGCTTGAACCATATCGAATGGTTCTTCTTTAGCTTACATTTGTCCATGTGACGTCTTAAATGACCAGTTCCATTAGCGGTATAGCGAGTATCTACTAGAACAATGTTTACGATAGCTGCAATGCGAGCGGTCGTCGGCCCCTCACCATCCTTTACCTTATCGAAGTAGGTCCACACATCGGATTTCTTACCGTTGCGTTGGAGTGTCACGCGTCCACCGGCGTCCTCGCCATCGACATCAACGTCGACGGCGGGAATGCCGAACATGGCAGCGGCATCCTCGTAGGTCGCCGTCGCCCTCAACCTCCGTGTCGTCGTCCGAGCACCGGTCCGGGTCATGGACATCGCCGTCGACGTCGCCGGGACGCCGATCAACCGCGCCCGACCCGCATTGCAAGTCCACGGCCATGGCCACGGCCACGGCCACGCCCGGCATCACCAAGACCGCCCCCCTCGACGCCCGCTTGGGAGTAGGCGCTGGCCATGTCCACTCCAAATGGAGGAGGAGGACTCGGCGTCGCCGCACCCAACTCAACCTGCGACGGACGGAGTCCCGGTGCCGGAATGCGAGGTCACGGGAGAAGACAGAGAAGGTGAGCTTCGACGGGAGGGGGGAGGAAGAAAAATGATAGAGCTTGAACTGCGACTCACATGGCGACGGAAAGAACAGGGGGAGGAGGGGGGAGAAAGTAGAGAGGAGTAAGGAGTAAAAGGAAAAAGTCACCGGCTTGCCGACAAGGGAGGGCGAATCCGCCGGCACCGAAGTCGACGGGCGGAGGAGGACAGCAGATCCGCCACGAGGACGCCAGATCCGGCGGCGAGGGAGGTCGGATCCGCCGGGCGAAGACACCGGGATCCGACGAAGAGGACAGCAGCTCCGACGGCGAGGACAAAGAGTTCGACGGCGCAGAGCGGCAGCCTCCGACGGCAAGGCCGTCGCCTCACGGGCGGCGAGGGCGTGATCCGCTCCACCCGAGCGGCACCAAGCGGCGGAGCGAGGCCGAGAGAGCCGGAGAGGTGGGGATTAGGGTTCGAGAGGGGAGCGCGAGCAAAGCCTTGGCCGGCGCGGGGGAATGGGGAGGAGGGGTGGGGATTAGGGTTAGGGGGCGCCGCGCGGCCGGCTTTTATAGCCCGGTTAGCGGGCCGGGCCGATGACGGCTGCGCTGGCCAACGGACCGGGCCGCCTCCGCGCCGTGGGCCGAGGTAGCGGCCCATGGCCCGCCCGCCACCGGGCGGGCCGCCCGTAGCCCGCACAGTCGTGGGACCGGGCGGCCCAGTGTACCGGCCGTTTTTGCCGGCCACGGACCGGGCCGCGGGTCACGGGCCGTTTGGACATCTATATCCATAGCTGGTGCTTGGCTAACCTCTGTATATATGTGAGTTTACATTGTTTGGTTCTGTATATCTGAGGTGGTTAATGCCATGCAAGATAATTAACACATTTGATATTGCACAACTTTCAATCTGTATCTTTTACTAGTAATTGCTTTGTATTATTCAAATTCTAAAACAAATATAAATAATTTTTTTAAAATAATCTTATCATTACTAACTAGAGGTTCTAAAGGATTTTCCACATTTGAGATTGCAAGGAAAAAAAATAAATAGTCTCAACGAAAATTATTCCTTAAATCATACATTCATACTTAAAAAGCCTTCATATGTGACGAATTAACCAGTTTAATAATCTAATTTCTTCTAGGAATAATCCATCATAATTATTCAATGAACCTATCTGCATATATCTGAGAAACTAAGGGGTGTTTGGCATGACTCCAACTCTGGGTGGAGCTGCTCCACTCCAAAACACCAGATGGAGCCAGCTTTGAACAGAGTTGGAGCTATTAAAATGATGTGTTTGGCTAGATAGGTGGCTCCAGCTCTAAACAAGGAAATTTTTGAACAGATTGCCATTTTTACCCTCAATCTATGGTCCCACATGTCATCTTCTCCTACCCTATCTCCTCAGTGACGAGGACACCCAATCGATGAAGGCCCCGTGCGCCTGTTCTTCCTCTGCGGCGCAGCGCACCTCCCTAGCTGGCTTGCCGGTCTTGGCGCAAAGACGGCACGGCTTGTGGCGCTAACCTCCCGGTCGTGGTGCTCCTCGTCCCGACGAGGTGGGATTGAGGAGCAGGGGAAAGAGGTTGGGGGCGGGGAGAGGAAGCCGAGGTGGCCATGCCGCTCGACGAGGTGGGATTGGCAGGAGGCCAGGAGGGGCCGCGGCCATCGGCGGAATAGGGACCAGCGGCGGACGGCCTTCGTGAGTCAGCGGCCTTCGCAAGAAGAAGACCGCGGCTGCGGTGTCGGGCTACGGGCGGGTGCGGGGGTAAAGGGGTGGGGAGCCGAGAAAATAGAAAATAACGTTTTTTACCTGTGTAACCAAAGTGGCATTGCGGGTAATTTCTTTAGAACTCCATGTCTATGTCTATTTTAGAGGTTTGTGGAGCAGCTCAAGAGGTGCTTCAAAACTCCATCCTCATTTGCACTACAGCTCTAGAGTTTTGGAGCTCCATGGAGTTTTGGAGTTGGGGTGTTTGGCTAGAAAATTTGGTGGAGTTGCTGGAGTTCAGCTTCAGAGCCATGCCAAACACCCCCTAAGTCTGAAGATAATAGTAAAACAGAACTTATAAACTAAAGCTAATAATGATGATGCTTAATTTAGCACACAAAACATTTAGGCACATCAAAGGGGCCCATAAGCTAGCGTGTGCTGTGTTCTCATGCCTGCGTGTACACGTAGTCGGCCCAAGAGTCTAGTTGTGCTCCAACCGACTCATTCAGCCCGAGAGTAGATCCAGCTCCCCGTGAATGGTGTTATAAAACATGTCGTCAGCGGTTAGGACCTTCCCCTCTCCGTCTCTCATGATCACACAGTAGATGAAAGAAGTAGAACAAGTAGACACAAGATAGGGAGACTATTCTTTATTCATCTGAATATTGGTGATTACAACATAGAGCTCCCACATATATATAGTCCAGCCAGGGGCTAAGAGTTTCAGTAAGAGCCCACATATGAACGGACTAGGGTTAGGATTCCTCCTCCTTTCCTTCTAGGATAGAGTCCGTGTGTTTTACAACACTCCCCCTTGGGCGATTACCACGATATGCATATGCCTCGTCAAAAAAATGCCTTGAAGCCTTTTCTTTTTGCTTCCCTCATAATCAAATTGGCTAGCTAGCATGCTATGTCTATATGGTTCTCTTTGAACTAAGGAATGATTTGCTTTCGATGCATCGTATGCATAAGTAATAGATTGGTCTAGAGCCAAGCAGCCTAAGATCAGGGGGAGAGAATTATTGCTCAATGAAGACTAACCCATTTGATGGGATGAATAACTGTGGAACTAAGATGGTGGATAACACAATTATGATGATTTGGGAACGTGTTATAAAACATGTCGTCAGCGGTTAGGACCTTCCCCTCTCCGTCTCTCATGATCACACAGTAGATGAAAGAAGTAGAACAAGTAGACACAAGATAGGGAGACTATTCTTTATTCATCTGAATATTGATGATTACAACATAGAGCTCCCACATATATATAGTCCAGCCAGGGGCTAAGAGTTTCGGTAAGAGCCCACATATGAACGGACTAGGATTAGGATTCCTCCTTCTCCTTTCTTTCTAGGATAGAGTCCGTGTGTTTTACAACAAATGGCACACAACACCAGCCGTCTTATGGCTATCTGATGGTGATTGTGTGTTTAGAGTTCAATGACAGTGGTTACAGTAAAAAGCATTAAAGCCTCGCCTAACCACCTCAAGACCCCTCCTCACCAACTCCTCAATCTTCACCCTCTTCTCTTCTCCTAACTCAAGCTCGGTAGGTAAGGTTCAATCGATGGCAAGCGGATGGTGCCATCATGTATATCTACTTGCAAAAGTGGTTGCAATCGCCGCAACAGAACAGGTGGCAGAGGGTCCTGGAATGTAACTAGTAGCATGATTGCACAGTTTAGCACTGCAGCAGACTTGGCACTCAAATGAGAACGGTCTGCTCTACCATTATATCACATATGCAACGTAACACATTGCTCTTCATCATATCACAGCCATCAGCCACGTAATGCAAATATCCTTGGTGATCCTGTTGCCTCCAGTTCCTATTATTTTTCACTGACAATTCTTATGACTATTGATGCCATGGACAACATCTGAGGCGTCTCGATCTACTCTAATATAATCTCATATATAGTAGTAGACGCTACTGTGATGTCCAAAGTTTACCACATTGTCTTTGAACTGGATTTTTGATCGTGTATATATAGGCAACAGATCAGACCATGGAAGGGTACTGCATGTTCAATTAATAATACTACCAAACATGTTTTCCCACGAGGACACAAGCCAAAACTCCTACGTATTTAAGCATCGGCCAGCTTTCCAAAATCCCTAGCTTGCCAACCCTTCTCTCTGCCCGAAACTTGAATAGCTACTGTCTGATTTGGCACCACACGACTCTCACAATGTGCCTGCAGACCACGAGGACTGATGTTTCCTTGCTGTCGAGATACCCGCTAGCTACTGCATCCGTGCAGCACGCTGCACCGATGGCAACACAGACGGTTCACCTAGCTACTAGTGTCAGCCTAAGCTTAGCTCGGACAAGTTATGTCACGGGGAACATCACTGGAATTGGGTCCTTGCCTGCAGTTGGTTTGTGGAAGAGTACCTTTGTTTCTGAAGTACGTTAGAGGCAGGTCCATATCAGTGACAAGATCATCTGGTTGGAGATTTGAGGGACTAATAGTGTATGTGTTGGGGGTAACGACACTGTTTATTTTGAATTTACAGTTTTTTATTCATACTTGTAAAAGGATGTACACAGTGGTTTGGTGGTTTAGGTGAACTAGGTGGATTCCCCGCGCGTTGCCGCGGGTATGCAAGATGAATATAATCCATAAAGAGAAAAAACATCTCTGACTTCATGTAAACATGAATTCTACAAAGACACTCACGTGTTACCACTGTTCTTTATAGATATAATCACCAACAAAAAAATGTTTGGTACAATTAGAAAATCATTATAACAATACTGATTGGTAAATAATCAACTGTCTTCTCTACCAATCCAGTATTTAGATTTACGAAAGCAGGCTGTTCATCTTCACATGCCAAAATATTGCAGGGGCGTGGCCAGCCCTTCTCTCTCTTTTTTTTTTGAACTTGGGTGATTCTCATTGCATACGTGCTGACGAATCATTAGCAACGATTACATTAACATGTTCAGGAAGGACGCTGGACAAATCCCCAGACTGCTGCCTGAACTCCTTGTAGGCAAGCAATTGCCTCGGCCAGGAAAACATCCAGCAAATGATTGCCTTGGCCTGAAAAACATCCAGCAAATGATTCACTCGTCCCCAGCTGCCTTGCACTATATCACCATCAGAGATAAGGAAACCCCAGCCCTTCTCTTCTGATACATTGGAAACAGACACATTAATTTCAATTAGCAAACAAAAAGCACATTTGAAACAGGTGAACTAAACTGTTGGCTATGTGTACGTAATGTGGGGATATGTTGTACATAAAACATTTACCAAACTGAAGTCATTGTATGATAAAAGAAAAAAGCAGTGACATAAATGTCAATTAGCAAACAAAAAGAACATTTAAAACGGGTGAACTAAACTGCTGGCTACTAACCCTCTGCCTTGATGATGAGCAATCCTCAAAAGGGTAAAAAAGAAGTGATAGAGCAACAAATTAATTTGAGTACAGAGACTAACCCTCTGCAATGTTGGTAGAAAATATTTCTCTTCCATGTGTAGTGGAGATATTGTGTTAACAGAAGAGGGAGAATCATCTTCGGTCCTTGATAGATGAGAGCCATTTAGTAACATGCACATAGTTAAATTCTTGGTCGCAAGTTTGCTGCAGATATTTTGACCTGCGTAAACGATACTCCGAAGCAGCTTATCCCAAAAATGAGAGTCACATATGATTTCAACATCTTAGACAACAATGGTCAGATGGAACCTATCTAACCTCCATTGTGAGCAACCTGTGGGAGTAGACAACAATGGTCAGATGGAACCTATCTAACCTCCATTGTAAGCAACCTGTGCGAGGTGCCTGTTGCTCATGTCCTAGCAGTTCATGATAGCACATACGTCATGCACCACAGGCAAATTAGCACTTGGTATTTACCTACAGTTCATTCCAGTTACCTTGTTCATGCAGTTAGAACAAAACTCAGCAACCAGTATGCATACCATTAAATATAATAGTCCAATAAATAACCGGGGCCTACTTTATCAACCTGTCTGAAAAAACATGGAAGCACCACAAGGAAACGCATTAGAGGCAACCTAAACTTTATCTCTCGATGTATTACAACCTGATGGTAAGAGAATTTCAAAAGTAACAAACGGCAAGGTACCTGATTCGACACAAATAAACTCACGCTGTCAAGATATACATGGATTTTCAAGAGCTACACCTATATACATTTTTTCTATTTTATATACAGGCACTAAAAAGGAGAGTATCACGCAAAGTGTATAATGCATTTTCCATTTTTCTTGAAAAGACAAACTTCTAAATGGGAAAACTGGATTTAATCTTGGACATTTAACACTATTCTAGATTTAAATAATGTTTCTGAATTCAGTTGATATAGTAGTCAAACATATCCATTTAGATTCATTAGAGACAAACCTAACAAACGATTCTCCAGGGTTTAATCCTCAATGAATGGGCTCTGATCGAATCCAGTCAAGAGAAAACTGTAAAGACATTCAGTCAAGAGAGAACAAATGTATTTTTTCCTTTATCAAGTCTTTTTTTTTTCTTTTTCTGGAATGTTCCTCACTGAAAGTAAGATTGTAAATGTAGATTGGAGGTGTAACAGGAGTATTTCTTTTCTCTCAGAGGTCCTGTAATGTAATGTAATGTAATGTAATGTTTCATTCTGAGAGGGATGTTCCATGATTTACTTGGTGCCATATGGTGTACTTATATATGAATAACTATAAGACTGCTTGTGAGGATAAATATAGAGTCAAAACATAGCTATCTACCAGCCTGAGGGTTTTTGATTCCACATTCTTTCAAATTTCCCAGTAAAGAGGGTTTTTAATTTTAGCAAATACATACCGCCTTTTTAGGATCAGAGGATGCACCGTTATCAAGAACACCCTACAGCCTTCTCAACTGCAGAAAAGAAACAAAGAACTATGAGTAATCAAAATGTGCCCTCAATTACAATCCCTGCATCCATGACTTTTGAACACAAATGCGCTCAGTTAGAATTCTTGAATCAAAATGTATGCTTGTTTACATGATCTTAGATTGATACAAACAAAAGTAAGCAAACTAATGCAAATGTGAATAGATATGGAGTCAAAACAGAGCCATCTATCATCTGAATTAAATGGTAGCCACTGATATTATTTGAAATTGTCATCTGAAATTGCAATATCATCTTTCTCTAGCTCAGTTAAGCCTACATCATTGTCAAAGCTTAAAAAAAAAAAATTTAGAACAATGAATTAAGTAATGAATAGAGGAAACATACTGCCTTCTTTAGAGCCACACGATGCAATGTGAAGAACAACCTCATCTGTACACAACTGCAGCTTAAAGGAAAGGAACTATAATCAAGCAAAACGTGTAATTCTGGATTTAAAAGATGGCAACATACTATAACAGAGATATTTATCGTCTACATTCCAAAATCATGAAATTAATTTGTATCTAAAACTGCTATACACATTCACTTGTTTACACAATATCAGATCAGTACAACTAATTTCAGGTGACCAAAGGGGCATCAGATCTTAAGGTGCAGGTTTGTATCAGATCAATACAGAGAAACAGAATTAGGAAGATGGGAACTGAAGCTAACTGACCCCGGTGGAGGCACGGTGGACGCCACTGCCGCATTTCATGCTACGGCAGGAGGCGCAGAGATGGAAGGGCGGCGAGCAGCACGGCCGCCGCAGGAGGGGCAGTTGAGGCGGTGGCTCCACGACGCGTGACGGGAGGAGATGACGGCGGGAGGTGATGTATTGAAGCGGTACAGGGACTGCTAAGGCAGCAAATCCAACACGCATCAGAGTCAGAAGCAACCCTAAATCAAAATCAAAATCAAAATCACCCACCACCTAAAGGGAAGGGGTGGTGTCCGGTGGGGGGGATTCGACTTGATTTTTTGAATTAAATGAAAAAATGAAGCACGAAGCAGGATGAGGGGGACGGACGGACCTGCTTGGGCTGGATGGCGACCTTGCCGGCGCGCTCGGGGGCGGAGAAATTGTGTCGGCGGGCTGTGGAGGGGATGCCGTTGTTGAGCTGCTGTAGGCGCGCCTCCATCTCCGCCACCTCGGATGGGAGGAAGCGGAACGCCGGAGCACCGGTGGTGCTCGAGGACGGGGGACTCGGATAGTGCGGTGCCTTCCATTAGTCGGATCCATGGTCAGATGAAGCACCCGCGCTCGACCACGAAGTCGTAGTAGAGGTGGACGTCGACGGTCAGCAAGGTAAATAGGCGCCCTGCGAAACGGGGGGCACGGGGGGTGGTGGGGGAGTGCTACGGTCGGCGGCGCCCATTTACTTCCTCGGGGAAGCCGACGGTCGGGGGAGAGCGACGGTCGTCGCGGCATTGAACACCCGGTGGAGGTGGTCGACACTTCAATTCGGTGGAAACGCGAGCAGGCAACCGGTGGAGCCCAGGTTATTTTCAGTTACTACTCACCTGAACCAATCAGGAGGCTGAGAATTCCCAAAGAACTCCCTAGTGGGAGATAGCTTTATTGGAGTTTTAGATGCGATGGAAGATTTGCAGATTCATGCGTGTGTGTTGAGCGGGCTCATGGCTTTTTCGGACCTTGCCGGCTACTTCATGGAAGAGAGCCTTAGCTTAGGCCAGTCTCAATGAGAGTTTCATGAGGGTTTCATGCACATTAAATGCAGTGCCACATCAGCAAAACTTCACTTTTTGCATGAAACTCTTAGGAGAGAGAAGGAAAAAGTTTCACCATGGTGAAACCTTTGGGCACTGTTTCATATGCGTTGGAAACGGTGTGAAACCCCCATTGAGAGAGAAATAGCGTTTTACCATGAAACTATGCAATTAAACCAAACAATGGGAGAGAGGCTGTGGGACCCGTGAGCCTATGAAACCGTGTAATAAAACTGTGCATTGAGAGAGACAACTATTTCATGGCAAAGTTTCACATCTTGGAATCCGGGAGGTGAAACTCTCCATTGAGACTGGCCTTACTACTATAACAATCTCCGATCCGACTGATATAAGGAGATTAAGGTGGTGTCACTTATGGGGCTGGGTTTTGGTTTGGATAACAAAGGCCGCAACATGTGTTACATTCATCCACCATGTCCTGGAGGGCCAGTGTATCATCGTCTCTCTTTACAGGCGGCAACATGTGTTACATTCATCCACCATGCATGTCCTGCAGCTCTCTTTACATGTGCAGTCTTCTGCTCGCTTCCTCCCACATCTTGTGGCTGCAACTATCTGCGATACACAGCTACTGCCTATTCAGTCTCCATCTGATGACCAGATGTGTATGTGTTCTATTTATTTCCTGCAATTGGTAGCCCGAAGATTGTTCACACTGTGGTTCATTGACTATATCACGTGGGCACTGATAACAGCTAGTCTAGGCGCCGACACTGCTGGATGGAACAGAGATCCGAATTCCTGTTGCATCCTACTCCAAAGGAAAATGGCCCTTGTTTGGCAGACCATATTCCCTACTTTTTTTTTCTTTTTTTGCCATACAGATGACTTCGTGAGAAGAACCCAAGAACGTTGCTATTTTATAGGCAACGTGTAGTGAGTGAGTGACTTTATTTCGTCTGCAAGCACCAATCCAGCATATACCACGTAGCTATTTATAGGCAATGCTGCGATGCCGAGCGCACAACAAACAGCATACCTTCTCGTCTCTGGCGATGACGTGATACTTGCCTGTCTTCAACAATAGAAAAACAAAAGAGAAAAATAATTAGATGAGCTGCTTTGAGATGTGATCCGTGCAATTGTTAGAAAGAGGAGTAATTCCCACCAAATTAGTTTCATATCTGTGAGAGCAGTCCCTTTGCTCGAGGTAGGTGTCCATGGTGGTCATAAACGACTGTTTTAGAACAGAGAAAATATTGATATTCCACCGTCTGCATCGACTGATATATATAGTTATTCCTTATTACACAACACTTCAAACTCACATAAACTCGAACCCAAGGAATGCATACCAAAGTTTATTGACCAAGTTAGATGTGCACTAAATAATGAGAACTATGCCAGAGATGATCTAAGTTTTGACAACTACGCAATACACACTAACAACTCGAACCAATCTTATTTTACGTCAAAGTTTCTGTACCAATATAGGGAGAGGAAGCATGAACTCTGCTATTTTCAATTGATGGACAAAGCTGTTTTCAGATATATGTAAGAGGCTAGCTAATTCAAATTTTCAATACATGGAGAGCACATTGGTAAAATTAAGACTGCACAAACTAGTTATTTCTTTTTCTAATTAATGAGCTCTTATCTAATCTATATCCATTCCACCTATTTTTTTATTTAAATGAGCTCTTATCTAATCTACACCCCACAAGTCATGTGCAATTTGTTGCGTCACTCTTGGTCTTGTGCAAAGCTGAGTCAGTGGAGACACTGTGAGTTATCGAAATATTTTCTGTGAAGCAAGTTTCCCATATATATAACCTGGGCCATAGCAAAGGCGATTTTATCGAAGTCCAGCACAAATTTCATTGATAGTTATTACATTTAATTTATTTAACGGTAGGGGTATCCTCCATATAAATACCAAGATGCATGACTGAGACCCCTTCTTTTTTTTTTGATGGAACTGGAGGGGCCGGAGCCCCTATTATTAAACAAAATAAAAACATCCATACAGTTCGGGCTTAGAAAAAAAAAAAAAAAAGTTCACGAAACAAAAAAAAGTGACAAAGAAAATAAAGCTGAAAAAGGCAAACTAGATCAATTCTAATGCTGTCAGCACCCATTGAAAAAAGATGGCTGGAGAACTGGGTTTTACTCTTAGAGCAACAAATTCCAATTCATGAAAAAACTACTTCTGCATTCTTGGATGGAAATCTGACTAGCATAAACAATTAGCGCATTTCTGGCCATCCAGATGGTCCAGCACATGATGATGAGTGTCTCCATGAAGAATTGGGATTGAAGCTATGCCCTCAGAGCATCAAGATTGCTAAGACCCCTTGTCAGTAACAAGACTTGGGCTCCAGTTTCTCCTATATAATTGACACTCCGTAAAACATGATTTTCTAAAAGAAGTAATGAACTTGTGTGTATGCATTAATGCGTTGTTTTTTCTATGTGTGTCAAGGCATTTTTTTTCAAGCATTCCTAGATGTCCTATCGCAATAGCCAATGAAGCTGGACTTCCCATGGTTAATATATCGTGCAACCTCTCCGACTTGACGCTGGATATGGCTCTGTGCTATGTGGTGGAGTCTGAACAGGGAGATCAACACCATACACTAAGGCGTTTAGTTCATCTCGAGCCTTCACACATTGCATTCTAGCAGGATCCCCAATCTCAAAGTTAACATGATTTCCCCATATAAAAATGTGGGCCACTATTAATAATTGTTCTTTCTGAAACTGCTTAGTGACACCTGAAGAAAACAAACTGTACTGTTGTATCAAAACTGAGAGTCAAGAGTCCCCAACACTGTTTGGAGAGTAAGAACAATAGATCCAAGGAAAAGATGTTCATGAGTCAAAACAACAGGATCATGCGTGCTTATACATCCCTATAAAAACTGCACACAGTACTATAACCAAAGCGAACCTTCTAGATTAATACTGGTCCACGCATTGCAAGGGCATGCATCACACTCAAATCCTGCATCAAGCACAACCTAGGGAGCCCAATTCCATAGCTGCAAAGTCAGATCCGGTTTCCTTCCATGCCACTGAGGAAGCAATTGGACGTAGCCCTGACCTAGATCCAGTGCATTTCCAGGTATCTTGACTGAGTACCACCCATTGCTTGTTTACCCTCATTCAGCATTAGAACCACCGGTTTTCCTTTTGCCTCATAGTCCTGTTTTGAATGCCAACTCGGCCATAGATATAGTTCACGGACTACCCCCTCCTAGCTTGCACCACTCTCCTTCCGTCTCATGGTTCCAAGGTAGTAATAATAAACACGTATATATATAAGGATATATAGGGAAATGGATGAGGCTGGGCACACAAATAAAAAGGAACCAAAGTACAAACATTAATTTATTGTGAACTATAATTTGCAATGTCACCCATGTATTAATTTATTGTGCCATGCACGAGCACGGACTGCATGGTTTCTGCACACTCTTTAAGTTGTCCAAAAGTAATGCAAATATCGGGTGCAAGTAGGTGACCCATATTATGTGGATCATTCATACAAACAATTGTAAAGTTTAATTACAGGTCCTTGGTTACTGTGATCTGATATGATAACTCAATGTAGAGTTTTTTGAGCAAAACAGGAAGGGGGGGGGGGGGTGCCCCTACTGAGCTTTTATTTAAACTTAAAATGATGTCTGTACAACTGTAATCACGAAGCAAAAAATGAAACAAAGAAAATCAAAACAATTACACATAGGCTTCTAGCCATTGGGATAACAAATTTTAAAAGGATCATTTGGATCTTGAATAAACAAATTCAGAGTTGCCCACCATGATATCGAGAAAGGACATTCCAGAATGAGATGCGTAGGGGACTCCTCAACATCACAGTTACAGAGAATACATGAATAGCTTGGCAAGGCCATATTTTTCCTTCTTAAAAGATTCCTGGTGCTCAATCTATCCTTAAGAAGAAGCTAGAAGAAAAAATTTCTTTTGTTCTGACAACGAGACTTCCGTAACCACTGAAAGGCTGGATGAGTTTTCTTGTGACCTAATAACTGTAAATAAGCTTTCTTAGAAGAAAATAGATTGTTACCTCTTGAAGCAGCGGTAGGCAGGATGACCTTCTTTACCACACATCTGGCAGATCAAACCAGGTTGGAAGTTGCCACCGGGAGGATGAGCGCCATCACGTCCTCCTTTGCCATGGCCAAAGCCGCCACGGCCTCCATTGCATCCCCCTCCACGAGGGTTGTTGTTGTTGTTGTTGTTGTCGCCACGTCCTCCTTTGGCAGCCGAGTTCACGGAGGACTACTGCACCCACCGCCGTTTTTTATCTCCATCCTCTGCTCAAAGCTCACAAGCTGGGTGTAGAGCTCCCCAATAGACATCGGCTCCACCCTAGCGACAATGGCAGACGCCACCGGATCGAAGTCTTGATCTAACCCGGTGAGGATGTATGACACTGGCTCCTCATCTTCCAGTCTCCTTCTAGCAGATGCATGTCACCCTTAGATGCAGTTGCGAGGGCCATCCTTGTGGCGATGAGGCGTACCCTGGAGTGAAATGCAAACATCTCCTCAATGTCCGCCCAAGCTTTGGCAGCGGTGGTGGCCTTAGTGGACACCTAGGCGATAATCTCCCGTCCGAGATTGGACAGAAGGTAGCTGAGGACCGTCTGGTCCTTTGCGATCCAAGTCGCGTTGTCGGGGTTGTCCACGGGCGTCTCATCCTTGTCGTCGGGATTCTTGGGAGGAAGGAACGGAGCCGGTGGTGCCGCCGAGACCTCTATGAACGCGGAGAGCACCTGGATCTTCCAGATGACATGGTTGCTTCTAGTCAATTTCTGCCTCGGTGGAAGAAGAAAGATGGCGAGAGAGGTCACAGCCCGCGCTACGGAGGAGGAGGCGGCGAAAGACATGGATCTCCGCTAGGATGCTGGCTCTGTATTGCCCTATCAGGGCTTTCGGCTTCATGTTATATAGCATAGGAAACAGCCCCTACGTGGCATATACAAGGCATATGCTATTACAACATCCTAGGATTCTAGCATATATTCCTATCTTGTACTACAAGCTAGGAGATTACAACAAACTTTTAAATACACGTTAGAATATCCTATACATCAAGTATCTCACGGTTTAACACAGGACTCAACAAAATGACACTGTTTAACCTCTCCACAATTCTAAATTAAGTAGAAGCATCAAAGCACAGAGTCACGGTTTTCAAACATGCACTCTCATTATGTGCCTACGCTGGCATCAGCCAGGTTTGCGCCTGGTTTGTTCGAGGCAAGCTGACCGTGAAGAGCCAGCCGACGTGGCACTTGAATGCCATAGTGGCCCGATCGATGGTATAGGATCACACGTGCTAGCTTCATGATTATCTCGACTCAGCTCAGTGCAAGCATTCTTGGTATTCCTGCTGCCACTAATTCCTATATTTTTCCGCCAAATATTTATCACATCCTCATGACGATGATGTTGCAGTGCTATCAATTCAAACGCAATATCCATGCTATCCCATAGTACTTTTATATCCTTTGCTGATGGGGTTGTTTTTCTAATGCCGGCTGATGTGCACGCAGACTATCACTATATATAGGTCCTACCTATATATGTGAGAGTTTTTCCCACGCTTGGAATTAATATTAGCCCTCTATTTGGTCTGATCTAATGGTTAAAAATATATAGGAACCAGGCAAGAGGAACCAAATGGCAAGTAGGAACCGTGGCACCGGAACTGAATTATAATTAACATTTGAGGGTATAATGGTCTTTTTAGTTTGACAAGGAGCAGCTTCTCCTAAAATAAAAACTTCTTCTGAATGTTGTCAGCTTCCTTATAAGAATTCGTAAGTTGAAAAAAAAAAAAACGTGCATCTGCGCCGTTGACCAGCTCCGCAGTCGCCGATTCCCCGCTCCCGCCTGCACAGCGGCACATGTCACCTGGCAAATTGTCGTCGGCGCTGTAGGTCGATCAACCCGTATACCTGTTTCCTCGCTCGCTCGAGTGAGTTGCATATAGTCAGTTCCACGAGCTTAATTGCCTGATAGCATCGGCTCTTAACGCCTTTGGTCGTTGCAGGGGTCGAGTTCAGCAAAGGAAAGAGAGAATCTGTCTAAACGAAAAGATAACCTGCCAGCTGAAATTTGCTGATAGTCAGTTTTTAGATGATTTCCAGTCATTCTTTACTAACTGAATTTCTGTCAGTTCCATCAATGCTATTATGCAATTGCAGTTGATCATGTTACTGTTCTTTATTCATGATTGTTTCTTTCCTGATTGTTCATACCGCACGAAAGAAATGCGAAGTTTGTGGACGCTCTGGCCTTGTAATGAAGAAAGATTCTTCTGTTCGATGCCATGGGTTTGATAAGTAATATGATTCAGTGTCACTTTAGCTCTGGGATAACGAATTCAGAAGACCTTTGCCCATGGATGGCAATGGCATGCATGTGGACAACTGTCATACCCAAATTTTAAGAACAAAATTGGGTACATAAAACCTTAAGTGTGCCCATAACGGAAACACACATAAGTTGACAAATTGTTGGAATGTATCATCACAATGCTTAAAACATACAAAAGCTTACAAAATTAAAGGAAAACATTCCAACTCTCTAGCGGAAGCTCCAAGATCGAAGTACGCCGACTGGGGGTCCACAAGTCTAGTGCTCCTGACAGTAATCCTCAATCCATCCTTGATCTGAGACTGGTGTGGTGGGAATAGCAAGAGTGAGTCCATGTCGAACTCAGCAAATATAGCAAGGCAATATCTTATCCAAATACCATGATCATTATAACATAATAATGTAAAGCATAAACGATAAATTATGGACTGTTAAACAAACATAGGCCATCATCTTTAATGCAAAGGGTTCCAAGGCCGCTCGTGTCCTTGAGCAAGGCTGATATACCAGTTTGATAAACTCTGCGCGAGAGGTGTACACTTTCACTGTGAGCCGTGAATTGCCCTACGTGTGAGGCCCGTCGACCTCTTGACCCTCTTCCTAGGACGGTCAGCAGGGTTCACTATGAAGCCTTTCGACAGGTTCGTCTAACAAGCTGGGGCGCTATGTCGTCAGATATAGGACCCACCCTTCCTATATGGCACATAACCGCAGCCTATACACATATATATGGACAGGGGGCTATACTATACCCAATTCAGCACTTCCTCCAAACTCGCTAGAAAAGGTCCTGGGTACTGAGCTAAAACCAGAGCCATGTGGCCCTCACAGCTGTACTGTAAATCCCGGAGACTCTAGTACAGACAAGTCCACATGTTGCTAAACAATTCACATTTAATCATTCAGTGCATAAACATTAATCAAGTCATATGATCATGGTTTAAAGTTAACATATACCAAAACTATACTTGCCTTGATTCCCAAAGTTCTGCTGACACTTCTGATCCTCAAAGGTATGGCTCTTGATCTTCAAGGTATTTGCTCACCGTCTAAACTTGATAAATAAAGCAACAACAGACAGACATCCATAGACAATCATGCACGAAGCAAACAAGACTATATTAGAACAGTACACCAGCAGTGGTAAAACAATATAAAAGGTTTATAAAACTAATCTACGCGTCACTACGATCACATAGACATAAAGATCACGGAAATCGGAGCTAAAACGGATAAGTTAGGGATTTTACAAGATTTCATATAAAAGGTTTAACTAATTAATTGATTAATTCCAACTATGAAAATTAAATGTTGTAAACCTACTTAACAATTATACTAACGCGTAGAGAATCGAATTACGAATCTAACGCAAGTTGAACGGATCAATTTGGAGTTAAAATGAGGAAGTTATGGGCATTTAAAGTCAATGGCAAAGTTGTAAATAGACTGAACTTATTTCCGATTAAATATAAATCAAATTCGGGATTAAAACTGGAACCAGGGGACCTATCCGCGATTAAACATAGACAACAGGGGGCTAACTCACAAAACAGGCGCAACGGGGTCCTAAATCTAATTATTTTTGAACCGTGGTGGACCGTTTCGTGAATAAAGGAGAAGGCGAGGGCTGTTCTGCAAAACGGCCAGGGCTGACTGTTTGATTGACTGGTCAGCGCTGATGTGGCGCTGACGTGGCAACGCGTGGCACACGCGTGGCGCTGACTGGGATTATGCTTGACCAAGGTTTGACCGGTACACCCTGATCTAATCAGGGTCGTCCGTCTCGGATCGGGCGGTGCGGGATGAAGGGGAGAATCCCGTCGGCATCTTGTGCGACTCGGCGGCGCCGCCCATGCCGACGCGGCGGACCTCGCCGGGCGCGGCTCGATGTCGGGCTAAGGGGCACTATTCGGGCCGATAAAGGTGTGTTAGAATCGTATGCTCACCGCGAATTCGTTGGTGCGGTCCTCGTCGTCGGATTTGGCTCGGAGACGGCGGACGGCGTGGTACACGGGACGGTCGTGGCGGAGATCTCCGGCGAACTCGGGTTGTCATTGCTGCGGTCGTTGGATTGCGCCGGGAAGTGGCGTCGAAGCCTCGCGAATGCTCTTGCGATCACATGGGAGGCGGAAGGAGAGTCAGGGGTGCTCGAGGGTGGGGAATCGCGCGGTGGTGGGGTGGTGGTTTCGGCAATGGTGAGCGGGCGGTGGCGGTGGTGTTACCGTGAGGTAAGGTGGACGGAGAGGGTTGGCTCGGCTGCTTCATCGGAGTTGCGGTTCCGATGCACCCCCCACATGGTGCGGAGGAGGAGCGGAGAGGAGAGGCGCCGAGCCCGGTCATACCGGCATTGGCGGATCGGACGACGTGCGAGGGGGACGGGGTCGCGGGCGGCTGCGGACTCGTCTTCTCAGATCCGGTGAAGGCGGGGTAGCGGCTGGCTCGAGATGCGGGCGACCAGGCCGTGGCCCACGGGCAAACGGGCGCGGCGAGCGGCTGTGAGCGGATCGGCGGCGCCGCGCGGCTTTGTCCGGCTGCTCCGGATGTTGAAGACGACCCTGCCAGTGGGTCCCACCTGTCGGTGATTGGGAGGGAGGAAGCGAGCTGGGCTGTTTGCTAGTGTTGCTGGGCCTGCTGCACTCAGTTGGGCTTCGATTCCACTTCGAGTTGGGCAGGCTGGGCCAAAGGAGGAGAGAGTAGCTTGGGCTTTTATTCTTCTTTCTTTTTATTTATTTCTCTTTCCTTTTCTATGCAATTTCATTTCAAATCAAATTTAAAACCTTTTAAGTTCAAATAAATTTAATAATTCTTTATTTAATTTATTAGCAATTTAATTTATTAGCAAAGAATAATTGATTTGATACTAAATAGAAATAAATTCATTTATCACTCAATAAAATAATGCATCGGCATGAATGCAACAAACATGTAGCTAGGCCTTATATTTCATTTTACTTCCCAAAATTTATTATTTACCTAAATTGGAATGCTCACAAAATTCATAAATAAATCAATTTCACCTATTTTCTAAAATTGTAAAATTTGGGGTGTTACAACAACGATTTCTGCCCTTCCGCAGGTGGTTTTCTTCCATGGCAATCTTGGCGAAGATTCTTCTTCCTTCCATGGCAATCTTGGCGAAGATTCTTCTTCCGCGGCAGCTGGCACAGCGACCGGCGGTGGCGAGCGTCGATCGGCGGCGGTGCGCGGTAGTAAGGAGCAGAAGGGGCACGCGCGCTGCGGCCTGGGAGACAACGACGCAGGAGATGGGGAAGGACGGCGATGGTGGAGGAGGACTACGATCCGCAACGCAGCTCACGATGCTCACGGAGGCAGAACCGCAGATAGGGGAGCAGTCCTTGGATTCAACGTGAAGTTGGGATAACGTGGTGTGAAGTTGTAATTAGCAAAGTACTAAACTACCCTTAATGAAGAATTAAGGGGAGGAACTGGCTCAACACAAATTTACAGGAGGAACCAGCGGTTCCTACCAAGCACCGTAAAAAATCTCTATATATGTAGGATCATTACTCAGCCACTAGCTAGTTTAAAGTGTTGACAGCTAGCGTTCTCAATACAGTTCACAGATTTAGCATCAGCCACTCACTAGTTCGTTCGCAGCATGCAGCCATTAGTCCATAGTCATTTGAGGTCCTCTTGTAGGGTCAATTCGAATGATGGCCACTAGTTCTCTTAAGTTGAGGAGCTGGGAAGTTCAACAACTCATTATATTCCTGTGTGAAAAATATTTGTCTGACGGTATTCACATTTTTTTTGTGTGAATTCGCACACACAGAAGAATTCGAGTTTCCAGTAGTGTTTGTTTAAATAGAGATCAATTTGGTCGGTTCCTCATAGGTAAACATTCAAACAATAAGCATGATAGAGTTACATGGAAATTTTTTAATGTTTTGGAACTTCAACTTCGCTCCAATTTGCATAGTGTGAATTCTATTAATGATGTGAGGGATACAACTGATGCTGCTGTGGGCTGTGGCTGAAATTGTCTCAGTGAGGAACTGTAGCGCAGAATGGCATGATGGTTTAGGGCCACAGGTTGATTCAGGACTACCTCTGCACAACACATGGAATGCTTGTTTGACCTTCCTGCAGCCACCAACCAATTCCTATTTTTTTTTATCTAAACTATCTATCATATAGCTCATGATATGTTGCTATCCTATATGGATTTTAAGTCATCAGTATCCTTGCCATGTATCCCACAGTACAGTGATTGCTCTAGAATTTTATATATAAAGACCAAAGTTGAGGTCAGCAGCCAACACTGTTTACATGTACTGAATGCAAATAAATTAGCACAACTACCATGTGGAAGTTAAATAATATTATTTTTGTCATAATCTATGTTCATGTACATTAATGAAATCCTTCATTCTTCTTAGGGTGGAGGGTGGAGCTCCTTCCTCTATTTTCTTACTAGAAATGATTTGGCAGCTTGCAGCTCCAGTCCACTGCAATAATAATAATAAAAAAAGACAGTTCCGGTTCTCCTTACATCAGCAAGTAGGGGCCATGCTGATAGGCTAGCTTACCATTGGGTTATGCTGATAGGCTAGCTTACCATTGTCTTTGCTCCTCTCCTAGCACTGGCGTTAGGCTATAAAGGCACCATGTTACCTGGTGCTACAGCTGACAGAAGTGCGTACTCCCTCTGTTCCACAAATAAACACAATTCTAATACTTGTACGATTCTTTTTTAGCCATTCACCTTATTAAAAAAGTTAATAAATATCATTTGTTTTGTTATGCCTTATTTTTTTTATTAGAAATATTAATTGCACACAAAAACTAAATAAGACGAATAGTCAAAGATGAATTGTATAAGTCTGTGATGGGTGGTACAAAGTAGTAGAGCTCAATCTCCGTGCTTCTTTTCAGTACGTGTTTAGCCTGTGATGGGTGGTACCGCTCAGCTCCTGTTTGAACAGTTTCAATTCTATTAGCGAGGTTTTGAATTATTTTACAATATTTAACACTAAAAATTTTTAATGCTCTGTCAAACCTGTTTAAACACAAAGCTATAATACACACTAGAACTAAGCATGCATAACATGTATAGAAAATTAGGTGTGCAGATGTGACGGATGATAGCACACAAGAATTTATCCACAGTGGTGGTCCGGTGGCGTGTCAGTTGTTAATATCTTGGTTCGAGCTCAGCTCTAGCACTAGCCACAGAGACCATGGAGACATATATGCAGTTTACTGCTTTACCACTGCCCACCTACGAGGATCACCAAGGTGGGGCACTGTAAATTGTTCTCTGAAACTTGCTTATTAACACCTGATGAGGCCCAACTGATCAATCAAAACTCAAGAGGTCCCCAACACTGTTTGGAGGAAAAGATGTTCATAAGATAAAACAACAGGATCATGCTTATACATCCCTGTAAACTTTGACATGGCACTACAGACAAAGCGAACCTTCTAGATTAATACGGGTCCATGCATTGAAAGGGCATGCATCACACTCAAATCCTGTATCATGCAAATGCACACGCATATCAGCATTTGCTCAAATGTGTGGCACATCGACGATGTTGCGGCTAGGATCAGAATGGTACAAGACGATCTTCAGTTTCAAGTGCAACTACATGCTGTTCAGCAAGTCTTCCGTCAAACACAACCTAGGGAGCCCGATTGCACAGCTAGGTTGTAAGTTCTAGTTTCCTTCTGTGCCACCGAGCTAGCAATTGGACGCGGCCCTGGCCCAGATAAAATCCATGGTCAGCTATCTCAATTGAGAATTGGCCATCGCTGGTTTGCCGTAGATGTTGTGATTTAGCATTTATAGCCACCGATTTTCCTGTTGCCTCATAGTCCTATTTCGAATGCCAACTCGGGTATAGTATAGTTCACGGACTATCCTCCTTGCACCTCTCTCCTTCCATCTCATGGTTAGTAAACACGTATATATAGGGAAATGGGCGAGGCTGGGCACACAAATGAAAAGGAACGCGAAGCTCAAACATTATTATCAAGTGTACTATAGTCTGCAGTGTCACCCATGTCTTTATTGTGCCATGCACGAGCATGGACTGCATAGTTTCTGCACACTCTTTAAATTGTCCAAAACTAAAGCAAATATTTGGTGCAAGTTGCTGACCCATATTATGTGAATCATTCGTACAAACAATTGTAAACATTATTTATAGGTCCTTGGTTACTTTGACCTCATATGATAACACAATCAAGAATTATTAACAATTGTTAAAATTTAGTGAAAAACTGAAAGAGACAGGAGACTATTACTACAATGTTCTAAATGCAATTTAGTTTAATAATTAGGATCAGAAAATAAAAATATATAATGCTGAAAATACATCGGCATAACTCGTTCCAGGCTTATTCATAATTTTTTGTCCGTCCTTTTGATATTGTCCTGCACTATATCATATTATACATATGTGTACACATTTTCTGGATGTTCTTTGCAGAGGGTATGGAATTCAGTTATTTCCATGGGACTTGAAAGGAAAAGAGGCTCACAAAAAAATTAACATCTCACTCAATTTTTTTTTCCAATATGTTTAGCCAAAATGTGACTAACACATCGAGTAGCTATGCACCTCATTTCCCCAGTCCTGAAAGGTGTAGTTTCCAAACTAGGCATTTATGGAGAGACCCCCGAGTCGCCCCCCCACACGGGCGACCCGGGGGGAAAACCTAGCCGCCGCCGCCACGCAC
>JADLZK010005730.1:0-72324 GCA_015847255.1 Hyparrhenia diplandra | reverse complement strand
GAAGGATGCCTATCTTGTCACGAGGGGACGAAGCGTAGGGCCTCGTCATGGAAGGGGTTGGAAATCTTGGAGAGTCCTATCCACAGAAGCTGGAAGGAAGAGGGTTAGTTCGATGCCACCGGCCTTCGCTACGGAGATATCCAGGAAGAAGGCAGGTATTTGCGCTCACTCAACCACCAAAGGGGCCGAGGTTAGGCAGAAGGAGTTGGGTAGTTCCGAAGGCTGGTCAGTTGTCTAGGTAGGTGTATCTTTAGCTAAGTAGTGCTTTCCTTCGTTTGTGTTCTAGTGTTGTAACTTGTCCTTGTATCCCGTTCGTGCTTGATGGGTGCCTTTGCCATGGGTAGTCTTTGTGAGGAGGGTGTGAGGCATGCCGCTTGAGTGTTTTCCTATAAGAGAGTGGAGGTTTTGGAAGTTGTTTTTGCATAATCCAAAACCGTGTTTGCTGATGATAGAGAATAAATGTTGACTTGTTGTGGATGTCAGATGGGGAACTTATTTGAATCATTTTTTAAAATTAAAATCCATTCTTTAGTTTGAATTCCTTGTTCCTTGCTATAAAAGAAACGTCTTTATTTTACTTTGGTCTTTGCACTTACCAATCCTCAACCTTCTACTTACGTAGTCTCTGACCCCCATTTACTTTTACTATGGGAATTGATAATAGTAAGCCCGGTTAATGGCTTATGGTCTTGGTAAGCAGAAGACCTGTGGGCAGTACTTACCGGGGATAGCGCCTGGCCCAAGCAGCCTTGTATTTGAGTATATATCGAAATTTTGTTGAAATTGGGTTGTCTTTTACCAGAGTTACACCACCATATTACTCTTATAATAAGAATATTCCTCCTTGGTAAAAGTATTCTAGTGTTTCGGCGGGGAATCCATTGAGTTGATGGGTAGTGCTCTTTCAAGAGTGAGCCAAGATAATATAGTTCAAACGGAAGAGGGCATGATGCGAGAAAAACCTTGATGGGTGAATGAAGGTAGGCGCTGTTTTTTGGGCTGTAGTTCTGTGTCTGTTGCTTGGCGTCCACCGTGTCTGCAAATGAGGGCGATCAAGCAGTCGAGAGGGCCCCAGTATTTCCGCTGCGGCGTGTAGCTCTGATGTTGTACGCACTCGTAGTCCTCCTTGCGGTCGCCCTCGCTCCCAGCACTCATGTCGGCTCTCGACACTTTCAGCGGCTCGTCCTAAAGTCGCGGACCCCCCTCTTCTTGTCTTTTAGCCTGACCCCTCGCTGCGCGCCTCCTTGCCCGTAGATCCACTCCTCCTCATCCTCCTCCCCACTTTTGGATTTAGGTACGTGAGCGTGCACCATAGCCAATCTTAGCCAGAGCACCGCCCGGCGTGCTCTCCCGCGCCCCTACTTCAGGCGTATTTGGCCGCCCCCACTGCCCACTAGCTATAAAATCCCCTGCATACCCCTTTTCCCTTTCCAATATCGGTGGTCGGATAGAGCTCACGAGTTGTTTCTCTCTCCACAGTTCGTCAAGGGAGAGGTGAAGAGGGAAACCACCAAGTCCGGAAGGAAAGGGCGGTCGGACGCTAGAGGCTTCTACGAGGATAGCAAAGAGGCGTTAGATTTAGAGTATTTATTTCTGGGATGCTTTCATCTTAGCGCCTGATGATCGAGTTTTCGCCTCATGTTTTACGGATCTTTGTTGGTCTTTGCCGTAATTACGGATAATCATTATCCACGGTATTGTTCCTTCCATTGCCTAAACTATCGGTTAGATTAGGTGCTTAGTTGTTCGTCCACTTGCTCTTATATTTTGTGTTGTTCCTAATCAGAAGCGGTTTTAGTATATGAGTACTCGTGTAATCTCTTTGCTGTACTTTCATGTTTGTATGTAATTTAGTTGTTTTCCTTCCCTCTCTTGATTCTAAGCTCGAGACTATAAAGGGATGAGATTCTTTTAAGGGGATTGATTGTTATCTTTCCTTGGTCCAAGTGTAAGCACCATTGAATGATTAAGTATTCTGGAATGTTTTACTATACACAAATTTTTTTTTTTTGATGTAGATCTTGGGATCTGCGTCGATCCACCTTATATAATAATAAGATCCATGACTCGTACTCACGAATAAGCGATTAGGATAGGATGTATAAAACTGTGTGGGAGGCTAAATGTATAGGAGCGCAATTGGTGTGAGTGATGTAAAGGCCATAGAGAATCTGATTACTAGCGAGCCTTGAACTACGCATTACTTTTGTAGAACAAAAGGAAGATATTAAGTGAGAGCTTGATCGTGACAATGGCGAAAGCATCCCTTGTCTTTCCTTAATTTCATATACATGATTAGATTGGAAGGATTAAACCAAAATAAGAGTTGTAGATTTAGAAGAGTTAGTAGCTTCAGTATTCTTTCTAAACATGGTTAAGATTGAACAAGTAGTTTAACTTGTATTATTTCTTAAAATAAAGAAATGGGAAATGTTTATTATATTAATTCATCCCTAAGAAACCCTAGATTGTACTTGGCTTGCGAGTTCCTCCTCACTCATTTCTCTCCCTCCCTCGGTAGGTACAACTCTCCTACTCTTTCTTTCTCTACTTGAAGCTTGCCTTTGAGATCCAGTGAAAGAGGATCCTGTGCTTGAGAAACCTCAGAAGAAGCGCTACAAAATTTGCATGGCTATCAGTAGCGGGGGCCTAGACCTCGGAGGAAGAACCTTAGGTAGCGGTACCTCAGAGCGTGAGGTCGCTCGGCGTGGCCGAGGGTCCTAGAGCCTCTCCGCTGGCCTTGAGCCCAGCACTTGTGGCCGAGCCACCCGATCCCGCCGTCGGCTGCGGCCGCGGTAAGATCACGTATGGTCATACGTAGTACACCCAACCCTTGATGCTATTATTCAAGCCCAATTGTTTGTTTCTCATTATTATGCAGGATAGTCAATTAGCCATGGATTTCTTTAACAGGAACTTGTATTTGTGTTGTGCTTACACCATTACGGCATGTTATTTTGTAGGGGAGGCGAGGGGTGATTTAAGTGAACATGTGAATCATCACACTCCTGAGCCAGCCGACCATCGGCAAATCATCGGTCCGGCCAGTGACCATGCCTCAGCGAGAAAACCAAGGCATGCACCACCCCTCTTTCCCACTGATTCCTAAGTGATGTGAGGTTAGGTTTTCTGCAGTACAGTCTACAATGGCCTATTAGTAGAGTGCATTGTCTGGTGAGATCACGTAGTTGTGCACTGCATATATGAAACTATATATTAAGTTACACCCTTGCTCGGGCACCTTATGTAAGTAATTCTTGTGGCTATTTTTCCCCTCCAATCCATGGCGTGTGTTAAAAGGTTGGCATTTTGTATATACTTTTCTCTTATTTCGATTAATGTGAGGAAGTAGCCCTATAGTCTCTGCTTTCCTTACCCATAATATTTTTTTTTGAATTGATTACCTATGGTTGAATTTGTAGTTCCATATTTCAACTTTGGATTTAGTATATATCAACGTTCGCGAGGTAGTTTGCAGCCTAGAGAACAAGCATTTATTCAAATTTGACAAACATAGGCTTTAAGTATTTATGTTTAATTAAAGTTACTTACATCTGGATTACGAGGTTGTAGCCTCACTTTTTGTTTCTTTGCTCACGAGCGGCTTGTCACATATTGTAAGGAAAAGTAAGTTTATGGTTTTATTTATTTTATTTAGGCAATTTCGTAATATACCATTCAGCATCAGAAATATAATTTATTTTACTTTATTAAGACTATACTTAATATGTGTAATTAGTATTCCTCAACTAACATTGAAGATGCTTCCTTAATATTTACATAAATATTGCCAAAAAGATAAAAACAGAAGCTAAAGCTGAAAAATGAGGAAGGTGTCATTGCCTTGGGCTCATAAAAACCTTTGTTTTTTCGTTCTTTGAAAGAGACTACAACTAAAAGAGTAGTTTATGGAGACTTACGGAAAGTGGGAAGGATGCTTCTAGCAATGAACATTCATGTCTGAGATAATACAAATCAAAAATTACTCTTGACATAGGAACAACTTCATTGATTTACTTAATGTGAAGAATTGGAAGCACTTAAAGAGTTCATTCTTTGATCTCTCGATTGTTTTATATCACTTAAAGCGAGGTTGATGTACCACTTTCCAGTGCATACTACTTATTCATCTTTTAGTGTTTGCCAGCCTTACTACGGCCACAGCAGGTCTATCACTCTGAATTTTTTAATTCAAGTTTTGTAATTAGTCTGCAGAGATAATAATTACAAGTCTAAAGTCTTTTGATCCTAATAGAAAGCCTAGATGTGTATTCTCGTTATCACGAAAAACCACATAGATTTAGTAATTGTAATAAATTACAAGTGCATTCCTAAAGTACATACTTGTTTATCCACTTTGTCAATTTCATCTTTGGTTTTATGTTTGTTTCAGGTGTACAAGGTAAAACCACTTTATGGGTCCATTCCTCCTTGGGAAGGCCCAGTAATGTGAGACTCTAAGTAAAGGCGTATGGCCAAGGGTTTGGGGTTCTGCGGGGATTCTTGGATCCACGGAGGAGAGGGCGGCCTACTTGACATAGCTTTGATTTTCTTCTCTCGAATTTTTGGATTAAGTACACGCCCGCCCCTTCCGATCCTGCGGTACATGCATATAACCTTCATCCACGACAGCATTATTTCACACTTTAATCACAGGATATGCTCCTTATGTAAGCATACTTGCGAGAAACGGTGATTTACTTGTATTTTGACCAAATTTCTTTGTCATGATTTTTATTTGGCAGTAGCCAGCATAACTAACCCCGATTGAATTTTCGCTGCTTTGAGATGAAATCTGTACTTCTTTCTTTGCTTCATGAATTTTGCTTCTAGCAAGCTATACCCATGAATTTTATTTCTTACCAATATACAAAGACCTTGAGACTGGACCTTACTTAGGTAATGTCACATATGACCAGGTAGATGTAATTGTGTGTATTACTATGCGGATGGATAATGGAATTTGAATTCCTTCTAATTGATAATGTTAGATTCATTAGTTGTGGCTATCTTTGAGGTACATATCCGATTATCCACAACATATTTCCTGCTTGTTTTACATGTTATGCTCTTGAAGATAAAAGGAATTTACCAAATGTGAGATTTTTGAGAGGATTCATGGATGGATTTTTGATTCCTAAACAGGCTTGGTATTTGGAACCCTAGGTGCAAACAAGTCAAAATAAAGAGATACAATGAGATCTAATTTGCATACACATTTATTTAACATCCAATTTAAGAATACTTGAGAAGCGAAAGAGCATAGTGAGAAGCCTTCTTAGAGCATGGATCTATTTTAACGTATTTTTTGACCAAAAGGCGGGGGGATCTATTTTATCATTCTGATTACATATGAGCACTTTGGTTTTGAAGTCTAAGTGTACTTTCTACGGCTTCGTGTTATGTTTTATATTTTTTAGTTTTGAAGTCCTACTACTTGCTAGTGCTTAACAAGTTTTGTGCATGGTCTGCCACTTTCAAGCCGTGGTAGACTTATCTGCTTTGGATCTGAAGTCGGATACATCTAATACCCCTCCATATTTCTTTCTTCACGTTTTTGCTTCCATCCTCGTATGTAGGAGAGTGTTTCATTTATATGCTACACTTTATACTATGATTTAGTATAAAATACAGGATCACAGCGGGGGCCACATATATTCACCATCCACATAAGGTGAGGTGACGGGGACACTGGTACACCACAAAGAGGCTGAGGACCATGAGAAGCAAAGTACACAAAGGCGTGCGTAATAGCGTGCAGATAACATAGCATAGGAGCCCTAAGATTGCAGGTGAATAAAGCGGTAGGAGACCATGATTTATGTATGGTAGATGAGGGACCCATATAGAGCACACAGCGTTACCGTCTTATTTGAGGAATGGCGTTGTTTTATTTTGCTTTGGATGGTTCTTCTTTAGCCATTGGCACTTAGGATACAACTTGGCCTCTAGAGGCTGCCGAGGATAGCATAGGCCTCAGTTTATGAGGCTACTTGCCCTTCTTGGGAGGGACCTTGTTCAAAGCGAAGGTCTATGGGCGCGCAAATATAGGTTAGTGATCCATTGAACATACATAAGCGGTGGGTGGGACAACTTCACAGCTTATGCATACCTTTAAGACTCACACTAAGGGATATGCGTAGGGATGTTGTCCATCCACAGAAATTTGAATAATTGTTGGACAAAATTTTAAAGCACAAGCGGAAACTAGGTCCTACTCCGATGCTTGGGAGGTACCTCACGTTTCAGCGGCCATAAAAGGAGGAATTAGCTAACAAAGGATATCCTGCCCATACCACGAGCGGATGGAGCCAAGGCGGTCAAAGGGGTTTTGTAGGACTTCAGCCAAAGCCTAAGCCTCTACAAGTAGCTCATCACTGCTCTGAACAAGTTGGGAGAAAGCATGCAAAATGGGTCCACTTCCTTGCATGGGAGTCCATGAAGGCCCGGGATGGGTTAGATCGGTGATGTTAACATTCATCCTTGGAAACAAAATACCATGTGCTGCATTTCGAACACTTTTCTTTGGCGCATCATATTACATCCTAAAAGGGGCAGCGGTAGAAATAGACTATAGGCATACTCTTCACATACCTTGGGGCCGAATCTCAATGCTTGAGCTTGAGGCCTATCATACTCTACGCCCCACCTTCATTGCTCCCTCAGTGCGAATAAACTGCGCCCTGCTCTGGGAAGGATCCTGATTTAAATGCCCTCTGCGTGATATAGTAATCTGGGACTGGAACCTGAGTCATGATCGTTTTGGTAGTGTTAGAGTGGTAGTGTGTAAATAATGCCATGCCTCATCAAATAGACAATTAAATGAAATAATACCTTTGGCGGTAACAAGCGGGGCATGGGGACAGCGGGGAATCATCTGTTGGAAGCAGGCGCAATGGGGGAATGAGGGGCATACGCATTGGGATCAGATGTAATGGGCGTGAGGCGGGGCCGATGCCGTCAGGTTGAAGTGGTAGCCTAGTTCCTCCGGGCCGCTCTTACCCTTGTCCATGTTGCTATTCACATTACTCTTACCCTTGCCCATGCTGCACTGGGTTGACTCCATCATTTTCCATGTTTTTACGCTAGATGAGCGACAAAGTTATTCTTTGAGATAAATATCAAACTATAGATATTAATTTTAAATGGATGTTGCTTCCATACCGCTTAAACATTCTAGTTTAAGATCTATAAAAAACTACAGCAAGCACATAATAATGAATTAAGGCCACGATAAAAGTTTCATGGATTTAGAACTCTACTTTGAATTTCTACAATTTCACACACCTAGAAACTTGACTTTTTGAAAGCAAGGCTAACAGGCAAAACTAACAAGCAAATCTAACAAGCACTTCACGTGCTCTAACTGCCCTCACGCACAAGCATATATGTATACGCATGAGCAGTTTCGCGGACGTTACTCACGATGGCCGCAGCTTCTCGGCAAGCTAAAAACGCAGCTAACTGGCTAACGCACGGTGATCAACATCAACAGCTTGGTATTACACCGCAATAGGTCTGGCGCGGTGGTTCGGCCGCGACGTCCGTCTCCGGCAGGAACGACAACCGAGGAGGCTTGGCGTAGTGGTTCGACTAAGCAACTGCCATGGCTGCTCTTGGTGAGAGGGTTAGGACCAGGACGCTCAAGGCTGTATGTATTTGTAGGAAGAAAGGAAGCTCCATGTTCCTGCTTCACAGAGTGGCGCAGGTATCAACTATGGTGTAGTGCAAAGGGCATGGCCACTCGGGGGGTGCAGCTGAAATCTTTGGCCGCAAGCGTTCGGACAGACTACTATTAACTGCTAGCTAGTAGATTAGTGCTTGATCATTAGCAGTCTTGCCTGTGGTGCATGCATGTGCACGGTCGGTGTGTCTAGCAGAGCCGACGTCGTGTAGCTGCTGGCATGCACCATGCACTTCTTGGCCTTGATCTCTTAACTGCGTGCTGCCAATAATCTCCAACATGTGAAAGTGGACTTGACCTGCTGTTGCGTACCAGCTCTGCCATGCACTGCCTGGCATAACTTCGAGCTGTGCACTGCTACGTACTCTCCAGCGTGCGCGCGCGTGGGCTTGGTCCTGCTGTTGCTGCGTCGTCGCATCGTGTCCGCGCTCAGCTCGCTGCTTGTGGCCTCTCCTGCCGCTGGTGTGCACACAAGCCCATGCTCGTCCTCCTGTCTTAATCGTCACATTTGAAGAGCAAACGACGATGCAGTGCAACACCGGCATGGCAGGACGTGGCTTGCTTGCTACTCCCTCCGTCCCAAAATAAACGACGTTTTTAAACCTCCCGGCAAAACATCTGCCCGGCAATTATATATTAAAATAGGATTAAAATTTATATTACATAATTAGTATCATTGGAAAGATCTTTTGATCTAGTTTTTAACAAATTTATTTGGAGATTTAAAATCTTCTAAAATTTTTACACATTAAGTCAAACTTGGCCAGCAAAAAAACCCAAAAACGTCGTTTATTTTTGAGGACGGAAAGAGTAGTAAACTAGCGGACGTGGTCATCCATGTTCGATATAACATGCGTGGGCCGCATCGCCATGAATGGCTAACGACGGCGAGCAGAGAGCAGCGTGAGAGGCGCGGCCGCCTGCAACAACGTCCCACAGGGCTAGGAGCGAGGCATTCAAAGTGAAGTGACCACACTGCCGAGACCAATCAGTGCATGCACGGTGCATGGTGCATGTGAGGTTGTGCAATATTACTAAAGATAGCAGATCAGCCGCAGTGACTCACAACCAGACCACGACAATTGAGCCAAGCCAAAAGAAGTCTGGCCTACTTATTTCTGGCATGCGACATCAAAGGCAAGGGTGACAACGATCAAACACTAATCTGTTGATGCTGATCACCGTGCGTTAGCCAGTTAAGCTGCTTTAGCTTGCCGAGATGCCGCGGCCATCGTGAGTAACGTCCGCGAGCTGCTCATGACCAGTGTAAAAAAGGATCATCATGCACCATCAAATTTCATCCAATCGGCTATGGAAATAAGACTTTGCGTGGACATCCTGGGAGGCCGCCTAGACGGCGCGCGCCTAGCTGCTGGCCACCCCTGGCATCTGCTGCCTCAGTTGTCACTTCTTTTTTAATGACGCTGCGCGCACAGTTCCTCTGGCTTGTTGGCCGTAGCGTGTTGCTGGTATCCATATCGTAAGCCATGTGCATGTTCCGCATCCCAACGAGGGTAATCGCCGGCGACAGCAGCCCATTAAATTGGCATTTACAGGTGTAAAGGATAATCATGCACCATCAAATTTCATCCAACGGCTATGGAAATAAGACTTTTACGGACATCTATCGGGAGGCCGCCAGGCAGCTTAGCTTCATACTTCTGATTTTTGCTATAATATGTTGTGTTATAATGTTTGTTCATTTGTACAAAGTCATTGATGTGACATCAATAGCTTATCCTATGGGATCCGTACCTGTAGCAAGGCAATTGTACCTACCTTGTCATTTCGATAAACTATAGTCAAATTCACTGCACTAGAATTTAAATGGCGAACACAAACTGTTTAATTCAGGATCTAATAACTTACCGAGTACATGTACATATTAGGGTGTGTTTAGTTGGTGAAATATTTTAGGTTCGATTCTACTGTAGAAGACTTTGCGTTTGTATTTGTTAATTATTGTCCTACTATGGACTAATCCAGGTTTAAAAGATTAGTACTCTGCTTTTCAGCCAAGCCCATTAGTTTTTTTGTTTACCTACATTTAATGCTTCATGCATGCGTTAAAAATTCGATGTGACGGATCTTTGAACGCTTTTGGGTTTGCTTTTCACCAACATAAACATGCTCTTAGTTGTTGTCCATGTTATATTTGTAACACGAATTTGTCCATGTTGATTTGAATCCTAAATCAACCTCACCACATGTCTAATCGCACGTCACACATGGCACCATTTTTTAAGGGAATCATCATGGCACTTGTTTTTTTTTTTTTTTTTGAAATTTCATGGCACCAGATTTGATAAGCAGTCTGAGCGCCGCGAAATGTCTCGTACTACAGCGTACTCCTACCCTTTGCACAGATACCGCCAGTTTCTCGTGAGTCCCGTCCCCGGCCGCCTGCGTCTGCGTGCGACGAGTCGACTGGTCAGCAGCGCGCCGCCACGAATCCACGGTCGTCGTCCTCTCCTCTCCGTGGACAGCCCCACCGGGTCCAGCGCGGCGGCGCGGCGGCGCCCCGCGTACGGCCAGGCCTCATGCAGGGTGGCAGCCGCGTTCTCTGCCTGCCGACGCGACGCCTGCATGAGAACGCGTACGGCCAGGCCTCATCGGCAGCAAATGCAGCGGCGTTGGTTGTTGGACAGCAACGACGACCGTGTTGGGATTGGATCTCGTGTTTGACTGCTGCGCTGGGCTTGCTACGCACGGAGGTCCAGCAGCACTGGGGTCCCTACACACCCGACGGACAACAGCATGGCCCGCCACATCGATAGCTCGCGGTAGAACAGTTGACCTGAGTACTTCCGGTCATCCCTAAAAAAACCCGAAAAGCCATAAATAAATATTTCAAACCGTTTAAGATTTGTTATTTACGTAGGTATCCTTCCTATGGTTTCTATTTAGGGCTTGATTTATCTAGTTTCTTTTTTTATAAAGTTCACAGAAATCCGCAAACACCTATAACATCAAACACGATTGATTATGTACAACAAATATGTTTTGATATATGTAGTGTGTATTTATTCGATAGTGTAGATTTGGATATATTTTTTTTTATATAGTTTTAGTGAAAGCGAAACAAACTTAACTAAGCACAAACTGAATATGGTTTTAATTTGAAATGGAGAAAGAATCTTTTTTTTAGAGAGAGAGAGATGGAAAGCTTCTAGATTAAGGAAAAATTGACCCTGATGGGGGAATTTCCACAAGAGGGGTTATTGTCGGCAGAAGATTAACTGGTTCTCATATCTTGCACAAAGAAAGCAATGGCCTTCTAGATTATCTTGGCAAATTGAAAAACTTGGCGCACAAAATGTGACAGGTGATCATACATTTCCTAAGGTTAGACCTAGTGGAATTTTTTCATGACGGTCTCAATCTCGAGTTAAATTTATAACAGGGGAACAAAATTGATGATGTGGCAAGTTAATTCTGAGGGAAAAAAAGAGAATCATAGTTTTGGGGATGAAACCTATCCTTCACCATTACCAAAATAGGTGAAACTTGGCTGAAACCTGCATTGAGACTACATTCTGACATATATAATTTTAGACCCCCTTATCCCGCACCTCCTTCCATTAGATAAGACAACAATGATATATTTCATCTTTTTTCATCGTCCGCACCTCTTTTCCATTTATGGCTTCATTTTTTTCAAGAAAGACTACAACAATCTAGATGGTCATGCTTACAACAACTTGGATGGTCATCTTTTGTGTCCTAAGTTGGTTCTATGCTTTTTTGGGTCTAGCTAGAAGTCTTTGGAGAAAGCACATCATCGCTCCTAAGTTATTAAGTCTAATTTGTGCCATGGATTGTCATTATGTTATATATCCGCCTCCCTATTCTTGCATACAGTAGTGGACCTAGGATGCACAATTAGGGGAGGTTTGCCACTTCTTTCTCATTTCTTTTCCCTCTTTTATATATTGCTGTCCTTCCTATTCCTCAACCATGTACACAAAAGTTAGTAGGAGTAGGGTTTTTTTTTTTTTTTTGGAGGTGGTTGGTATGCTACTACATAATTTAGGTACAATTTTCAGAGTGGTTCACAAGGCACACTTGCTTTGATCACCACACTCTACAAGAATAAAATGTTATAGCCATTAACCATTGAGAGAACATTATACCATGTGTTTTGGTCTGGATCAAGTATTAATTTGCTGGTGTTTATTTGTTTGTTTATGGTCTAGATCAACTGATCAAATACTCATTTATCCATTGGATGTTGGACAAAAGTAGTACGTAGTCCTAGATACTTTGATTATTTCGGTTGCTGGCTCCTTGGGGGGTTAGGGGGTGGTGATAATAGGTCGTTGGCGGTGTTTGGGTTATTAACATACACGTAGTACGTACTACCTCTACGCTCTAGAGCAAGTATTGGCCTTTAGTCCAAAGTGTACCAGTCTGGCACTATTTACTCTAGTTTGGATGATGATTGATGATTTGCCGCAGTACTCTAGTTTGGATGATGATTGATGTTTTGCCGGAGTACTTCCAAGTCATAGCACACACTAACTACAGCCAAAGACTGAAGAACCCAAGACTATCTGTCACACGTGTCGGGCTGTCGGCGGACGGCTGGTTCACAGTTCACACTGCGTGCTCCACACACCGAGCGCCGCACGCCCCTGCCATTCGGCCGTCGCCACCCACGGACGCGCCCCGGACTTGGACGCCTCATGAAGCGTCCTGCATCCATTCACGTGGAGCCTGGGAATCTGCTGGTGGAAATGGAAAGCAAAGACATTACGGGCTGGGATTGGGATGGTGTGTTGACCGCGTCTGGGGTCGGCAGCGGTGCATTAGCCGTCCGGAATTCAGGATCATCAGAGGAAATTCATTTCTGTACGGGACGTCCGGGGACGCTGAACTTCCCGACCACGAATAGCTGGCAACTTGTGACTTGTGAGGGCATCATTCTACATACAACAAAAGCGCGTGACAGAGGAACACGACGTAAAATGATGGTTGGGTTAGGTCATTAGGCGTACGTTAAGCTGTAGTTACTGGGTTTTTTTTTAGAATGGGCCAGCTAATAACACTACTGTCCTCCAGTCCTGTTCCTCTGTCGATTTTTGTTTTCTACTTTTCGAACATGATCACATGATGACGTACGTAATACGTGCTGGAATGAAACTAGTTGGTTAAACTTGAAATAATTTTAACTTAGGGAACAAAACAAGTCTTAGCTCTTTGCTGGACGAGGGAAGCTAGTACAACCGCCTTAATCAAGCATCCACAAATGTCCTTCATGAATTGGTTCATTGCTTGTGCTCAGAAGCAATACCGGCCATAGGCCTCTCTTTCCTGGGTGTACTAGGACCGCGGCCGTAACGTCCACAAATCGGAATGGGAAGACAAATTGAGCTTTTACCATGGCTTGCCATTTTAGTCCAAAAATGTTGGCTCTCTTTTGGAATCTAATTAGTTCGGCGTGTTTACTAGGAGAAATAGTTGCATGGTTTGGATTTCGATGCAATGATTTGACCTATAAATTATGTCCCCACTATGATAATGTTTGAGGATTTCTCCAATAATCTCTTTTCTGGTGTGGGAAACTATGTTTTTTCAGTCGTTAGATCTATTTAAATCAGCGACGAGTGGATTCTGAGGCCATCAAAGCCTTGCATGACACTTGGGTATTTATAGCCATTTTAATGACAAATTATCCATTCTTTTGCTCCATAAAAGTAGTTAATGGTTTGTAGACTTTCGGACATCTTGTTTGACCATCCGTTCTATTTTGATTTTTTTAATATAAATATCATCTACTAGTATTTGGTTTTGGTTTATTTATCATTAGAGATACTTTAGTATTGATTGATTTATTTATATTTTTATTTGTAAATTGTTTATTTCATTTTATATATATGTGATATGTTTCGGCCGATTGTGGTGATAATCTTTGTGCATATGCTTTTGTGCTTTTGGCCCGGAGCCAAGCGAAGCAAGCTTCGAGCTAAGCTTAATTGGCCGAAGAGCCATTATCGAGGCGATTTGGCTCGATATGCAACCTCCTAAACAAGACAAAATGATAAAATACAAAAATCTGAAAGTCAAAAAATCTCATTTATTTTTCTTTTTAAGACGGAAGGAGTATGTTATAATAGTAGTAAATAATTATTTTTTTTATTGATAAATATCCGCTATAAGATATTGTTTAAGCGTTTTTATTAAAGAACTTGGAACTTCTCCTTTGTCGAGAATGAAAGCCGGCATTGCACGCTATACTTGACCAAAATGCAAGTGCGCCAGCGCCGCTGCCCTTTTCCCGTTCGCTCCGCTTCCCAGCAGTCGCACCGCATCCGCATGTGCTCACAAGTCAACCCGCCGCATTGACCGCCAGCCAGCCGCACCCGCACCCGCCCGCCGCGAGCTCTCAAAGAGTCAAGACCACCACGTGCTCACCGCCCTTCCCCGCCCGCCTCACCGCACCAACGGGCACGGCCACGCCGCGCCCGCTCTGCCACCCGGCCAATGCCGACGCCACCACCCGCCCTCCGCCTCCTCCTCGCCATCCTTGCCCTCGCCGCCGTCGCCGCCACTGCCAATGCTGCGACGCCGGCCGAGGCCCTGCTGGCGTGGAAGTCGAGCCTGGGCGACCCGGCGGCGCTGTCCACGTGGACCAACGCCACCCAGGTCTCCATCTGCACCACCTGGCGCGGGGTCTCCTGCGACGCCGCCGGCCGCGTCGTGTCGCTCCGCCTGCGCGGGCTTGGCCTCACGGGCGGCCTGGACGCGCTCGACCCGGCCGCGTTCCCGGAGCCTCACCTCCCTCGACCTCAGGGACAACAACCTCGTCGGCGCCATCCCGGCGTCGTTCTCGCAGCTGCGCGCTCTGGTCAGGCCTGACCTGGGCAGCAACAGGCTCAACGGCACCGTCCCGCCGCAGCTCGGCGACCTCTCGGGCTCGTCGAGCTCCGCCTCTACAACAACAACCTCGCCGGCGAAGTCCCGCACCAGCTGAGTAAGCTGCCAAAGATCGTCCAGCTCGACCTGGGGTCCAACTACCTGACCAGCGTCCTGTTCTCACCGATGCCCACGGTGGAGTTCCTCTCGCTCTCCCTCAACTACCTCGACGGCAGCTTCCCGGGTTCGTGCTCAGCAGCGGCAACGTCACCTACCTCGACCTGTCGCAGAACGCCTTCTCCGGTCCCGTCCCGACGCGCTGCCGGAGCGGCTGCCGAACCTGCGGTGGCTCAACCTGTCAGCCAACGCGTTCTCCGGCCGGATCCCAGCGTCGCTCGCGAGGCTGACGAGGCTGGGGACCTGCACCTTGGGGGCAACAACCTTACTGGCGGCGTCCCAGACTTCCTCGGGTCCATGTCGCAGCTGAGGGTCCTTAGGATCGGCAGCAACCCGCTCGGTGGGTCGCTGCCTCCGGTTCTTAGCCGGCTCAAGATGCTGCAACGGCTGGACGTGAAGAACGCCAGTCTGGTCTCCCACTCTGCCGCCGGGCTCGGCAGCCTCAGCAACCTCAACTTCGTCGATCTCTCAATTAACCAGCTCTCTGGGGGGATTGCCGGCGTCGTTCGCCGGGATGCGGAGGATGCGGAGTTCGGCATATCGTCCAACAACCTCACCGGCGACATCCCAGGGCAGCTGTTCGCAGAGCTGGCCGGAGCTCATATCCTTCCCGCGCAGGCCAACTCTTTGACCGGAACCATTCCACCTGAGGTCGGCAAGGCTACGAAGCTGCTAATCTTGTATCTCTTCAGCAACAACCTCACCGGCGTGATCCCGTCGGAGCTCGGCGGGTTGGTGAACCTGGCTGAACTGGATGTGTCCGGTGAACTCGCTCAGCGGACCGATACCAAGCTCGTTCGGCAGGGCTGAAGCAACTCACGCGGCTGGCGCTCTTCTTCAACGAGCTCACCGGCAAGATCCCGCCGGAGATCGGCAACATGACGGCATTGCAGATCTTGGACCTCAACACCAACAACCTGGAAGGCGAGCTGCCTTCGAGCATCTCGTGCTGAAGAACCTGTACTACCTGTCAGTGTTCGACAACAACATGAGTGGTACCGTCCCACCGGACTTCGGCGAAGGGCTGGCACTGACAGATGTGAGCTGCGCCAACAACAGCTTCTCTGGTGAGCTGCCGCAGAGATTCTGCGACGGCTTCGCGCTGAATAACTTCACGGCGAACCACAACAACTTCAGCGGCAAGCTACCACCGTGCTTGAAGAACTGCTCCGAGCTGTATCGGGTGCGGCTGGAGGGGAACCATTTCACCGGCGACATCTCGAGGTGTTCGGGGGTCCACCGCAGCATGGACTACCTGGACATCTCCGGGAACAAGCTGACTGGTCGGCTTTCAGATGATTGGGGCAATGCACCAAGATCACACGCCTGAAGATGGATGGCAACAGAATATCAGGTGCCATTCCGGTGGCGTTTGGGAATATGACAAGCTTGCAGGACCTCAGCTTGGCTGCGAACAACTTTTTGGCAGGAGCTATTCCAGATGAGCTGGGTAATCTCAACTTGTTGTTCAATCTCAATCTGAGCCATAACTCCTTTTCTGGGCCAATTCCAACAAGTTTAGGCAAAAATTCCAAACTGCAGAAAGTAGATTTGTCAGGGAACATGCTTAATGGGACCATACCAGTGGGCATTGGCATTCTTGGCTCACTAACCTATCTTGATCTGAGCAAGAACAGATTGTCAGGACAGATACCAAGTGAGCTCGGTAACCTGTTTCAGCTGCAGACCCTGCTTGATTTGAGCAGCAACTCACTGTCTGGTCCTATCCCTTCAAATCTTGTGAAACTGGCGAACCTGCAGAAAACTGAATTTGTCACACAATGAGCTCAATGGTTCAATTCCAGCAAGTTTCTCTCGCATGTCGAGCCTGGAGACTGTTGATTTCTCTTACTTACAATCAGCTCACCGGTGAAATACCGTCAGGCAATGCTTTCCAAAACTCTTCGGCCGAGGCTTACATTGGGAACCTAGGGCTCTCATGCAATGTGCAAGGCATTCCTTCTTGACGCGGCAGCTCCACTTCAGGGCATGATCACAAGAGAAGAGTCATTGTGATAGTTTCCTCAGTAGTTGGGGCAGTGTTGCTGGCAGGCATTGTTGCTTGCCTCATCCTAGTATGCAGAAGGAGACCCAGGGAACAGAAAGTGTTGGAGGCAAGCACAAACGATCCTTATGAATCTGTGATCTGGGAGAAGGAAGCGAAATTCACATTCCTCGACATCGCCAATGCCACCGACAGCTTCAGTGAATTCTACTGCATTGGCAAAAGGTGGGTTTGGGAGCGTGTACAAGGCCGAGCTCCTAGTGGGCAGGTCGTGGCCGTGAAGCGCCTCCATGTGGCTGAGACAGGTGACATATCAGAAGTGAGCAGGAAGAGCTTCGAGAACGAGATCAAGTCACTGACAGAGGTCCGGCACCGGAACATCGCGTCAAGCTCCATGGCTTCTGCACGAGTGGAGACTACATGTACCTGGTGTATGAGTACCTGGAGAGGGGCAGCTTGGGGAAGACATTGTACGGGGAAGAGGGCAAGAGGAAGCTGGACTGGGGCATGAGAGTGAAGGTCGTCCAGGGGTTGCTCATGCCCTGGCCTACCTGCACCATGACTGTAGCCAGCCCATTGTTCACCGTGACATCACTGTGAACAACATCCTTCTTGAGTCAGAATTTGAGCCCCGGCTGTCTGATTTTGGAACGGCGAAGCTGCTTGGCTCTGCTTCGACAAACTGGACTTCTGTTGCAGGATCATATGGCTACATGGCTCCAGGTAATCTTTTTGCATCTGCAGTATTCATTGAGCATATAGTTTTATACAGATTTTACTTGAATAGATAACACCTGATCCAAACTATTAAGTACACCAGTAACAAATCCTTCCTATTGTGGAAAAGTAATATTATGAATTCAGATGTTTACATTAGCACTAACTACTGAGGCACTTTGCTTGATGATGTATCACGATGCAGCATACTAACTTGTGTCATGTATGTTTTTGCTATTGCAGAATTGGCATACACAATGAATGTCACAGAGAAATGCGATGTTTACAGCTTTGGAGTGGTTGCGCTGGAGGTGATGATGGGAAGCATCCTGGTGACCTCTTAATCTCCCTACCGGCTATCTCCTCTTCCACAGAAGAAGATTTATTACTCCAGGACATACTAGACCAGCGGTTGGAACCTCCAACGGGTGACCTTGAAGAAGAAATTGTGTTTGTTGTCAGAATTGCGCCACACACGGGCAAATCCTGAATCGCGGCCTTCAATGCGATCAGTTGCTCAAGAGATATCAGCGCATACTCAGGCTTGTCTTTCGGAACCGTTCACACAGATCACAGTAAGCAAGCTAACAGACTACCAGAAGTGATGTTTACCTGTGCAAAGGTTTGAAGCTCAACAAGTGAAATTTGTAGTTAATGTGTTTTTTTGGATGCAGTTTGAGAGGACTAATTTTCTCTCAGTTTGCATAGATACTATTCTGGAGATCCTCAGAAGTCTCTAGTACACAAAGTTAGCTGTTTTAAATTCGCTACTATGCTGATGATCGTTTTCCCCCTGCCAAGGGGCTAAACATGCAACTGTACGGTAGATAGTGGAAAACCACAAGTTGTAACATGTAAGAGGTGTTCTTCAGCCACTTTGCTTATTATTTCTCATATATAACAAGAGGCTTTCTCTGAGATGATACCGCACATTGTGACCAGATTGTGTTTTTTTTTTTACTTCTATAGTTCTATTCTACTTAAATGCAAGGCAGAGCTCTTGCCATTTTCTTAAAAAAAAACGTACAAATGTCTCACTACTTGAACAGTTTCATGTAAATGCTGCATCAATATTTCCATGGAAGTCAGGAATCAGAAGTGCTGCTCGCTACAACACCCACATAATAATTGTAGAAATAATATACCAAGTAGGGTAGCGCAATTAAAAATGGTCTTTTACATGTAGGAAAAAAGGACCCTACAGGTGCATATAAAGTGGCCTCTATTTATTTATTTATTGAAATTGCAGTACAACCACCGACTATATTCTTTTTGAACTTGTTCCCAGCATCTATCATGCTGGTGTAGTGGTTGTCAACGTGAATGAGGAATCCCGTTTGCTATCAGCAGGTGAGTATACCCTTTGTAGCTAGATAACAGCAAGGCACAACCATTGGCATTGACCTCTTAACATCCCTGCTGAGTATCCCTCTTCAACAGAAGATGATTTGTTACTACGGGACATATTAGACATTGCAGAAGAAACTCTACATGTTTGTTGCATACTCAGGAATATCTTTCTGAAGTCTGACCCGTCCCGACAGATTTTAGTAAGGAAACTAGCAGGCTACCAGAAGCAATATATACCTGTGCAGAAACTCCAACAGTTCTAGAGCCTTTAAGTTTCTCAAGTTCTAGTATTCCAAGATAAGAACTAAGGACAGTTTATTGCTAGAACTGGTAGATAGACTATGAAATTATTATGGAAGTCATAATTGCAAGAATTAGTCTGTAGTCAACTTAGGTGTTTTTACTTTATTGCCAGAGTTATTATTTATTGCTCCATTTTATGGGCTAAATATGTAACAGAAGGCAGCAAGCTAAGAGAAACTATCGCCACTTTATTTCCTTACCCTTTTCTGGCTGTGCATGAAGTCCTTAGTTCTCTCTGAACCTGTTTGACGATGGAAGTGCAGCTCCCAGCATAAGTTTTCCTGAATGAATGGCGGGGTATATCTATGCCACTTTTTGAAAATAATTTCATGTACATATTTTTTTTCATAACAGTTGTAGAAATGAATCAAGTACACAAAAGTAAGAACTTGAACATATCATACCAGAAAGGCATAGAAAGATAGCAAATCTCCTTAAACATATAATGTTTTTATTTACTGAACTTGCCATATAGCAAAGTTCTTCTGGCCTCCTCTCAGCATTACATCTTAAAGCATACAAAGAAAAAGGCAGCAAATCTCCTGCTGTACTAGTAGGGGAGAAAAAAAAAAAAAAGAGAGAAGGTTGGATTGCTAAGTGTAGAGATGATATCATTACTCCATTCTTCAGCTTGTATCACTTGTAGAAAACATAGGCACAGAAGATGGATCACTCTTTTCTTTTCGGACGAAAATGATTGATAGACTGCACCTTTTGCATAACTTTGTTTTGCATGCTATCAGCAAACAAGAAAAACATAACACCTCAACTTTGCAATGGAAAAGAGCATCCCATACCATAGCCAGAATCCAAAAAACAATTCCAGCGATCACCGAGTAGCATTGCAGCCATTGGTCCAGGGAATCTCTGTCATTTCCCTCATCAAATGCATGTGATGTATCTTGGCAAGGATTCAAAGGAGGTCCACAGAGCCCAGGATTATTGCTGTAGATTGATGGGTCATTGAAGGTCTGAAGTTGATTCCCAGTGGGTATCTTGCCTGATAAATGGTTGTTCGACAGATTCAGCATAGTGAGGGATAGCATACTACTCAAGCCTTGAGGAATGGTTCCTGAGAGTTCATTCAACGAGAGGTCAAGCGACTCAAGAAATTTCAAACTCCCAATGGTTTCAGGAATTCCACATGACAGGTTATTTCTTGACAAGTTCAGAAATCGAAGGCCCTCAAGATTGGTTAACTCTTCAGGGATGCAATGAGACAGTGAATTACTTGACAAATCGATGCCCGTCATCAACTCAAAGTATCCTTTGGAAAATTAGCTCTTGTCCCTTCCAGATGATGTCAATTCTATCCTGATAGGTGGACCCATCTAGCGATCCTATACTGGAATTAATTTTTGGATGCTTCATGGACACTAACTTTCCAAACTCTATTGGGATCGGTCCTGTCAATCTGTTGTGGGCCAAGTCTAGCAATTGAAGCTGTGGAAGTTTTGATAACTCTGGAGGAATTTGACCAGTGAAGCTGTTTGATGCAAGTCTAAGGATTTTCAGTTGTGGACCACTGCTTCCAATCCAAGGAGGAATATCACCATGGAATTTGTTGTTCCCAACATCTACAGTGGCCAGTTGCTGGCATCCCCTAACGACACTTGGAAATTCTCCAGTGAAGTTATTGCCGGCGAGATGGAGTGACTGTAGAGAACAGTTGTGGGTTGATGGGGCTTCAGGGATCTTACCCGAGAAAAGAGTTATTTGATAGGTCCATAAACTGCAGAGCCTGCATATCCCACCAGCAGTCCGGCAGCTCTCCGGTGAGGTTGTTGTTGGACAGGTCCAGTATCTGCAGGGACAGTAGCTTGCAAAAGGCCGAGCCGGACCTGTTGTAGGAGGAGAGGAGCTGTTGAGCACGTTGAAGCTGTTGTCGTACAGGCGCCGTGCCGGTGCCACCTCATCTGAGAAGCTAACGTCGGCGAAGCTCTCGTCGATGTTGTTGTAGTCATCTGCGCCGTCGGCAAAGAAGCTCACATCAAAGTCGCCATCGTCGTCAAGGTCCATGCTCATCGCCAGGTGCATCGAGGAGGATAGTAGCAGGAGGCAGAGGCAGAGGTAGACGAGAAGGATTTGGGAGCCTCGTGCGTGCTCTGCCATGGCTAACTGGCTCTGGGTTTGAGTCTTGGAAACTAGTGGTTGTTAGTTTTCAGTTCGGAGGCCACTTGTATGATTAAGTAACGAGTGCAGCGTGGTTGACGACGACCGTGGACTCGCGGTCGTTGTGGAATTTGGAGCACACATGGTGCACGGATAACACGGCATTAGGACTATGGGTACAATGATGGCCGGCAAGACCATGGCGGGACTGGACCAACGACCGACTACTAGTCAAGAACGAAGTGCACGCCGGCACAAATCTGCAGGAGAGCAGGTTCATATGCCACCCGCCATTTGTTCGTCTGATGGTGTTCTCATAGCATAAAGACCAGGAAGGAAACGTAAAGCGAGAAGGAAATGAATTAGGAGTTTTGTGAGGAAGTACCTTGAAAGCGATCTCTTCCCGCGTCTACTTCCTCAGCCATCTCGTCAGTCATTCAGGCGAGCACTTCGGAAACGTCGCAATCGTGCTGGTGCTGCGCCTTGGGTACGTCACAGCTCACAAGATACCAGACGCGCCGTCGATGAGGCGTTCCGTCGAACAACGTCCGTGCGCGTACCGGGCAGGCAGCCACCACGCACGGACGCTCGCGTCGTCGCCCGCGACTGCACTAACGTCGCGTCGTCGACTCAGGGAGAAAAAATCCGGCCTCTGCAAAACGATGGTTCGCCGAGGAGCACATCCATCATCGGATCATCCATGGAAGAGCATGTAAATCTCGGCTCATTGGGCGGCGGCGCCCCTGCTGCAGCTGCGGGTGGGCAGAGACTTCACTAGAGAGTTTTTTTTTTTTTTTTTAGTGGAGCACTATGTCGTTGAGGAGGGAGAGGGGACCAATGGTGGTGGAAGCGAGGGCTCGTCACATATGAGAGCTCAAGGACCGTCGCTTGACAAGACCCGGTTTTCCATCTTGTGCATCGCCTTCATTTGGCCTTCATTTGTATTGTATTGTGTCCGCAAACATTCTTGGAATTTTCAGGTTGTAAAGAATCCAAGTCGGAAAGGTGAGAACCGGTAAACGTGGTACAAGTAATTAAGGGCATGTTTAATTATAAGTGGCCTTGATCGAAATTTTCAGGTAAAAAGAGTCTGAATGGTGTGGCTGCCCTCCAACACCTTAAACTTCAAAAGCTTCTGGAGTCTGGACCATATGAGTATCGAGCTAGAGTTGGCCTACTCTGCAAAGGCAGTGAACAAACTTAACTTGTTAAGAAATCATCTGTCGGGCAGCATTCGACGAGGAATTGCCAAATAGGATCTCTTGGAATCCCTAGACATATCGTGGAATGAATTTCCAGCTCCATGATCAGCCAACTCCGCTACCAAGAGGATGAAGCGATATATTCAAAAAATTTGTTCAAACATAGTTAAATTTAAGTTATTTTTAAGAACCTTTTGTTGATAAAACATGACACAAAGAAAAGAAGTGATATTTTTGCATAAATTTTTGAATAAGATGAGTGGTCAAGCCCGTGGTTGGAAAAAAAGTCAAACGAATTATAATTTGGATCGGAGTGAGTAGGTTTATAGAACCTGTGCCTCCTGAGACTATCCACCTAACTAAAATTTAGCAAAAAGTTTTCTTAGCTAAAGTTTAGGTGGGGTGTTTGGATCCTCTAGCTAGTAGACTCCGTAGCTAAAATTAGCTAGGCAAGTAGCTAAACTTTAGCTTGTTTTAGCTGAGCGGTTTTGAATCACTGGCAACTAAACTTAGCCGGCTAAAGTTTATAACATAATACAAGGACGAATAGTGAAACATAAAACAAGGACACGAATCCAGGACCATAACCAAACATTAGAAAACAAAGACAAATATAGAGATGGGCACCTTACAACAAACTGTAATACGGAAATGAGGGAGTATTCTCCCCATGTTCCGGAGCATCTCTGTCATTGGTGTTCCGACTTTTTTTTTCGAGAGCGTGCATTGGCACGTTTTTTATTAGCAGAAAAGGAGTTAAGTTATTAAGTTACTATCAATACTCACACTAAACAACCTCAGCTAGCGATTAAAACGGATCATCTAAAATACAAGCTAAAGTTCATATATAATTGCTTTTGTTTATTTTTATAACACTGAAATTTCTGTTAAAGTATTGCACACTATGGCTTAGTCTACGGTAGTTAGCTTTAGCCTTGATGAGCGGTTGGCTCGGCCTCGGCGTCGCACGTCACGTCCAGCACTCATGAGTGCCTACAGCCTAGAGCACACCTTTGCAATACGTATATGTAAACACCTGAGATCAACACGACAGAATGTTGGCTGCCATTTTTCTAATACATGGTATTAGCTTGCGCGGGTTGATCCTTCTACTCTCGCAACCGCCCTTCCACGCCGATTGGTTCTCCCTCTGCGCTCGCCGCGCCGCGCCATCCGTACTCGCCATGCCGAGGCCTTTACGTGCTCTTCGGCTGTCCACGCGCATCCTCCATGCTCGCCGCGGCAGTTTCTTCCTTCTCCGATGTCGACTCCACCTCCTCTGTTGATGGCGCGGCCGCCGCGCCGCTCCCGGCCACCGTGCTGCAGACGACCGTGAACATCAAGTCCCTTGTTCCTGCCTTCAGGGATGTTACCTGAGAAGGAGTTGTTTGAGAGGTCCAGGAACTGTAGAGCCTGCATCTGGCGCCCCCAGCAGTCCGGTATCTCTCCGGTGAACTGGTTGTTGGACAGGTCTAGTATCTGCAGGGACTGCAGCCCGCAGAAGCCTGAACCAGAGGACCTGTTGGAGGAGGTGTTACTGTTTTGTTGATCAGTGGAGCCGTCGCCGTGGAGGCGAAGTGCCGGTGCTACGACTTCGCCAGAGAATCTGTCATCAGTGTCAGAGTCGTCGTCGTTGTCGTTGTCGTTGTCGAGGTCCATGATCATCGCCAGGTGAGCTGAGGATGATAGTACCAGGAGGTAGAGGTAGATGAGAAGGATTTGGGAGTGCTCTGCCATGGCTATAGGCTCTGGGCTTGAGTCCTGAAACTAGTGGTAGTGGGGTACTGGTGATCCTTTGCTTTCAGCTCGGGAGGCCACTTGTGTATGATTAAGTAACAAGTGCAACGTGGTTGACGACGACCGCGGACTCGCCGTCGTTGTGGAATTTGGAGCACACATGGTGCACGGATAACACGGCATTAGGACTATCGCGTACAATGGCCGGCCGCCGGCAAGACCACGGCGGGGTCTCTGAGACCAACGACAACAACTGACTTCTAGTCAAGAATGAAGTGCACGCCGGTACTACAAACATATCTGCAGGAGGAGCAGGTGGAAGTGGAATATCATACGGATGCCACCCGTCTGTTCGCCGGCCTGATGGTGATGGATGATCCCATAGCAATGCAACAAGGAAATGAATTTAGCAATGCAACAAGCCAGTCGCGTCGTGGCGACCTCTTCCGCGTCCACTTCTCAGCCATTTCATCATTCTGGCGAGCACTTCGGAAACGTCGCAATCGTGCTGGTGCTGCGCCCTGGATACGTCACAGCTCACAAGATACGCAGACGCGCCGTTCCGTCGAACAACATCCGACACGACGAACGGACGCCCGCGTTGTGCAACTGCAACGTTGCGTCGACTCTCCGGCCTCTGCCTGACAAGATGGTTCGCCGAGGACCACATCCATCATCAGATCATCCATGGAAGGATTAGGAAGAGCATGTAAATCTCGATCCGCTTATTGGGCTATCCAAATAAGAGATGTAAACGCTGCGTTGTACCGTGTAATTCTTAAATGAAAAAAAAATCTTAGAGTCCGTCCCTCCCTCCCAAAAAAAAAAAAAACAGAGAAGAAATGTTGTGTACAAGAGGTGTGCGACGTATATAATTGTAGGTCCTGGGCCATGTTAAGGTAATGAGAATGTGGAACAGAAACGGGAACTTTGGGTTGTCATTTTATAACATGGGAACACAAATGATTCCGAATTGAGGACGCGAATCTCCCCGAAACACACTTTTACACATCGTGCACCATCACAGACATTGTGTACATGAATTGAAGTTTACGTAAATTCATGAAGTTGACGACCTAATAGTTTCATCACTCTCGTAAATAAATGTTCCACATATAAGTTGTAAAACAGCTCCTTACGTTAATGTTTTAGCAAAAGGGGGCAAAGTATCCTCCTCTTATAGTTTTGATAAAATAGCTTTTTAATAAGAGTAAAAAAATGCCAAATATCTTATCCAACTCATAAGTTTCTACGGTCAAGAGGAACTCCGTATCTGCTTCCCACTAGTGTTTCTCTCAGTAAATCAGAGTAAAATTTTTTTTTTTTTAGAAGGGGCGGCAAAAGCTTTACCGCGATTTCTATTAGACGAAAAAAAAGAAAAGGCAGTGCCAGCCCGCTTTTACCGAAACCGGGCTAAAAACCATACAAAGAGGAGGGTACCCTACTCTCCAAACACACTTAGGTACCAAACAACTCAACTCGCGCCACAATTAACGCCCACTCACCACTCGACCTTAGAGGAGTGTTTCACTCCACCTACCACGGGATCCACAACTCAACTAACACGACGCGGGAGGGAGCAAAGATATACAAAGAAGAGACCTCTCGTTGGATTGGGTCATCAACACGAGGCTCCAAACACCGCCACTGGTCGGATTGGGACGCCGACACGGGCCACCACCGTAAAGGCTCTAAGAAAAATAAAACAAAACACACAAAGTGACACCACCACCACCCGAGAGAAGCCGACACACCATCTGTCAAAACCGCGCCGTCGTCACCAACGATGAGCCAAAGCTCGCTGCAAGTTCGAGCATCCAACTGAAAACCTCCACCATGAGGCTATCGCCCCCAAGCTGCACGCCTGAGAATCGCCGATCCCCGCACCAGCCTCGCCGCGAAATTCTCGCCATGGCACCATTGAGAACCACCGATCCTCGGCTTACTCCGCGTGGGGCCTCGCCATCCAACGCCTCACACCACGCCCAGACTCGACATTTGAAACCGCCAAGAGAGCAACACCTTCGCTCCACAGCACCGAGATCACCACCACCATGCACGCCAATTCAAGAACTCCACCCCATGGTCCTCTGCACCTCCCTGCCAACCCGACCAAGTGCACCCCAGCCACAACGCACCGGGCGACACCACCAGCCTGAACGCCACCATCGCCACGAGCCGAGACGGTTCCCCAAATCTTCGGCGCCTCCAGGGTGGGGTCGACGCCGATGGCGCCGGCCGCCGACGCGCTCAAACGAACCGGGCTTTTCACCCTGGGAACCCATACTGCAAGGAATGGCAGCCCTCAATGGTGCCCCCAACGGGAAACGACAACACCAAGCCGCCGCCACCATTGCCACCGACCAAGCGGCAAGAATGCTTTCGCCACGCCACCCTTCCCACAAGACGCCTCGTTCATGGCAGCAAAGACGCCCGACCGAACCACATCGGCACCCCGAAGAAACCCGACACCGCCCGAGGCACCACCACCCCCGCGCACCACCGCAGCCCCCAGCCCCACCACCACGGCGGCGCCCCCCGAAAAGCCGACGAGGAGGAGAAGGAGAGTACCCGGCCAACATGCCGCACTCCCGGCCGCCCGACGCGAACGCCCCCGCTCCATCAACTTAGGCCGCCATGGACCGAACTCGGGCAGAGTTCGAGGCTCACGGCCATTACTCACCGCCAGCCGCAGCAGAGGCGGCAAGTACCCACCATCAGATCGCCGCCGCATCCGCCCGCCACCGCCGCCATCCACCCCGCTGGCCGCCGCCGCCGCCCGAGCCGACCACACCGCCGGGGTCGCTGCGCCCCAACCGCCGCTTCACGCACGGCGCCTCGCTCGTCACCGCATCCGGCCGCCGGGAGACGCCGGACCCGGGAGAGAAAACCCGCCGCCGCAGGCGCCCCACGCCGGCAGGCCGCACCGGGGGTGGGACAGCGCCGCGCCGCCGGCCGATCCACCGGAGAGGCGGAGAGCCACACGCCGCCGCCGCCCCCACGGGTCGCGAAGCCCAAGCGGCCCGCTCGGGCGGGCGGCGCCGGGCGAGGAAGGGGACGGGCATGAGCGGCGGCGGCTAGGGTTACCGCCCGCCGCCCTCTGCACGCGAGCCGGCCGGACGAGCCTCGGTTGATCTAAAACTACCATTTACAATCGAGTAAATTGACACATGTGTAAATAAAGAAAAATAAATGATTCTAGATGAGAAAGCTGTAAGACATTTGACACGGACATCCCGTGATGTTGATTCGGCTCCTCCATGGATTGCACCGCCGCCAGCTCTCCCAAATCCGGTTGCCTTTGTCCGCCTCTTCTCCTTGCTCGTGCTGCTCCTGCTTGATCACGGCTTTGGGTATCCCGGACTTCTTGGCGCTGTTGGCGTTCCAGCGCCACCCTCCCTCTTATGTTGTGGCGGCAAAAACAATGTGCAAAAGAACCGCCCCTTTGTGTGGAGACTGGACCGAGGCTTAACTTTATAGAGAGTTTTTCTATGTATGCCATTATAAAAGATGACACTTCCACATAAGCCACTAAAAAGATGAGACGGATCAACGACCTGGGGACCTCATGCCCCCTACCACGGATGAGCCTGTGGAGTCGCCATAAGAGCATTGAGCTTCACTTTTATGCCTTAATCCTAGTGTGAACTTAAGCCTCGTAGATCCACCAATGATTTTAAGAATGGTACGTATTGTTTCTTTGACTGGCAAAGACAGATCAATGCCCATCATCTGCTCTAGTGTCTTTTAGAAGATCAGATCCTATCCCTGCGATAATGTCGATTTTGGCCCGATAAGGGACCCATCTGTGTTGGATATAATTTTCAAATTCTTCGTGGAAGTTAGTTTCCCGAACTCCCTTGGTATTAATCGTTGTTGGACAAGTCTACCAATTGAAGCTGCATTAGTTGTCCAGTGTGCTTGCAATACCTGAAATGCCATATATTTCCCCACTAAGTATGAAGCACACCTTTGTCACTCCACAAGGAGATAATAATCCATGACATTCACCAACTGAAGGGAGCAATGAGGTGCTCCGTATTCCCACTTCAGCTTTGGTTGCTACATCTCCTTCCGCTCCTAGTGCCTCGATACGTGCCTCGATACTAGACTTTCCCTTTAAACACCCTAAATTCTGCCTATCAACAACATGCAAAGGATGTAGCGACTGGCATATCATCTCCTAATTTCTAGGACGCCGAATCATTATAGCGTGTCAAGCGTTTATTCATCTACCTTGATCCTAACTGTACAGAAATATACCGTGTAAAAGCACATGAGAAATACGAACAAACACTATACCGAAACAAAACCAACGGCCCGTGGTATTGAGTATTGACAGATTCACAAATGAAACATACATCAAACTCTCGCTTGTCAGCCTGGAAGTAGCCTAGCTGCCTAAGTGCAAACAAATTTTGGTAACGAGACGTGGACGCCCTTGGAGAAAACATGGGAGCAGGTAAAATAGCCTAGTGCCTACAGGTGCCATTGGATGAGCGTATGTACAACCAAAAACTCTGAACCTCACCCTGCTCCTTATTTACCAAGGGGTCCGTCCAAACTAGCCGCCGGCCAAAACTGTGGGCGGCGAGTCTCAGTTACCTCTTCCTCCTTCCCCAGCTGAACCTCCCGCCACGGCCTTCCCACCTGACCCAGTCACTCTTGATCTGGCAGCAGGCGCCTTCTTCCCACTGGAGCCATTCCCATTGCTCTTCAGGTCAAGCTGGACTTGAATTCCTGGAAGCAGACAAGGTTACTGAAAAAGTTAGGCACAGCGAATTCAGAGTGATGGATAGGCTCGTAGCAAATGCACAAGTATGAGAACCTTTCTTCTTGTCACTTTGCAGGTCCAGCTTCGCGTAGAGTCGGCAGGAACAAGTTCTTCTGAATGAAGAAAAAAAGGTGATTAGACAGCAAGCCATGAAAAGAATATTTCTTTTTGGGTGCAACTTCTAATAGCATCCAACTGACTAAAAACATTTTATACCAACTGTGCTAATGGATGCAGCTTCCATTAGCATCCAACTTCCAATAGCATTCAACTGACTACAAACTTCCAATAGAACTGGCTATACGCTTATAAAATATGTAAGTATGGTGTCTTAATGTCAGAAGTACATGTATTATTTATAGTTCTAGCATTAACTGGTGTATAGTTAGGCGTAGCTATATCACAAGCTCATGTTTCTATGATCTCGATTTGTATTCACTTAAATCATGCTACAAATCTCCATAAAAATGAGTAATTTCACAATTGCATTAAATGAAGACAGTGGCACCACAAAGTTGCCTCAAACAGATCCATTTTATCCAAATGCCTGACACATTAGACAAACAAACAGGCATCTACCTGATTTTTTTCTGTTTTTTAATTGGGAAAAGGAACACGCACCATTATTTTCAGTATCAGAAGAATCATCTTCGTCATCTTCAGCTGATGCTAGTCCATTTTCTTCAGGCAGGCTCTCTTCTACTGGCTCCAAGATTGCCGCCACTCGTTTCTTTAAAGGCTTTTTCATGCCTGGAATATTTATTAGATCTGCTGCTCGAACAACACGAGAATTACTTCCTTGTTTGTATGCCTTTGTCAAGGCACTTTTAACAGCAGGTTGAATCCCATCCATAGGACTTGGATGACCCTACATTATAAACAAATTTATTCAGATCCACAATGACAGGGAATGAAGACAAAGGTAAACTAGAAAAATGTAACATATTCATTGTATTTCAAAGTCACTATAGTTTTGTATCCAAAATCCATAAATCACATGATTGCAGATTTCTAAGGTATGTTCCCATTACATATTTTACGGTTGACATGACATTGTGACAATAGGTCAAGTGCTAGACAGGATAGAGGCTACTGCCTGAACACACTACTTCAAACAATTAAGAATGATAATAGTCATTGATGCAGTGGACAATGCAAAATTACCAGTCAAATACCTGCCAAAGTGAAAAAATCTCAACACAAATGCAAATGCAAAGATGACCAAGTGAACATGACAAGACAGAACAAACATCAAACTGATTCTAGGATATTACCAACCTTAAATTTGGATACTTCCACAATCGTGTCAAAAGTCTTCCTGGCTTAAAGAGTATGTATCCATAAACTCTACCACCTTTTGAACGGCTTCATCCTGGACGAATTGAAATATAAAATTTCCATAAACTATGATTGATAAATGTAAAGATGGAGTTCATTCATGAGTAAAAGATGAAAAACTACCTTTGGCATATTTTTTTTTAGTGGGTCAGTCAGCTCTCTCAAGATAAGAGTAAGATAATCCAACCTCAATGCCTCCCCTGCATTTCTCAAGGATTATAGAACTTAAGACCCACAATAAACAATCACTTAAAAGCCTCATCACTGGACTATTCAAAGTTACAACAACAGGAAAAAAAACATGCACAAAATTTGTCAGTTCTGACACACCAAAAGTACACAAAACCAATGGCTAATTTCTTCAGTTCTCATAGTTCAGAATAGAAAATATTTTATCTTCAAGATCTGAACGAGGCATGTTAACTAGCGGTGGATGCTAGCAACTTAAGAGTCGGCAGCTGGCTTTAATCGGTAGCAAGCAACTAAAAATTGGTAGCTAGCTATCAATTCTGATCACTGTAATGGGTACCCATTTACAAGCCAATTATATCAGAAAAGGAGCATCATACATCGAAGCAATTTAGATTTGGTTCCAAGCTGAACAATTTTTTTTTTTGAAAACAATCAGTGCATAAATTATGTTCGGACATAGCGATATAGCATATAAGTAGAAGGTAGCACCAAGTACCTTATCATACATACTACTGAATATTGAGGTAGTATTTTGACTATAATAGATCTCTGGTGCTAAGAAACTAGTAAAAAGGCTTGGTTTGAGCTTTGTAGGCTCAAGAAAAGTAAGACCATTTGTATCAGAATCCTGCTGGGTACCAGTACCACTCCTGAACATGGCCAGAGATCTATAAGTGGTATGGCTGATGTTCAGGGTATCTATGATTTTTCCTCGTAACCCTAAAATTTAAGGAAACAAAATTCATTATGAAACAATCCAGCTTTAGAAAATATCAAATTACGTTATTCCTCTTCACCCAAAATAACACTGTGAAACAATTCATTTTCCTTTAGAGAGTGATGACGCAAAAAAGTGTGTGGATTGGCTATCAATCATTTAGCTCCAGTCAACTAGGTTAGTCAAGCCATTTTCCTCTTATGGAATGTAAGTTAAATTATATTTCCCAAAAGAAAAAAGTAGCATTCAAAACAATATTTAAAACCAGAAAAGATAGCTGAGGTTTTCCCTCAAAAAGTACAGAATAAGTGCAGATGGGCCAGATAAAGAAAACAGCATAACCCCGCTATACCATACCAGCACAATAATGAATCAGATAGGTGACAATAAAAAGCGCAAGCAACCAAAAGAAAGCACAGATAGATCTCAAGGATATGTTAAAGCAACTACCTGTCCAAGTTTGCTTGCTGGGAGGCAAGAATATGACTGTGGACATCTTCCAGTAGCCTTCTGTTTTTGTTAGTAGTCGAGTACTTACCCAACCATCCACCAAACCCCCATTAAAGTTCCGCCACCCTGAAATGTATTTGTTACCCAAATTAATTTAGCCAGTAAGCAAAAAGTAAAATATACTAAATATAGTGCCAGTTAGGGTTTGGACATTACTGCTTCAAGGGTTTCTCTGTTCCCATGCATCCAAGCGGCACTGTAAAATGTATAAGTTTAGAAAACCAGGTTGGCAAATTCAAAATAAGGTAATACCAATGCCACATATAATAAACTATGACCCTAATCAGTACTTACGGTACTATAGATGAAGCAAAACAAGCAGCTTGCGACAACTGCCACTGTCGATATCTTCTTATTTGTACATTAACAAGATCACCATCCGCTATAGATTCAGCAGCCGGGCTAGAGCATTCATTCTTTTAACTCCACTTTCATCCTTCCCGATAGGCCGATAATTGATATAATTTTTTCCTACAATGGGGCACATTTTTAACTGTGAATTTCACAGGAACTTTGATTTCCAAAACATCAGCGATCAGGAGCAGGAAAAAAAAAAGAATGTGTTGATCCATGTAATGTAACAGTGAATTCAAACAAATAGTCCATTCCAAATTGTAAGCCAAAACGTCTGAGAATTCAACAAACTACAGTCACAGCAATACAACAGGCAATAGCAAAACAAGTCCAAGAGGACACATGTTTAAACAATTATGATACACCTTCATTTGACAAACATAATACATAGCAACAAAAAAGACAAAAATCCCTTCAGAATTCACGAGCATCCCAGCTTTCAAACAATAAAGAAAACAGTGACACAGAATACAGTTAGCATAAAAAATAAATAGCTTGTGCACAGTTATATTGGAAAGAAATTTGTAGTAGTCACAACTCAATGGAGAAACATAAGAATTAACATTTATACAAAGGATTGCCATCAGTATTCCAAACCTGGATGATCAAGGGAACTAAATCAGGATCGCCATGCCAAAATTAATTCTCTCATCCATCCTTAACCTCCCACCATTGTAAACCAAAAAAAAGTCTGAAAGTTCAATGAATAACCATGAATAATATAAAGATTGTAGGCATAAATAATGATATTTGAAAATTGAAATTGAAGAAATACTAAAAAAAAGGGAAATACTTTGTCAACAGCAGTAAAAGGAGAAATATCTTCATCCTTTGAACTGCTATTAAGTCGCTTCGGCTTATATCATCGTATTTGACCACAGATTGGGAGAGGCTCATATACTGCAAATGGTTGAGTGCCATGCGAATATCTCCATGCACTCTTTCAGCAAGCTCTTCCATTGCATTCTATCAAAACAGAAAAAACACATTAGTAACAGAACATGGAAATTATACATAACAGAGAATCGGAGAGAAAAAGAATGCAAGAAGCTTATATAAGCCATACCTCTTGAGCTTGAATACCTTCCTTTTGGCAATTTCCATCAATCTTTTACCCATCTGTCAAGTAAAGAAGTTAGAATAAATAAATAAATAAATAAAGAGGAACATCCACATCACAGGTAGAAAATTAATAGTTCTCTCTTCTCAACAATCATGCAACTGTATACATCATGTTAGATGAGAAGAATTGCAACAGAAAGAGCAATGTAGTTTACAGTTTCTATGCAACTTGTGACAGCCAATGGGGTCAGGGTTTTTTATCAACTAGGTACAAGTGTACACAAACAAGGATTTTCAAAAGTTCAGAGTCCACAGTAAGTAGCATCACAAACCTAGTTCACAAACAGTCCATTTTAGACTCAGAACCACACATCAAATACAGATCAACTTCCTACATAACATGAATAGCACCAGGCTAACGACATTGTACATGCCTACATTCAACAAAAGTAAGGAATGTGGTGGTGGGTTCAATTCAAAGGAACAGTAGTAATTATGAAGGTTATTGCCTCACTGGAACTGAACATGACAAGAAATAACCTGTAGTTTCGTTGGTTTTCTGAAGTTGAGCATCAGGCAGTAATTAACAAGACTCTTCAATTTCTGGCTATAGCGGTCATTACAAATGCAGATAATAGGGATCTTGGATATCTTGATGCTAGCGATAAGATCAGCAACACCACCTCTATCTCCAGCAGACATACCGTCAACTTCATCCATGATTAGTAATGGCTTTGGGATGTTTTGACCTGTGGAATTGTTGCCCAATTAATATATAATAATCAATACAAAGTCTAAAAAAGTTTTTTGTGACTCATGCTGCAACACCAACCGATTGTCACCATAATTCAGAGTGGCGTTGCTGATAAGCTCTTTGATAGAATTTTGATGTACTCCCCAACACCCTTCTCAATCTTGGAATCTGCCTTACCACGGCTATCACTGCATTTACCTACCACGAAAATAATGTTGAATTCAGGCTTGCCAAGAAAAATGAGAATAAATAGTGCAAAGACAAAAATATATACCTCAATGGCCTGCAATCCAAGCATCTGACTAACAACTTTAGCAGTTGTAGTCTTACCAATACCAGGAGGTCCACTCAGCAACACAGCCTTTTTGGCAGCACTGTCAGCTTGTTTCTTTCCCCTTACCCTTTTGGCCAGAATTTAGAATAGTGCATCCCAACTTTTCAACCAATCATGTAGTTGTTTGACCTATATACGAAGTTCATAATAAAGTATCGCTATATATGAATTAACTAACATAACTGAAAGTAGAACTACTCACCATTGATTGATTGCCAACTATGTCATTTGGAATTTTTGGCCGATATTTTTTCTGTCCATTGCATAGAACCACGGTCAACATTCTTGGGCTTTTGTTTGTCTGCAGAGGCACTTGCAGAATTACTATTTGAAGCAATACTTTTGCCCAGAGCACTTGCTTCGGCTGAAGAAAATCAAACATAACATATTAACATGAGTCTGCACATGATGTAAAGCTACATCTTCACAAATTTAAGCCCATTCCTAGATTCAGTCTCTCCCTCTGGCTAAACAGCCTGCTGTAAAGTTTTCTAGTTTTGCCCTTTGATGGGGTTTGTTGTACAGCTTTGCTGACTTTTCTATATTTTAATATATTTTCTACCACAGTAGGGGTTTCTCCTACAGTATTCCCTAAACAACATATTAACATGAGAAATGCAAAATCAGAAACTAAAAATGAGTGATAGAGAGTTGAGGATGCAAGGATGCATAACGACAGGATCAAGTTAGTATCCACAATTATAAAGCTGTTAAAAGACACAATGAACAAGAAACGTCTCAGAGAATCAGATCCAAGCAACTATGAGCATGAAAAAATCATTTATTAGGTTATGCTAAGCAACATCCCACGACATTGCTATCCAACTATGGAATCATTAGAAGTTATTAGGAGTTCCAGTCTACCTCGTTTTTCAACTTTAGCTGGAGAGCTCTTTTGTCTGTGATTTCTGAAGCTTTTCAGAACTGCTGTTGCTTTTATGTTTGTCTACAGCATCCTTTGCAGGTTTTGATTTTTGGATCAAATCAAATAAACCATCTTCAGTCAAGAATGGGACACTGCAAATAAGTGTAAGCATGTATAAAAATAATAAAAAATATATGACGAACACACAACAAATTGTTTCATGAAAAAATAATAATACCCCCAGATCTTTTTGCTTTGTTAGATTTCGGCTCCACCAAGGTCTTCATCAGCCAATAAGTAGCTCTGCGAACAAGCACTCTCAGCAAATTATTAAATATATAAAGGGCAACAATATTGCCATAAAAGGTGCCTTACTAGTACACATACCGTCTTTTACCCCAACTAACAGAGCCAGTCACACGCCACCATAGCGCTTAATTAGATCAGTTGCTTCCTCACGCTTCAAGACTGCACATAGAAACAAACTTAAGATGATTTTTATCTCGTCATTGGTCATTGCATGATCATTAAACATATACTACGTACTAAATATTATCAACAACAACAAAGACTTTAGTACCAAGCAGTTAGGGAATGCTAGAGCTGAAACCCAACATAAGCCACCACAAAAGGTGAAAAGTAAGGAAAATATTATACATAAAAATTGAAGCACCTGTCAAGGGTACCACTTATGACAAATGTCAGACCAGATAAACAGTCTGCGGCACCCTCTGGGACCTCCTACAAATTATAGAAGATATAGACAGTTCAGCATTGAGTTTTTTTTTCAAAACACTGACAATGATATTAGTGTTACCTTCTCTCCTTTGTGAGGGAGGATCTTTCCCTCTCACCAAAATTCATAAAACCTCTCCCACCTCCTCCTCTACTACCTCTGCCCCCCAGGGGCAGCTCCTGCTCCCTCCTCTTCCTCCCCTTCCCCTTCCTCTTCCAGCTCCTTTTGAGGGGGGTCTTGGCATCTTCATCCATCCTGTCCTCATCCTCAGCATCATCAACGAGCATTAGAGTCAGCTTTAGGCTTTTTCGAAGGTGTTGGCTTCACTGGAGTTTTCTTCTTCGGAGGTGCCACAAAAGTCGTCATCGTCATCTTCTTCATCCTTAGGCATTTTTCTTTTGCTGGCAAAGGCTTGCTATCCTCCTTGACTTCATTGTTGCATTTCTGAGTTTTTCGTTTAGCTGCAGACTTGTCAACACTATTTCCCGCAGAGGCGTCTGCCATCTCAACATCTGAATCTTTTTCTGCTTTTGACCCAAAGTACTTGCTTGTCTTCCTTCTAGGAGAAGGATCATGATCTGGGACGCCTGATTGACCCAAGATGTGGCATTAATAATGTCAGAACTTGGGCAGCACGAATATTGCATAACAAGGAAAATTTAGAGAACTGCTGTTAGCTTTGACCAACAAACCAACCAGGGTGCTGCTACAACACAATGGACATTTGTGGATAAATAGTTCATTTGTTACATTATTATGTTTGTAGACACCATAGATGAAATACTGAAGTAAACTCAAAAGCATAGTCAGTAATCTAATCTAACTAGTAACTAGTAGGTCAAAATTAAATCTATGGCTACTAAGAAACTGTAAACATCAGAGCATCATCATTTAATATTGGTTTGGACAAAAAAAAAAAAAAGTGACAGCCTTAATGAGCACAAGAACTATGGATTACCTAACACAGGGACATCCCCTATGACCCACCCTAGCATTGCTGCAAGTGACACATTGACCCAGACTGAATCCCTGAGCAAATCCACGACACCATGCCCCTTTACACATTCACAAAACTACTTATGTTTGGCCAAACAAACTCCATCTAAAGCAACCATGATTAATAACCACAAGAAGACAGCAATTGTGAACAGAGGGCAGAACAAACCAATGGGGGCAGAACAAAACAACGGGGACATCATCCTACCAATGTGGACGGCGCCGACTTCTTCTCGGGAATGCTGAGCACGGGCTTCTTCTCGGCCGCCGCCCCCCGCCCCGAGGACTTCGCGGCGGCGGCTCCGGAGGCGCCTTCGCGCTCTTGTCCTGCGCCTTCATGAACCACTTCCGGATGTCGGACGACTGCGCCCCAGAAAACAAAGCAAGAAACCGCTCAGTCGTCGGAGGCCAAGAACAGGAATCGAATCAAGAACCCATCGAATCAAGAACCCCGCCCGCCAAACAAATCTCTGCGGAGGGGGATTAATACCGGGGCGCGAGAGGGGCAAGAACACTCACCATCTCCGACGCAGCAATGGACGGACGGGCTCCGGGCGACCAGCTGGAGTTTTTCCCGGATTTATTGGCGCTAAAGATTGGCGGGGAGCTAGGGTTCTTACTTCCCACAACCAATCCAGTCCCCGGCGCTTGCACTGGCGCCAGCCACCGCCTACCACCGGATGCGAGGAAGGCTGGAGGGATGGAGAGGAGACAGGACGGGAAGGGGGAGGGAAGCGGCGGCGGTGTGCGGTGGAAGACTCGCCTCGCCTCGCCTGACGCTCCCGGTCGCGAGCGCGCGGGAGGTTTTTTTTTGGGGAAAGGGGGTGCGCAGCGCGCGGTTCTCTCGAGGCTGGCGGGAGGACCCGCGGGACAGTGGAGGCGTGCCACAAGCCCACAAATTGGCGTCAGGGGCCACCTATGCTGTTGGTACCGGGCGCTTCAGACTTGAACCTGGCAACGTGCGCGCTCTAATTAACTTTGTTTTTAAAATTAGATAAATAATAATATGTCAGTTTTATTTTTAATTTTCTTAACAAGTTCTTGGTAGCGGTACACTCTATTTCAGCATTTGAGATTTTTTGCTCTGCGACAGTAAATATTTGAATTGCTATTTAAGTCACTTTGACACTAATTTGTATAAGTGCTCCATATTTGTATATAGATGTGTTTTATATCAGACTATTATTTGTATGTGTGATGTGTGATCAACTAGATGTTGCTAATTATCCATTTTATGTCATTATAAATTGCATCGATTTAAAATGTTTGTGACGATTCAATTCATTTTGGCCCAACACTATCGAACCTATGGTCAACCGGTTCTGAATGATTGGACCAGTGAGTCATCGAACTAATAGTCTAGCTGGTTCAATTTCCGGTCCAAGCGGAATAACTATGGAAACAAGTATAAGGCTTTTTGTCAAACCCGTTTCTGGCTCCAACTTTAAAATGGGTTTCATTGTCCAAATAAAAGACCTGCCGGACTTGTTCTAAAGGTGGGTTGCCGTATTTTGCTATCTTTGATTGGATTGCAATTTTGGAAGGTTGATGATACACACCTAGACATAGAATATATGTACACCTACTCGCTCTGTCAGAATATAATGCACTACAACTTTTTAAATTTGTTCTAAAATGTAGGGCACTATACTTGGTTTCTATATATATGGTGTAATAACTTGGCAGAGTTTATTACAAAGAAACAATGGTATAAGGAGAAACTCCTTAATTCAGTTTAATTCATGGGTGCATGTGTCATTTGAGTATTCTTAGGCCAAATACATTGTCATATATTGGTAGACTCGAAGGAGAAGAGAGAGAGGAAGGGGAGAGAAAAAAAAGATAAGGAGTATTACGGATCTATAAAATTATGCGGTACCATCAAATCATATCATAGTAAAATAGTTGTCTCGTAGTTAATTCTTTACTCACGAGAACTCAACGACAAAAAAAGTTATTCATAGTCTATATTCCGCGATGTTTCAAACCTTGTCCAAAATGACATTTTTTCCCTATATGAATGAGTAGTTGCTCGATCGTTCTATCTGATGTTACCTATATCTCTCTCTTTCTCTCTAAGACAATACTTATCATCAACTGTTTTTAATGTATCGAGGACTTAGTGAGCTTGACGAGCCTCACTGTGATCTCCCACGAGCGGTTCACAGAGTTCCTGTCATGTCCATTTGTCACCATCAGGCTACCCTTTTCTTTTGTCTCTTTGTGCTTTAGCCCAAATTATAAGTCATTTAACTTTTTTAACCTTAAATGTGACCACGTCTTATTCAAAAATATGTGCAACCATAGTCAAATTTAAGTCATTCTTAAACAACTTTTATTAATAAAGCAAACCATGACAAAAGAAGCGATATTTTACCCAAATCTTTGAATAAGGCAGTGATTAAACTTGGTGTAAAAAGGTCAAACATCTTATAATTTGAAACATAGGAAGTACTTGTCTTCTTTCTTTGATTATTCCTCATCTACCAGAAATCGAAAATCTCAATCAGACTACACTAAGATAAAAACGCATCTACTAGTCATGCAAGACTTTGGTCTGTGTTTGGATCCCGGGGGCTAGACTAGTTTGGGTAGTTTTGGCTCAACTAGCCCCAAAGGGATCCAAACAGGGAGGGGCTAGATTGGAAATGCAACTAGCCCTCTCAAAATAACTAGCCCATCCATAGGGTGCATATTGGGGCTAGTTGGGGCTGGTTTTGCACAGGACCACATAAAAGTTCACTTTTTCTCTCTCTTTTTTGAGCCACTAAATAATTAAAAAGATGCATTTAGTATCAAACTAGCCCAAGGATCCAAACGCATCTAGAGCAAGAGCTAGTTTGAAGCTAGAGCTAGAGCTAAAAACTAACTCTAGCTTTTAGCCCGGCTAGAGTATCCAAACGAGGGCCTTTGATGATACCAAAATCCACTTGCGAGAAAGAATTAAATCTAGTACTAGTAGAGACTAAAAAGATTGGCTAAAATACCCCAAAGAAAAAAAAAAAATAGGTTTACAATTTTCCACAATTAGAACAAATTGCTGGAGAATCAAATCTTTAAAAATCATTGCATCGAAATCAAACCAACTATTTCTCATGATAAACACACCAAATTGATTAGATTTCATAGATAACCAACATGTCTGATCGGAAGGAGAGCATATTCTAACTTCTCCTGCTCCCTTGATTTCAAATTGTGGGATATTTTGGCTTTTTAGATACTTCTTCCATTTAAAATTGTAACTCATTTCAAAAATCTTAGAGAGTCAAAGAATCTTATGTATGACCAAAATTAAAGAAAAACTACAAATATTTATGACATCAAATAGGTATATTATGAAAATACAATTGATGAAGAATCTAATAATACTTAGTTAGCATCATGAATGTTATTATCTTGTCATATAAATTTGGACAAACCCGAGAAGTTTTGACTCCCCAAGATTCTTGAGATAACTTAGATTTGGGATGGAGGGAGTACATGATTTTTGTTATGCATTTAAACAACAAACTCAACTTATCAAGAAAAGTAAAATAAAAATCATAATTTAAAAAAAACGAGAGGAAGTACTCCCTCGGTCCCCTTTTATTTGTCGTTTGGGATGTGTGCCTGTGAGAGAAAAAGCGAATCGGCGGCGTTTATTACGGGACACAGGTAGTATATTATTCTAAGTTGACTTAAACCCGATCCAAAACCTCTACTTCCTAAACATAATTTAGCAAAATAGTTTATTTTCCAATTTTGCTAAAAAATCCAGATTAGGAGTGAGTTTTGAAAACACTTGGAGATGCTCTTACTAAGACTAGGACATGTATCATACTAACTATATATAATAAACATATTGGCAGCCCTAAGGGCAAGTCAAGCCGTTCTAATTATTTTCTACATCTCAATAGTTGTGTGGACTACAAGTGGCAAGTAGAGGACCTCTTTTGTCCATTTTTTTTTTTTCAAAGGAAATACATTAATATCCTAGCTTCTGTATCTACCAGTACACATCGTTGTTTCTTATTAGAAACTCGATCAAAACAGTCAGGGAACCTCAAAAACAAAGTTTTGGGCCATACCATAGTATAAGAGCATCTCTAATTGTACATAAATGAATTTTCCAAGTGGCTAAACAAATTTGGGAGTATATTTTTTTGGGTTCTTTGGATATATAGTTTCCTAAATTTAGCTTCTAAAATATAGAAACTATTTTGCTTCACTATTGCGAAGACTGAGAGTTGAGATAGGGAATTATTGGAGAGCAATTTTTTCAATTTTGCCAAAATATCTCGATTGGGAGTACCTTTGGAGATGCTCTAACTAGAGCTAATGATGTTAGGTGGATCCAACGGTGGAGAGCATCATGGATCGTTCACAATCCTATAATAGTGATAGATTGTGAACGAACCAGAGTAAGCCATGTGTCTAGTCTGATCCCATGGACTCGCGGTCATGGAATGTCCACAGGATATCCACAGAGTCGAGAATTTTTACTGTAAATAGACGGGTCGGTGTGAGTATCTGAAGTTGGTTCCATTAGAGTAACCACAATGTGTTTTTAAACCAGTCCATAGCGAATAAAATAGTCCTACAAGCTACCTGAGCACATTGTGCAAATTCCATATGATGGTCCATAGTACCAGATACCCATAGTCTTATGGGTAGCCCATAAGAATAAAAACTATTTTTCTCTCCCACCTCTTCTCTCTGCTTTGCCTTTCGTCTCTCGGTTGAGCGGCAGTTGATCCATCCGTCGTGAGGGCGCGCAGCCAGCGCCGTTACCTGCAGAGGACGGGGCGGGGGGGGGAAGGACACCCGGGGATGGGGCCGCTCGGCAGCGCCGCCCTGCCTGCGCGCGGGCCGCTCCGGCAGCGCGCCACCCTCTACGCCCTGAGGGCGCTCCGGCGAGCTGCCGCCATTACCTCCCCATGCGGCCTCCCGATTTCGAGCAAGAAGGCCGCAGTGGCGTCCCGTGGTGGGCCCAAAGTGCCGCGCCAAAGAAGGTCGTGGCGCGGCGTCAGCGCTCGAGCCCACGAGCGCTGGGCTCGGCGTGTTAGATGGTGAGGCCGGGCGAGTGGCGGCGCACCCGCGGGAGCCGACTCAGCGCGTCGGCGGCGGAGCCCCGTCGCGCTGCCTCATCGCGCCAGCGCTGCTCGGCCCGGATCCGGCCCGGCGGCGCCTCGGCCAGCGGTGCGGCTCTGGGAGAGAAGATGCGGCGTGATTTTTTTTATGTGATTATGGGCCCCGGTTTACGGTCCATATAACCTTCAACATTGTGGAACCAGTCTATAACAATGGATCAGCGACACGGTCCCACTCCTATGGACTAAGTAGTCCATATACATTGAGGTTGCTCTTAGGTGCCTGATAAATTATTGCTGGAGAGGTTCAACATTTCACAAGGATAACAAATTACTCATGTCCGGCGGAATGGCTCCTGAAAGCTCATTTTGCGAGAGGTCAAGGGACTCAAGATATTTCAAACAGTCATTCTGCGAATGTTTTCAGGACACGAAAGATAATTATTTGTCAATTTCAGTAACCCAAGGCCTTGGAGATTGGTTAAGTCTCCAGGGATACATAGGGACAGTGAATTGCTTGAAAAATAAAAATAAAAAAATAGCTCATGTCCCCTTCCAGATAATGTCAATTGTATCATGATATTTAGGACCATCTGTCAATCACAGAGCAGACATTAGTTTTTGGATGCTTCATGGAAGTTAAGCTTGCAAACTCTTTCGGTATTGATCCTGATAGGCTATCGTTAGGATCATGATTTTGATTTCCCACTTCCCGGTGACAAAAATAAGGCCCATTGGAGTTCTTTTTCTTCAGGCCCAGTCAGACATTGCACAACCCAGCCCACGCAAGCACTTCACCTTTCTCACTGTCCTCTCGTTTCCGACTCTCCCGACTCAGCTTCCTTCCCCAAATTCTGCCGTTCCGTTTCTGATTTAGGGTTTGTCACGGCAGGTCGGCTGCCGTTCACACTTTCGCACCCGCTGCCGGCCGATCGATCGGTTACCATGCTTTGAGGTTTGATTCTGGATTAAAGTCGCGTAGCGAAATTTCAATCCTGTGTTCTTCTCTGTCACACCTGATGCCGACAATGGGGTGACGGTGAACAATACTACCACGGCGACTCGGTGAGAAGGAAAGCGCCCGGGAGCTAAAGCGTTTTCATGTATCGTTTACACATTGTTTTACTTCAGCATTTACGTCTTCGTAACTGTCAAGTGGGCCATTGTTGCCAGTGATTGTAACGAGCACATAAGTGCTAAGTCTGAACCTGAACCTGGGATCGTATTGTTGCTTGAATAGAACTGAAGCCAAAGCGAGGGGGTTTCCCCGCCTTCTGGTTATCTCGGTTTCCTCCTCGTTAGTGCTCACGTCGGCGACGCCCGTGGGCCAAGGGGTGTGACAAGTGGTACGGGAGCCGTCCGTCCTCCGGCGTGTGGGTGAAGCGCCCCGGTAGCTCAACTTCGCCGCTAGTTATCCGGTTCAAACGCCGCCCGTCGCCAAAATCCGGGTGAGGAATCGTCGATCCCTACAATCCCCACCCCCAATCCGTCGGTGTGCATCATCTTTTCGTATTTTCGGTTCCATTTTCCATCCTATTGCACGTTTACATTTTTTCTGTTGCGGAGTTCATCGCCCTCTAGGTGCTTTCGGCGTTGGGTCTCGATCTTTGACCAGTCTTTTGCTGCTCGTTACGGCCCCTTTTGTGTTGAATCAAACGGCTCGGTTGGGTTCGCCGACGAAGCGTGGTGCGAGTAATCCGCGACGCATCTAGTTGAAGCTACCGTAATTCCGTCCCAATCGGATCTCACAATCGGTCGACCTCTTAGCCTAAAAGCGGCAAATTTGACCTTTCTCTGTTGATGCCGGTGGTGAGGGTTTTGGGACAAGTACCCATGTAAAATTCCGTAGCCACATCGTGATCCCGAGTCCAACACATTGTCAAACACGTTCCCAGCACCAATCTACACACCACGGCGCCGGTACAGCCATCACCACAGACCAGAATCATTCTTGAGGCTATGGGAAGAAGCGATTACCTCGAGACAATGCTCGCTGGGACAAAGTCATGGAAAATTTTTGATCTTTTATTCACACAAATGCATGAGATGGGTGTAGTGCAACAACAAGTCAAGACTTCGGTTGGACCTTCATGGAGTGCGCCATGGATTCCTATCTGCAGATCAACAAAGACTAATAGCTTCACAAGTAAGATCTACGAGGGCAAGGCAGCGAGATCGACACTAAGGCAAATGAGGATGAGGCAAGATATGATGAAGAGCGAGGAAGTAGTTAAGGAGAATCAGAGGTTTACGAAGAAATCCCTGTTTTTGAGAATGTCTTTGCTAATGGAAAAGGGAAAGAGAAGTTCAAGGGAGAAACATCAAGGCCACCACCAAGGACTCACAGACCTCCCCCAGAAACTAACAGGAACAGGCCACAGTATGGGGACAACAACCAAAATAGATACCAGCATGTACTCCCTAAAATGCAATTTCCTGTTTTTGAAGGGCAAGACCCAAAGGTGTGGCGGGACAAGCGTGTTGGTTATTTCACACTATCTGACATCCACGAAGGAATGTGGGTAACAGCAGCCACAATTAACTTCGGAGAAAATCTGAGGAAAGTGGTGGCAAGCTTACAAGGCGACACACCCAACCTGTTATTGGCAGCTTAATTGTGTAATCTTTGTTGAGCAAGAATTTTGGTCTTGATGACCTCGGATCTGCAATGCATGAATTATTGGAATACAAACAGTTGGAACAGTTGATGAGTACACAACTCATTTCAATGCTCTGCAGTTCAACATCATTATGCACAACTCTAGCTATGATGACCTATTCTTCACACAAAAATATGTGATGGGCCTCAAGGAAGAACTGAGCTGTAGTGGAGCCTCGGATGCCCACTCATGTCACCAGAGCAGCCACAATTGCAAAGATCCAAGAAGGAGTTCTAGACAGGCCAAGAAAAAGGGCAACAAATCTTATCTGCGCAGAGAAAACATATGGAGCTCCTAAGTGGGATTCTAAACCACAACAACAACAAATCACTTTGTGTCTTGGAAAGACGGAACAAGCGAGGATTCTGAAAACAACATGGACTATGTTACACATTGTGGAGAAAAATATGTACCAGGACATTTAGAGGTGTGCACAAAAAAGGAGCAAACCCCGAGGCCAATTCACTAGTTATCAATGATCTTGATGACCCCAACAGATCATTATCGGATGAGGTCCTAAACACTCTAGGCGTGGAAGATGCTTTTCTGAGAGGATTTGGTACAACAAGAAAACTTACAGCAAGAGTTTGGCTCTTTATCCATCAATGCATTGTCTAGTCTTGATCAAAATGATTGCCTCAAAATCAAAGCCAAGGTGCAACACAAGGTTATGATTATGCTGATGGGCGGTGGAAGTTCCCATAGTTTCATTAGTTCGACTTTTGTGGAACTAACTAAATTACCAACAGTTCAATCCCACCTAAAAAAGGTCGGCGGCAAATGGAGAGCACATCCTAACAAACAAAATGGTCAAAACGGCTCATGGTATTGCCCGGGGTCATACCTTAACAATTGATATGGTGGTCCTTGACATGCATCCCTATGATGCAATTCTTGGGATTGATTGGCTCAACGATCCGCGACCCTATGAATTGTATTTGCGGAACAAAGACACTACAATTCACGGAGGAAGGCAGACTGTTACAATACAAAGGAGTACAGACAAACCCTTGTCGGTTACACCTATATCGGCACAAAAGATCCAAAATTCAGCCAAAGGCAATGACCTCTCGGGCCTATGTCCTCCTAGATCCTATACCACAGCCACCACCACAAACAAACCAGCCAAATAGCCACAGCCAACCTATTGCGCACATCTTGCTCACCTATGCGGTCTTCCAAAACCCAACTTCACTACCACCACAAAGAACCTATGACCACTCCATACCATTACTACCAGGAGCTGTTCCACCAAATTCCAAACCCTACCACTACTCTCCCCATCATAAGACAGAAATTGAGAACCAAGTCCAAGATCTCTTGCAATCTGGATTGATAACACATAGTCACAGTCCATTTGCATCACACGTGCTCCTAGTAAAAAAAAAAAAAAGGATGGCGGTTAGGCGTTTTACGTGTTGACTACGAAAAATTAAATGCACTAACAATCAAGAATAGGTTCCCCATGCGGTGATTGAAGAGATATTGGATGAACTAAATTTTGGAGCTAAGTATTTTACAAAGCTAGACATGAAAGCCGGGTACCACCAAGTTAGGATGGTGCCGGAAGATGAGATCAAAACAGCTTTTAAAACTCACCAAGGACACTACCAGTTCAAGGTCATGCCTTTTGGGCTAACAAATGCCCCTGCAACTTTCCAATGCTTGATGAACCACATTCTCAAACCATTTTTGAGACGGTTTGTGCTAGTCTTCCTAGATGACATATTAATATACAGTTCAAGTCTGGAAGACCATGCTCTACATCTAGAGCACATCTTTGAACGACTCGAGGAAACACAAGCTTTACCTCAAAGAAAAGCAAATGTACATTTGCACAAAGGCGGCTGGAATACTTAGGCCACATCATCTCGGCTCAAGGGGTTTCCAGTCCATCCAAAATACAAGCAATGCTCCAATGGCCTACTCCTACATCTATTAATGAGGCGAGGGCATTCTTGGGCCTCATGTGCTACTATAGAAGATTCATTAAACGTTATGGCATGTTGACAAAACCCTTGACAAATCTTCTCAAGCAAAAAGCAGTTCAATGGACCTGTTAGAGTAATGCGGCTGACTTTGAGCAAACCAAAATGGCTATGACAAAGGCCCCGTTCTCACCTTACCCAATTTCTCGGATACATTCACAATTGAAACAGATGCATGTCAGGAAGGAGTGGGTGCTGTCCTCATGCACCAAGGCAAGCCGGTTGCTTATCTCGAGCAAAGCTCTAGGTCCAAAACACGAGAGAATTATCCATTTATGAGAAAAGAATTTTTGGCCCTCATTATGGCTCATGAAAGATGGAGACACTATATTGAAAGACGAATTTATCATCCTCACTTGACCATAAATCCTTATCTTATTTGAATGAGCAAAATCTACACTTTCGACACGCAAAAGAAAAGCCATGACTAGGCTCATGGGTCTTGAGTTCAAGATTGTTTACTGAAAAAGGCAAAGAAAAATGTAGCTGCGGATGCCTTTGTCCGAGTAGCACATCTCATGGCACTTCAAAGCGATGTCTGCGGTGACACCACTATGGATTCAGGGAGGTGGTCAACTCCTATGCTACTGATCCACATGCCCAAATGTTAATTCAGAGGCTAGCAGTCTCCAGTCCAGATCCACAGGGATACGGCTATGACAATGGACTAATCAGGCACAACACCAAAGTTTGGATTGGCCAAAACTCAGCTCTACAAACTAAGCTGATTGCTGCCTTTCACTCAAGTCCTCTAGGTGGGCATTCAGGAAACACAACCACATATTACAAGATCAGAAAGCAATTTGCATGGAAGGGCCTCAAACAAGATGTAGAATCTTACATCAAGCAGTGCATTACTTGTCAGCAACCTAAACACAGCAATTCCTACCCCATGGGCCTACTCCAACCACTACCCATCCCTGAAGGAGTCTGGCAGGAAATCACCATGGACTTTGTAGAAGGCCTCCCCAAATCTCATGGCTATTCTGTCATAATGGTAGTGGTAGACAGACTGAGTAAGTATGCCCACTTCATCCACAGCAAAACACCCATACATTGGTGACATTGCTCAACTATTTCTGGATAATGTGGTGAAAATACATGGGCTCCCAAGGAAAATAGTGTCTGACAGAGATCCAATCTTTCTCAGTAAAGTGTGGAAACAGCTGTTTAAGCTGCACGATGTTCAACTCAATTTCTCCACTTCATACCACCCTGAAACAGATGGCCAAACTGAACGGGTTAATCAATGCATGGAGATGTATTTGAGATGCTCAGTGCAAGAATCACCTTCAACATGGAGCAAATGGCTCTCTTTGGCTCAGTTGTGGTACAATTCAGCACACCACTCGGCTTTGGGTTGCTCTCCCTTCAAAGCTCTCTTTGGGTATGAACCAAACATTGGATCAGTACCAACTATACCATCAGATACACTCCCAGCAGTTGCAGAGATCATTGAGAATAGAGAGCTGCACTTGGAAGCTTCTGGCGGCAATTGCGAGCTCAAAACCGTATGAAGCTGATTGCTGACCGCAAGAGGAAGCATTATGAGTTTGCTGTTGATGATCAAGTCTTGCTCAAACTCCAACCCTACACTCAATCTTCGGTTTGCCAGACAGGCCATATCCCAAGTTAGCTGCAAAGTTCTATGGACCATACAAGGTACTGGAGAAAGTGGGTGACGTGGCCTATCGCTACCGACTTCGACTCGGCATTGATTCACCACAGTGTTCCACATTTCACAAATTGGCCGTTCACACCGAATTACACTCATTGTTTGATACACTACCGGTGGTAACTGACCGACACAGGCCGGTTGTCCTCAATGCATTCTTGAACGCGGGTTGGTGAAGCGAGGCAATCTTTGCCATACCGCGGTGAAGATCGAATGGTCCTCGCTCCATCCTCGGCAACAACTGGGGAGGACTACAACGTCGTCAAGGCCGGTTCGGGCGCGCGGCTTGGGGGCAAGCCACCTCAAAGGGGGAGGGAATGTCACACCCCATGCCGACAATGGGGTGGCGGTGAAGCGATTACTACCACGGCGACTTCGGTGAAGGAAAAGCGCCGGGGAGCTAAGGCGTTTTCATGTATCGTTTACACATTGTTTTTTACTTCAGGCGTTTACGTCTTAAGTAACGGTCAAGTGGGCCATTGTTGCCGGTGATTGTGCCCAGCACATAAGTGCTAAGTCGAACTGAACTTTGGGGATCGTATTGTTCTTGAATAGGCGAAAGCCAAGGCGGAGGGGGTTTCCACCGGCTTCTGATTATCGGTTTCGTTCGTGCTCGTCCGCGTCCGTGATGTGTGGCCAAAGGTGTGACATTCTCTTCCTGTCGATTGCCGTCTTTGGTGGATTGGGTCAGCGATCCTGCCGTGGCGGGATCGCATCGGATCGACGGACTCAAGCAAGATGTCGTCGCCGTGGCGCGGGAGCCACCGGCGCGAGCGCCCGCGCGCACACGGGACGCTCGGGCCTGCTGCGGGCGTCATTGCCCGAAGATCGATCCGTAGGTGGCGTGGCGGCGTCGCGGCTGCGGCGACTCTTCGGACTTCGTCCGGCAGGGCCGTGCGCACCGGTAGCGTTACGGCGCCGACTCAGCGAGGCAGCGGCTGGCCGACAGCGATTCCACCCGCGGCTGGATGATGTTTCGGGGCCACCGCATGTACCGGCCACCCGGCCACGTATTGGGTGCGTCCCGGGTTCCTCCACCTCGGCTGCGGTGCCCTCGTCGGCGGCGGGTCCCTCTCGCCGGCGACTCTTGGGCGTCGTGATCGGCGGCCTCCTCACGCAGTGCGGGACCGGACCCGGACCACGGCGGCGGCGCGAATCCCGCCTCCTCAACCCTTTAGCCGGCGACCGCCGACCTTCCAACCCTAGGGGCCGATCCTCCCGCATCCGGGCCCGCAGCTCCACGACTATCCTCCTCGATGCGGATCGGGAAGCTTGCAAAGAGTCGTCTCCGCTTCCCTTTCGCCGGCGCCGCCGGAGCCATGACCGTCATGCTTGCACTTCCTCCGAGGTACGCCCGTGCGGCCTTTGCTACACCCCCCGACCAGCAATGGACTCTGTCGAGCTGGGAACACGAAATGCAGTTTCCATTGTCGTTCCAAGGCAAGCTGTACCTGTTGCACACTCCCTACACCAGGTTCTCCAGATCGACCCACCTGTGCAGCAGGATGGGGACGGGCGGAGGTCGGCGCTGCCACCGCCAGAGCTGATCGCCAGTGTCCCTGAAGACAAGCTCCCCAATCCTTTAGGCCTGGTAGAGTGTGGTTCAGATATCCTGGTGGTTGGTAACCACTTTGAAATGCCTCGGACGCAAATCTTCGTTTACAAACTAGCAGACCTTATGCTGCAAAGGTTTGTCCCAATAAAAAAAGCCTCGGAGGCAATACCTTGTTCATTGAAGGCAGGAACATAAGTGTTTCCTCCAAGATACTGCATACGTTCAAGGGTGACAATGTTGTCTACTTCACTGGCAGCAGGATTGTGCAATACCACCTTGATAGTGACAGCTTGTCAACAGCAGTCGATGATTGCAGCCTGGTTGGCCATGGAGCAGGAGCTAGTCCCCTCGTCCTGTACATCTTCAGCTGCTGCATTACCTTTCCATGGTATGTGTGCTTCATTTCCTTTCTACACACTTTCCCGCTACCATCAGTATTGTGCGTTGGGTCTCACTACCATTAGTCTTGTACTTTGGGCCTATAGCTGTTAATTTTTTCCGTCATGTGCTTACAGGAGCAGGGGAATATTATTCAAAGTGGAGCGTTCGTGGATTATGAATTTAGGGGAATAGGAGGAACATGAAGGGCAAGTTCAACCATAACGTGGTAGTGCTTCATACCTTGTTTCCTATACCAAGTTTGGTAAAAGAAAGTTTAAATTCTGAATTCCAAGCTTACAATGTAACAATAGAGGAACTGCTCCTTTTCCCCTGGTCTAGTATGGCTTTTCTTTTGTTGCTGTGCGTTGCAATTCACATGCTATTTGCGCGCTTTATTTATTTGTCGTGATTTTTTTGATACTTGTGGGATTTTAGCTTTAGGTATTTGACCTTCAGATATGCAGAGCTGTTTGCATAATGACTGATGATGAGTTTGTGTGTTGTTTATGTTGTTGGAGAAAAGGATACTAAGATATTTGCAGATTAGTTTATACCTCTTTCTGAATATATCCACTAACAGGCACTTATTTCGTCGATGTGTGCGCATAAACGATGGGAATGAGCAATAAACAATGCTTGAGTCTAGTGGCATGTTGCAAATCTACAAAAATGTTTTTATATTAATGGTCAAAACTAGTAGTGATTCTAAAACAGTTTATTTCTTTGATGGTATGGAGTAATGCTTTTGTGCTTTATGTCCAATTGTACTGATTCATTTGTTATAATAATTCATTTAACAAGATCTTCTACTCATGCCCATTTTCCAGGCGTAAACCGACAAGTGGTGAAACTGGCTACCGGTTACCCTGCATGACAAGGATATATGATAGGACTATTTTGACAAACATTACAATTCCTTCCATTATGCTATAACTTTGGCAGTACCTTGTAATATTAAGCTGGTATTGTTAGTTATATTTATCTATGTGCCGCATTCTCGCACCGTTGAGCTGTGGAGCTGTGGAGGCGTGCCACAAAATTGGCGTCGGGGCCCACCTAGATGCTGGTGGGTGCTTCAGACTTGAACCTGACACGTGCGCGCTCCTGTAATTAACTTTGTTTTTTAAATTAGATAGATAATGATATGTCAATTTTAATTATCTTGACAAGTTCTTGGTAGCGGTAGACTCTATTTCAGCATTTGAGATTGATTTGCGATAAGTAAATATTCGAATTGCTGTTTAAGTCTCTTTTTACACTAATTTGTATAAGTGCTCCGTATTTATATTTATATAGATGTGTTTTATATTAGATTATTTGATCAACTAGATGTTGCTAATTATCCGTTTTATATTATTATAAATTGCATCGATTTAAAATATTTGTGGACGATTCAATTCATTTGGCCCAACACTATCGAACCTATGGTCAAGTGGTTCTGAATGGTTGGACAGTGACTCGTCGAACTAATAGTCTAGCTGGTTCAATTTCTCGTCCAAGCGTAATAACTATGGGTTTGATTGTCCAAATAAAAACCTGCCGGACTTGTTCTAAAGGTGAGTTGTCGTATATTTTGGTATCGTTGATTCGATTGCAATTTTGGAAGGTGGCTGATACACACCTAGGGTATATACTCATCTACTTGCTCTGTCCTAGAATATAATATACTGTAACTTTTCAATTTGTACTGAAATGTACGGCACTATACTTGTTTCTGTATATGGTGTAACTTGACAGAGTTTGTTAGAAAGAAACAATGGTATAAGGAGAAACTCCTTAATTCGGTTTAATTCATTCATAGGTGCATGTGTCATTTAAGTATTCTTAGGCCAAATATAGAGTCATATGTTGGTAGTCTCAAAGGAGAAGAGAGAGGAAGGCGAGAAAAAAAAGAAAAAGGTGGTTTTTGTTTCATGAAGCAACTGGCTCATGAGCAAAGAATTGAAACTATGAGAAAACTATTTTACTATGGTACTCCTCCGTTTTAAATTGTAGTTCACTTTGGCTTTTCTAGATTCATTTGTTTAGCTATGTATCTAGACATAGTGTATAACTAGGTGCATAACAAAATCAATGTATCTAGAAAAGCCAAAGTGAACTACAATTTGGAACGGAGGGAGTATAATTTAATGTCACCGTACAATTCACAAAGTTTATTTTGTTAATCGCATAAATTAGACAAAACAATTAAGTTGCTGTGTGCCAATTAAAAAGATAGTTGCCCAATCGTTTTACCTGAGGTTATTTATCTCTCCCTCTCTCTCTCTCAATACTTATCCATAACTCTCTTTTTAATGTATCAGGACCGGTGAGCTTGGCGAGCCTCACTGTGATCTCCCGCGAGCAGTTCACAGAGTTCCTGTCGCGTCCATTTGTCACTATCGGCTACCCCTTCCTCTGTCCCTGTGATATTTAAGCATTGCTTGGATTGCTGTCATGAACCAAAAAGAGATCGCTGAATAGGGCCCGACAGGAGGAACGCATAGCGCCGCCGGGGCAAGGCCCGAGCGCGTGCGCTGAGGGCTGGGCGCCGCCGCCGCCGCCGTGAAGCAGCGCCACGTCGGCTGCTTCGCAATTAAGTAAGGAATATTTAAGGAATAAAGATAGGAATAAAATAGGGAATAAATAGATTGCTTGTAAAAGAGGAATTTCAATCTATAAGGAAACCTCTAGATCTTTTCTTAGCATGCAAGTCTCCCTCGGACTATAAATACAAGGGGCATGTAGCGATTGAATCTTAAGAAGAAATAAATTAAAGGGGTAACTTCCAACAGCTCTCCGCTCTAGGCTCCTCCTCTCCCTCACCTCGCGCACGCGCCGCCATGAATCACCCATACCGCTGCACGGCACGCCGCCCAGGCACAGCGCCCGCCGCCGCCCGGCCGCCGCCCGCCCCGCGGCGGCCTGCCATGCCTTGTCGCCCCCTCCTCTTCCTCCTTCTCTTCTTCCTCCTCTCTACTACTCCCCCAACAGCCCCATCCACCGTCTACACCATCGCCCGCCACCATCAAGATCGCCGACGATCGGCAATCGGTGTCAATTCCGGCCCAATCTGGCGAATCGGCGGTAGTATCGAGAACGGGGCGATTCCCACCACCGGCGGCTTCCGGCCACCAGCAACACCAAGATCTGATGGGCAACCCACCCAGTGCGTCGGCTGCGGATGGGGGGCACGCTTCGCGCCTTCTTGGAGGCGGCTCGATGATCGGCTGCCCCGGCGGCGTGCGGCGGCGACATTTTGAGTTGGATCTTTTTGGCGGCGCTCGAGTTGGATGTTTTTGGCGCCCCCTTCATCCACGATGACCCGGTGGCCAAAGGCGGTAGGCAGCGGCCGCAGCGACCTTGCTGTCGGCGTGCGCACCTACGGCGTCACCTCGACCACCACCGGGCGGCGTCCGCCGCTGGCGCCGCCCGGCGATTGTTGCGGCAGCTCCCTGAAGCGCCGCCTACGCTGGCCCCTCCATGATCGCCGGCGTTGCAAACGCGAAGTCCGTCAAGCGCCCAGCTGTTGCTCTCGAGATCAGATCAGAACCTGGATCCGGCCGCGGCGACCCCGGCGATGGCGGCAATGGCGTGTGGCGTTCGAGCGTAGCGGCGGCGTGAAACGCCACCAGCGCGCGGTCCGGCCCAGCGTGCATATTAGCCATCTGCATTGGATAAGCCGCCCGGCTTTGCTTTGCCATAAGCCCGCGGCATCGCACTTCGCGCTAGATGTGGGCTCCGCCGGAGTTGGTGGTGGTGGGAGGAGCGAGCCAGCGGACCAACGACCTTCGGTACCAGTCCCGCTTTCGCCCTGCTTGTTCAGTGCTTGATTTTTGAACGCCTTTTGCATGAAATTTGATTTATTTTTTCCCTCTTTTTGCTGGATTTAGGGACCGCTAAGACGCCATTGGGCCGGAACAGTGGCGGGATGATTCTCGAGAAGCTTCAAAAGTGCGTGACTCGTCGAAAAGCTTCAAATGAGCTTGATTTCTCCTCCTTTTTTGCCACTGCTCTAATCCGCCCAAGAAGCATATGTAATGAATGTTACCGGATCCATAGGAGGTAAGGAGCCCATATTCATTTGCCATGCTTCCTGGAGTTATCAATATGTTTGGTAGGGGCTTTGAGTGTTGTATCGCGGTTATTGATTGACACATCCGCCCTGATTATCGAATAATGTGATTGAGCACCCAATGGACTTAGGCACTGTCAAGGAAGAAGCTTGCCACAAATGCATATATGCTCGTCCCCAGCAATTTGAGGTCAGATTGCTAGGCTTGGGTTGTATGTTTAAGCAGCGTATGGATAATGAAATATCATATATTGCAATTTGTTGGCCATTGTAGAGTTACTTTTTAGTTCATTTTACTTTTTTGTCTTGAGCCGAATTTCATGTGTAACGGTCTTCCAAAGCAGCAACCTGTGATATGTTAGATTTGCCTAACAGAATCAGGTTTGACGTACATCCTTACAAAGGCAGCAAGGTAGCTGGATTTCTCTATTTCATCATGCATTTGTTGACTGTATTTTCTTCTGCATCTGTTCCATAGCGCTGCTGCTACTGCGGCTGCTTTGACATACATAAGATTACTGTTGTCGCTAGGCGGCAAGTTCTTAATTAGTCATTAGATTCCACGGAATGACTGAAATTGAGCATTTGTTGTGCAGGTTCGTAAATTGTATGCTGCTACTTGGTGACCACCAAAATTAATGAGCCTAGAGGCATCAATGGTTCAAGGATTAGCCGTTTCTGTTTTTTTATTCATGCCAATAATATTTTTTTCTCTCCTTAAGAGATATAATTCCTTGGTTAATATGTATTCCTTGCCAATGATGTATTTATCCAGCACGCGCCTATTATGGCTTACTTAATACACTAATCATTTTTTCTTAGCTTAGTTTTTAGAATCGTATATTATTGATGTCCTTATTCCTGTCACTTCTACCACGAGTTTATTTCCTCTATTACTACAATGGATTTAACGATTTGTTTTCGCTTTTGTAGGCCTTGTGCATTTAAAACACCCGGGGAGCAAAGGACTTTTCTATCTTCCCTGGTTTGTTTAAGCTCCTGCACAAATACCATCCCTCCCCTTTTTGCCTCTTTTCTTTCTAAATTAAATCGACCCTCATGCACTCTGTTAGCTGCTGGCTCCTGTGGCTGCCCAATGATACACTACCTTTGCCTTCACTACCGTGTTGCAGGTCCAGTCCGTTAGGTACAATGGCCTTCATCTCAACCCCTTCTTCATCCATTATGAGAAGCCTCTCTTTAGGCTACTTTGTAAAAGTTCTCGAGTATTGATTTGTTAAAAAAAAAAGAATGAAAAGATTAGGTTTGTCGGTTGCTTCGCTGTTTAGTTTACGGTAAATTGGGTTCGAAGTTAGCTTTTGTTTGTTGCAGGGGGAATAGTTACATTGGATGGATTTGGTTTTTTTTTATGCCAATAATATTTATTTTATACTATTGGTTCTGCCATTGTTAGCTTACTCCTAGATTAGCTACATCTGTAGAGGCCCCTGCATTTCATATGAAGGTTTATAAGTTGTTTTATTTTCTTTATATAACCTATGACATGTCTGCTACCTTCTCTGAGCTTCAAGAGTAATTATCGGTAGTGTAGTTTATTACATTGGCTTCTTTGTGATATATCACATTAAGCAGTATGTTGGCTTCTTTAGAGCTGCAAGCCTCAGGGTTTGGCCAAAAGGTCCATCTGATCAGATTCGATAACACTCTGTGTAGGCTTCAGTCAGACAGGTTTTTGATGAGTTGAAAGCGCCTCACTTTCATCTAAATGACAGTTTCCCCTTCCAAGCTAATCATTGCTCATTCATCATTCATATTTTTTTTGACAGTTAGCATGCCTAGCTCGGATATTTGCTCATGCGTCATCTAAATATGTGTTGTGCACCTAGCTTGGATAACGACTCCTCAGAGAAACTTCTTAGGCCATACATGCTGGGACATACCATGCATTGACATTCATTCATTTAAATGACTTAAACAGATTGCTCCCCGCCCGCGGCTTTGAGTCAGATTGAAGCTGGAAGCTTTATTAGCGTACTGGAAATCAGAGCAGCCTCTCAAAGCAGATGCCAGTTTCTTTCGGGCGCCAGCGTCGGCATCGGCGTCGGGGAATGCGCCAACGGCGGCGACGGCGCTTAGCGCGGCGACGGTGGACCTTGGTGCCGGTGGGAAGGATCGCGGAGGAAGTGGTGGTGGCGGCGGCGGCGACGGCTGGATGGGTACAACACTGACTTCCTCTAGGTAGATAAATAGTTCATGTACTAACACCACGCGCACTGACCTTTCTTCTGATGACTAAGCAGATGGCTCCCCAGCACCAAGCTTCGAGTCAGATCGTAGTGGGTATTGGCGCCAAGTGTAGACCTGAAAGTCGGTCGTTCTACCACGCTATATCTTTTGTGAAGCCATCAGGTTTGCACTCTCCTTTACATTTTTTTTCACCCATCCACTTTCTTTTACTCTTCTACCTAACTGCTCTTTTGCCCTGAGTTTGTCTTTACAAAAATATCAAAAGGCCTGTGATGCAAACAGAATATATAACGTGGCTATCCTTCCTCTCATAGCAGCCAGTAAACTGTCTGAAATATTTATTCCAAAAAGAGATACACCATATGCTCTAGGCTCCTCTTGACTTCGTCGATGAAACTCAGCCATCTAGCAGCCTGTAACCACGATGTGCCTTGTTGCAGCTGTTAAATGGCTTGTTTCCATCGCCGAAACAAAGGACCGGATCATTTGGACCTGTTCAGTGAAATAAACGTTTCACACATTTAGAGTAAAGTCTGAGGCCAATTATTTTGTTCGCAATTCAGTCTTTTACGCCTTTATAGATTGCAACGGTTTTCAGCCGAAAGCAACCGAATGAATCTGATTTATTTTGTGCTCTCCATCATTTGTGTAGATTACTTTTTCAACTTCAGCAATAGCAGATTATTGTTCTATTTGACCTGATCAGCCAGTTTACGCCATCACTAACAATACGGCTCACCTATTCACAAACAGGTGCGTTGCTAAAGACTGTTGCTCCTGTCGCTTCACAACAGCCGCCGCCCATCAGGTCCTTGCTTATGATGATCCAAAGACTGCCGCTTGTAAATTAGTATGGCTGTACCTCGATCATGACCGAACTTATTCTACCTTATTGTAAAAAGTACCTCGACGGTGACAAACTATTATCTAGGTATTGCATCCCTAACATTATTTGTTTCTTTTTCCAGTGAACATGGAGCTTGACGCTGCCCCCTGTATATGGCGGACACCTCGGGCGGTGACTATGATTCCGAGGGCGTACTTTGGGCGTGAATACTCACCCGAGATTGAGTCCGATAGGAGCGGTCACTATTTCTAGATGATGGTGGCTCATATAAAAAAAAAATGGTACCTACATCACCTTCAACACACTTACATTCTTTTCTTATAAGAAAAGACAACCTTGGGTACAATAAAAAAAAAGGAAAAAGAAACGTCTTCAGTATAAAACACCCTAAATCTTTTGCTTACTTGCTCTAAATGGTTCTACTCTACAGGTGCTTCACTGCTGCTCCCAATTTCCTTGAATGGACTCTCTGCTTTTGCAATCGAGATGACTTCTTCGGACTTTTGCTACTATCCTATCGCGGTGCATGGAAGTCCCAAAGCAGTATCTGACCCGGATGATCACTTGATTAGTAGACATCAGCCAACCTCCTCCTTTTAAATGCTTTGTTGATCTCGTATGCTTTGTTTAGCTCCAACTCACAACATTTGTTATCTATATTGTTTAGCTCCAACTCTGAACATTTGCTATCTATATTGTATCTACGTAACAACATCGTATCTAAATATGTACTGTTTGCATGCATTGCTTATTAGTTATTATTGACAAGTATAGCTTGCCCTATCCTCCAAAACAAATGCATAATTCACTAGTTTTCAACATTAAAGCCCAATAGACTCTAGCTTATGCTGGCGGTGTGCGCTATAAACTTCAGCTTTGAGAACATACCTAATGGTAGTAGTTTTAGAGGGCAGCCACACCATGTTGGACTCTTTTTATCTGTAAATTTCGATCAAGGGCACTCATTTACTTGTCTCCAAAGCACAATTTTAACTTCTCTTTTCTATAAAAAAATATTTATTAAAAAAGTTCTATATGTAGAGTATATTTTATGAAAATAATTTTAAAGAGAAATCTAATGATATAATTTTCACATTTTTAAACCCAAGGACTTAAAAGTTATTAATGATTTATATTCTCAATGTTTGACCAAAAGCCTTATCCAAAACGCGTCTTCTAAATACGATCTACAGAGGGAGTAATTTACATAAAACAAAAGAAGTTGGCGAAGGTATTACAACAACATAACAGTTGAAGCATTCCTCAATTCTGCAGTATTTTCCAAGGATGACATTATTAGACTTTATGAACTGTGCATTCTCTTGCCACCATTGAGGAAATTACTAGGAAATTTGTTGATGCCACGGTGCCACCTAATTCAGCTTGTCATTCTGTTGGTACTCCTAAATGTGGCATTTTCGTCAATAAAGCCGAATAAATTCTAGCTTTTGTTGGCTGTGTGCACTATGAACTTCAGCTTTGAGAACATACCTAATGGTAGTAGTTTTAGAGGGCAGCCACACCATGTTGGATCCTTTTATCTGCAAATTTCGATCAAGGGCACTCATTTACTTGTTGCACTTTTACCAGCCCTCCCCTTTCCAAGACAAATTAATTAATAGATTCAATCAGCAAGCCAGAAGTTATTGAATGTCGTTGGGGATACAAATCAATGAAGGGTGCACAAGATGGAAAAAAACAGAGCTCAGTTTTGTTTCATCCAAAGTGACACGTACAAAGCTGACCGAGCTCATGGTATATATAGTTGTAACTCTTGGACCTCAAGTTAAAAAAAAACTGCTGGACCTAACTGTTAATTGTCCTTTTATTCCCCCTAAATTTTGTCTTACATGTCTTTGTATGCCTACATGACTGCATCTTGTGTGTTTTTTTTCTTTTGATTTTTTTATAGCACTGAAATTTACCATTCATCCAAAGTGATACATAGCTGACTGAGCTCATTATTTATAAGTTGTAACTCTTGGACCTTTGTGCCCAATAGGGGAGACTAGTAACTGTTAATCACTCAATATAATCCTTGGTCCTTGTCCGTTGCGTGCTGAGCATCCACCAGGCGCAGCGTTGAGCATCTCACAATTACTTCCCCTCCACACCCGATCCCTTGCCGTAAATTTGCAGCTCTGCTATAGATACTCCGACTCGGAGCTGATCCACCAGACTCGTAAGTTCACAACGTACTACTAGACTAGGAGTCTAGGACATGATGCGCCTGTCTTCTCCGCTTCTTCATACGATGTCGTCGGTGTCTTGCGGCCCTCCTGCCGGTGCGGCGGCGCCTCTCCCCTCGATCCGTGGCCATGGCAAGACGGCGGGGCCGGCGGCGCACCTCCCCGCCGTGACAGTGGCGCACGCGCGTCTCCCGGGGTGCTGCTCTCGATGCCGCCCAGGACGACGACCGAGAGCCTGCGGACGACGACGACGGCCTCGCCACAGTTCCCGCCGCCGTGCCTCATGGTCATGCCTCCGCGGCCGTCCTCTTCCAAGCGCCGCCGCCGCGCAGACTTTGACGACGAGAGGCGGGTCGCGCACAAGGAAGAGAGCGATGAGGATGGAAGAGCGCAGCCGCAGCAGGCGATGGTCAGCGTCGCCCTTCTTCACATCGCCGGAGACGTGCACGCTTCCCACCGCCCAACCGATGCGCCGGAGGCAGTAGCACGGTCTACCATCACGTGCTGTTGCAGTTACTGGTGCCATCATGTAATTTTTATGTACAAGAAGGCTTTGCGAGTTAGTAGTCACCTTGTATAGACTGCGGGTGACTCTTAACATCTCTTCTCTACTATAATGTCCCAATTCGGGGGCTCACGAAACAAACGGCTCACGAAACAACATCGTCTAATTGGAGGGCTGAGATTAGAAGTTTGATGCAAGGTCGGACACCGTCACCTCCCACCGCAAATCCTCACACGTCGGATGTTTGTTTCACACCTCGCAACCAGGGTTCGAAGCCTCATCATCACCGAAAAACAAACAATAAAAATATAGAAACAAACCATGGCATTTGTTTCTCTTCTCACGTAGGTCACGAAGGCATGGGAAGCGCCGCGACGGGAACGCTCCGCGCCGCCGCCACTGGCCACAACAGAGGATCCCTCAACACCGCCGCCACTGGCCATCGACGCCGATGCTACCGTGAAACTTCGTCGTCTAGAGCGCCTCCTACGTCGTCGGCAGGCTGCGGGTACGTATCCATCCCGTGATCGCGGCGCCTCACCCTCCCCGTCCCGCAACTCCTTCAACTCCCGTGGTTAGGATTCAGGTTCACAGCCGCCACCCCGCCTTCCTCCTCTTCCCACGCCGCCAGACAGCCGGGCGCTGGCAGCCATGGAGCCGGTTGTGGGGACGAGGGACCCTATGCTGGCCATGTCGGCGTAGATGCGCGAGGCGGCGACCAAGGGTCGCTTCAGGACGCCAAGGACCCACCGTTGCATCCGGATGCCGGTGACCCAGCATCGCAGCGGATCTTCACCGACCAGATCCTAGGTGACATCTTCCTCCGCATCGACTCGCCAGCCGTCGACCTTGCCCACGCATCCATTTGTACTAATTCAACCCGAGGCCGGGGAACACAATGCCTGAGGTAACAGCTGCAAAAACCGTTTGTGCTTAGTCAATCCGGTGGCCGTATTTGTGCTGAATTGACATTGTCTGCATTTTATTATGCTGGGGTAGTGCTCTTGATAATGATCTTATTTATTCCAGTGGCTATTGTAGGATATTATTTCGTAATTAATCTTGGAACAAAAAGAAGAAGCAGCCTTCTCTGTTCAGAGCAACTTAAAGTAGGCATCCTTAGTCTGATCAATCTCAAAGTTGTGATTTTTTTTTTTTTTTTTTTTTTTTTTTTTTTTTTGCTATGACTCCTTTTCGGTGGGTCAAGTTGGATAGTATCAAAATTGGAAACCAGGTTGCCCTTGCATGCACATTAATTGCTTATTCCTAAGTTGCTATACTAATATTTTGTCCTTATGTGTAATCGGTTTTCAATTACTGAAAGGCAAAATCTGAATTTTCCTCCGGTTACTGCATAGCTTACATGGTATTTGCATGAATTCAACTTTCAATTGAGGATTGCTAGGAAGCACAACTTTCTGATCTTTGAACCTTGAAGACTGCAAGCTTGCTGACATTGGGTGGGCAGTAACTATGCAATCTAAACTATTATTTTTATTTTCCTTATACATTTGTGTAATAGACATTTTTTCGGTTCAGTTTTCAAATACAATAGAGAGAATTACTTATACTCACATATTTTCTTTTCATAGATAGAATTTGTGTGTAACTCGAATAGATACTTATTGTGTACCTAGAAAAGTTACACTCACACATTTTCCTATATATATAAAACAAAAGTCTTTTTCATTCAAAACTATTTCTGCACTAAACAATCCACCCTCCAAATTATGCCTTAGCTGTTGCAATTAAAAACATTAAAAAAAGAAGCACCCATCTCACTTTAAGCATAGACGCCTTGCAATTAAGTTAAATTTTAGGAAGCTTTTTCATTTTACAATGGCAGATTCAACGTTCTAATAACTCCATTTGGTTCCAGGATTAGGTCCCCATGCTGATATGGAGCATTGGAGTGAATAGTCTTTTGTATCAAACCATCTTCGCTGTTCTCAATGGATGCTGCCCTGAGTTGCATGTATTATGTGGAAGCACCATACCACACACACGTCATCTATATTTCAGGATGGGGACTTGTAACTGAACTTTTACCATTTGGATGTCTTCAATCGCTTGTAGTGACTAGCCAAAATATTCTGATGTATATGTCTGGCTTTCATTCATAGATTTTAAAAATATTCTGATGTATATGCCTGGCTTTCATTCATAGATGCACTTTGTTGCCAGCAGCAACGCAATTATGCAAACAAAACTTATACGGCCATCACAAAAAATTGTTTTGTTGATTTCTTGTGCATCTCTAAAATGTCATCGTAAGCGTTAAGACGGGCATTATACTAGTGATGTTAGTAGCACTATTGCATATATGCGATTTCGAATTAATTCAATCTGTTTCCAAACATGATATTCTGAAAATAAACAAGATTTGAACGATGGAATTTAAAAACTTATGGTGATCAAATAACTTCTTTTTGACAACAAAAAATGTGGGGTCCACCGTGGTAGCCATTTCATTTAGAGTTAATTGCGCAACTGTCCCCCCTATTTTAGAGTCTAATTACTCATTTTGCCTCCGTTATTTAAACGTTACCCATTTGCCCTTGTTTTTCATAACCGAAGCCTCCATCTGCCCCTAATTTCGTTTTCTGTCGGTTACTCAAAAATTAAGAGCCAAAAAAAACTTTGGAAATAGAAAAAAAAGAAAAATACTAGACTACCCTTGTAAGGAACTATCTCCTGTCGGCCTCTCTAGTCGTGCTGTTCAGCTACTGGTGCCATGATGTAACTTGTATGTACAAGAAGGCTTTGCGAGTTAGTAATCACCTTGCATAGACTGCGTGACCCTTAACATAATGTTAGTAGCACCATTGCATATATGCTATTTCGAATTAATTCAATCTGTTTCCAAACATGATATTCTGAAAATAAACAAGATTTGAATGATGGAATTTAAAAACTTACGGTGATCAAATATATTTTTTTTGACAACAAAAATTGTGGGGAGATCCATCGTGGTAGCCATTTCATTTAGGGCCAATTCTTGCGGTGCCTCTATTTTGGAGTCTAATTGCTCATTTGCCCCTATTATTTAAACTTTGTCCATTTGCACTTGTTTTTTACGACTGAAGCTGCATCGCCACTCTTTCCCCGAGGGACCTCTCTCCCATGAAGGGTCTCTTAGAGCCAACAAGTTGATGTTACTCTTGGTTGAGTTGAAGTCTAGGGCTAAAGGGGCATTACTGTCAGCACATGCACCTAAGACTCTTTTGTCTGTCGGTAAAATTCATCATTTAGTCTCGGTTGGTATCACCAACCTGGACTAAAAGTCTTCCACTCGGGACTAAAGGTCTCATACGGGTCAATTCAAAAGGAAAGCACCTATGATTTTATCACATATGGTGTGTAGATGAGTTGAAAAAAAGAATCTACACTTGAGGCAAGGGTAGGAAACTAAGATCAACATATCTTTGTGCCTTCTCAGTAGGGCTTGGAAACTAAGATCAATATATGTTAGTCCGTTATCAATAGGGTAGTTTAGTTGCCGCAATCTTGAAATAAAATGGAAGAACTTGCAAACCATTAGCCCATTACATGTTCACTTTCGTTTTCCTCTCACCCACCCCAACCCTCTTTTTGCTTAATGTTGACTTGGTGGTGGATATAGAGTAGAAGTTTATAGGGGGGGTCTAAGTTCAAACTATTCAAAAAGACACAAAGATATGGTTTTAGCAAAACTAAGGCCTAAACCTCCTCTCCATGCTATAGTCTCAACCTCAAGCTCCTTGTAACCTCCTCCTATGGCTAAATTTTTTAGGAAGGGAGGGTTCGAGACAAGGGGCCGCCATCGCAGCCTTGCCCAGGAGGAGAGGCGGGCTTGATGCCCCAATCCTGGTGTGCAGATCAGTCCCTGCACACTCTTTATAAACTTGTATTATATTTTCCCCAATACTTAACAATATGTGGGAACTCACACTTGCTCGTCCATAGAGGATCACTTATCATAAGAATGTAATTCTCGCATTTCGAGAAGTCAACCAATTTAATTTTTAATTAAAAGTACATGAAAAGTCTTGACACAAAAAAATAAATATCATTAGTAATTATATTTAGAGACATAAGTGCTAATACTATTTACAATAAATTTGATTAAACTTTTAGTTTGACTAGCACTGTTTCTATAATTTTTTTTTTATTGAGGGAGTACCTAAAGAGGCTAGCTTACCATCCTTTTTATATGTGTAGGCATTTTACTGTTTCCTTGCCAGTCGATCTTGTAAGATTGTTTAGTTACACATTGTAAATTAAAGGAGTGCTTCTTTGCCTCTTTTTCCTCTTTCCTCTACCTCTTCTTCTCCCTCACCCTCTGTATGGGCCACAACAATACATATTCTCCACTAATGCACAGGCAGTAGGGGCTGGAGCCCCCCCCCCCCTCCCCTTTAGATATGCCCCTGTCCACATGTACGGTCGACACAAACGTGAACCGACATACCGGCTTTGCATCGGTCACAGCGCAATAGTACTAGACGCATATCATGGTGGACTGAAGAATGGGGTTGATAGTGCACACGCCACCATGTGCCGTGGTGACAACAAACCATGGGATCACATCACTAGCTCTAATACTGCATGTCCAAGAAACGGGGGTCTCGTCATGTTTGTTCTAGCTCAACATAGCACAGGAAAAGGCACACCACTTGACGACGAGGTCAAGAAGCAGTGTGCTGGTGCGACGGTCCAGTGGTTCATCAATGTTACATGTCGCGTTCTCCCAGTGAAGCGATCACCGCTTTGCGGATCTAGGCGAACCGCTAAGCCTCGCAAAGGGTGATAGCAAAGAAAGCAGTGGGAAACTTGAGGCCGTCGTCCGGCGTGGCAGCCTGGTGGCTAAAGGGCGTCTTTAGGTGCTTGACTGCATGCTCCCTGTTGACTAGGAGCTTGAGGAGGCCATCGTGTCTGTTGCTAAAGAAAAAAGTTAGGATAGCCTGAGCCAAACGAGAGCGCCTTGGATCTTGGGAGTGTGTAATTGTCACCAGAAGTTGTAGTTTAACTAGGGGTGCATATGCACCCTTAATTTTTAAAAAAAGTTACAATGATCAAATTTTGGCTATATATGTACCCTCCATAGACGGAGGCATAAGTACATGTGACCATGAAGCAAATGCACTCCGATTGAACTGCTGGTGCACCAGCACGGGGTGGCTGCTAGATCCATCGTGCAGTCGTTGCGTTCACATGGAAATCCATATCTGCCATCAACGTCCCGTAACTCACCATGTAGCCTCAGTCGCCAGCGTGTGACATGTTGAATTGCTCATCGACAGGCTGAACAATGTTCGTGCAATGGGAGGGAGAGGTCAGAATGGTAAGGCGGACCAGCTCAGTTCTTGTTCAAAAAGCCCATGAACATCTCAGTGCAGCTAGATGATGTTCTTCGGGTGTTTCTAGAGTGTGAGTAGTCGATTTAGTACTCCTCACCCAGTTTTGACAGTTTGTCAAACTGGTAAGCTGTTTGCGCCACTTGCGCATGTAATTCTATACTCTTCTTCTTATTAATATATGCTGGGCTTGCCTGCTGCGTTTCAAAAAAGAAGCATATAACATGGTTGAACTAAGATCTACGATGCCACCTAGAATGCCAATGAATCTCATCGTGAAAGACCCTAATAGCAGGAGTTTAGAAGAGCTCAAGCTAATATAAAGTAGTAATTTTTATCGATTGTGTGCGGTAAACCTTGATTGGCCGTGGTTGTCTGATATAGGGTGGGGTTTTATCTCACTATAGTAAATCTTTTTAACATATAATATGATCATAGGGATTCGTATCAATTTGAGTTGAATTAGACTCTGACAACCGCAATTGGCCCATACCGATTTCTAAAATTGGACTAGGACGTCTGTAGCTGGTCAAAAGTCAAAACCAGTGTGCACCGACCGGGTTGTTCTTCCGTGTGTGCATCGTGGCAGCCCACACCGACTTTTACATGTTCTGCTTACTTTTATACTACATATCCATGTTTTTTGGGCTATAAAAAAATAGCCCAGGCTTTTCTGGACGCTATTTGGCGCTATAGCTGAACCGCGAAGCCATTGCAAACTGGTGGTACATACACAACGATCGCGTACAATCTTGTCAAAAAGAAAAACGATCGCGTACAAAAGCACATTACACAGCTGCAGCCAGCGCCAGAAGCAGAACAGGAGAAGTCAAGTGAGGCAAGCCTTGGATCCGCACTTGAGATGGGTGCTCTCCGTCCGTGCCTTCGCTCAAACACGGTGCCTTCGCTCAAACACGGCGCGCTCTGCACATACGACTACCGTACGTTGTCGTGGTCGTCAACTCGTCGTTGTGGTGGTAGGGCATCGTGGTAAATGCCGGTGCAAATCGCAGAGTACAGTGAATATCTTCTCTCTTTTTTGACAACAGAGTACGTACAGTGAATATCTTGAATGCAAACATTACAGGTGAGGCAGAGCGGTAGGAGGGCACGCGTAACTACACAATTTAATGCCACGCATCCGAGGGACTCCGATCCAGCTGTTCAGCCAGAGCGCCCAGAGAACCCCACACAGCACTTCACTACACTTCAGGTCTTCAGCAGCGACCAGCGAGTGCAGCAGCAAGACTAGCTCTGCATCGCCATTGCATCGACCGAGCTCTCGCTCTAGGCTCCTCGTCCTCGCCAAGTCTCCTCTGGCCTTGAGCCATCTGCTGCGTTCGGCCATGGAGAACGGCGAGGGAGAGGCAGGGGGAGGGGAGTACACCAAGGACGGCTCCGTCGACCTCCGCGGCAACCCCGTCCTCCGCTCCAAGCGCGGTGGCTGGACCGCCTGCACCTTCATCGTCGGTACGTAGCCTACATTTTCCTCATCAGAGAGAGATTCAGAGTCAGCTACTACCTAGCGCTCTCTCGTTTCTCCGGCCAGCCGCCGGCAATGTTTCGCCGGGATTTGCTTCATTCGCCTGCTCATGGGCCATGGATCTATGCTACGCTCGCATGCATATGCAGTGTACGAGCTGTTCGAGCGAATGGCCTACTACGGCGTGGCGGCGAACCTGGTGGTGTACCTGACGGAGCGGCTGCACCAGGGCACCGTCCAGGCCGCCAACAACGTCACCAACTGGTCGGGCACCGTCTTCCTCACGCCGCTCCTCGGGGCCTTCGTCGCCGACGCCTACCTTGGACGCTACTGGACATTCGTCGCCGGCTCCGCCGTCTACCTAATGGTACGTACGGATGCACTAAGTTATTATACGTCCCTGATTAATCCTTCTGACAAATGAGTTATTAAGTTGATGGGAAATTTTTAATAGATTTCAAAAAATTACACTGCAACAATGAGATCTGATTGTCATGCATGTACTCATGTTTGCTCAATTTTATAGTACTACATGTTCCACAGAAGCCAGAGCATCAGATGCCTTCCATTTTTCTAAAGAAAACGCATCAGATGCCTTTGTTCTCTACTATACTAACATAATAGTACGAACGCCTTCTCAAAAAAAAAAAAAAAAAAAAACATAATAGTACGTACGTACCGCTAAAAAAGGGATCGTTTGAGGTTTACGGTGATGACTACACTAACTAAGAAGTAAATTGTGTTTGTGTCAAATACTCCTACCGTCCAAGAAAAGCATTTAACGTTGAAGTGTTGTCCTAAATTTGGTAGTTTAGGACAACCAAGTTTCGTTTCATGATGATGAATCTAACGATAATTATTTGACAATATGACTGTTAGTATTCTTTTTGTATAAAATTGGTTAAATTTTAGACATTGAAATATAAAAAATAGGATGAAGGTTGCATTGAAGTTTATCAGTTTATATTAACAGTTCATATGAGATCTTTTTTTAGGAAATTTATACAAACATACAGAATTCAGAGAGCTATACATTTTTACTTGTGGGGGTCATTCAGAGCTACTGTACTCTGTATAGCTGCAGTTGTTGCGGGCGCAACATGGGCCTAATAAATAGTTAGAATCTCACAAGCAGTGGCCCAAGTATGTCTATCATTATGGTTTGCGGGCCATTTGCAAAATGGGCTGACCACGAAAACGCAGCATAGATTTTTTATTTTGTTATTATGGCGTCTGAATTCTTGCCGAATCGAACGCAGGGAATGCTGCTGCTGACGCTGGCGGTGTCCGTGCCGGCGCTGAAGCCGCCGCCCTGCGACCCTGGCGCCGGCGCCACCTGCCCGCGCGCGTCCGCGCTGCAGCTGGGCGTCTACTTCGGCGGGCTGTACACGATCGCGCTGGGACACGGCGGCACGAAGCCCAACATCTCGACCATCGGCGCCGACCAGTTCGACGACTTCCACCCGGCGGAGCGGCTGCGGAAGCTGTCCTTCTTCAACTGGTGGATGTTCACCGTGTTCACGGGCATCCTCTTCTCCACCACCGTGCTCGTCTACCTCCAGGACAGCGTGAGCTGGTCGTGGGGGTACGGCGTGCCCACGCTGGCGCTGGCGGCCTCCGTCGCCGTCTTCCTCGCCGGCACGCCGCTGTACCGCCACAAGCTACCGCAGGGCGGCCCGATCACGAAGATGGGCAAGGTGGTCTACGCGGCCGTCTGGAAGCACCGCGTCACGGTTCCCGGGGATCTGACCGAGCTGCACGAACTGGAGCCCGAGCACTACGCCAGCAAGAAGATGTTCCGCGTGAGCCCAACGAGCTCCATGGCGTTCCTGAACAAGGCGGCGGTCAAGGTAGAAGAAGAGGAGGCGCCGCTGTGCACGATGACTGAGGTGGAGGAGACGAAGCAGATGGCGAAACTGGTGCCACTGCTGGCCACCATGTTCGTGCCCTGCGCGGTGATGGCGCAGGTAGGCACGCTGTTCGTGAAGCAAGGCGTGACGCTGGACCGTCGCGTCGTCGGCACGTTCCGGGTGCCCGCCGCCAGCCTCGGCGCGGTCGTGACGCTGACGATGCTCGTCTGCGTGGCGGTGTACGACCGCGCCCTCGTCCCGGCCGTCGAAGGCGCACCAAGAACCCGCGCGGGATCACGCTGCTGCAGCGCATCGGCGCCGGGCTTGTCCTCAGGTAGTGACGATGGCGACCACGGCGGCGGTGGAGAACCGGAGACTGAGCTTCGCGAGGAGCCACGTCGCCACCACGGGCGCCGGCGAGCCGCTGCCGCTGACCATCTTGGTCCTGCTCCCGCAGTTCGTGCTGATGGGCGCCGCCGACGCGTTCGTGGTGGTGGGTCAGATCGAGTTCTTCTACGACCAGGCCCCGAGGCATGAAGAGCCTGGGCACGGCCATGTCCCTGACGGCGTACGGCGTCGGCAGCATGCTGAGCAGCGCAGTCCTGACGGCCGTGGCGCGGGTGACGGCCCGGAGGGCACGCCATGGGTGACCGACGACCTCAACACGTCGCGCCTCGACTGCTACTACGCGTTCCTCGCCGCGCTGGCCGCCGCGAACCTGGCCGCGTTCGTGGCCCTGAGCTGCAGGTACTCGTACGGGGCCGAGTCCACGGGAGGCCATCGGCGTCACAGCGAGAGTGCACTCGGGCCGGTGCCGGTGCCTGTGGTGGCGCCATGACAAGAAACCGTGTTTGATTTCTCGATCGGCTTCGGCTCGTGTTTGATTATATTATTACGTATAATAACGGACTGTACGTAATTTAGACGAACGTAGTACGTGATTGTGACCAACTGAACTCATCACCTTGTAGCTAGTGGGGGTGTAAGTCCCAGTTATTCGAACTGGAGAGGAGATCGAACCGGTGAGGCCGATGAGGCCGTTGGTTCAATGTTTTATTGGTCCGACCGTTTAGAACCGGTTGAACCGCCAGTTCAATTGTTTTGGACCGTTAAATCGGCGGGCCACAAATACTTTAAACCGGCCTAAAATGCACCGAGTGCATCCTATGTACAGAATGCACCCACCCTATCCCCCACGCGGCAGCGGGCACCAATTGCAACCGGTAGTGTATTCGGTTTGCAACTCTGTCTATGTTCCAGTTGCAACCTCTCATAGACCCTGCTAGCTAACATCTCTCTCCACTTGTCCATCCCGCATGCAAGGAATCTTTTTTGTTTCGGATCAAAAAAATACAATATCTCCTAAACCGTAGCTCCGATTTTAGATCCGTTTGCACCAGGTTGTTAAAAAAATGTGCTTAACAAAATGAGATCCAACATGACTATATTTGACAAACTTTTTTTAAGTATGTAATTGCAACTTCAACTCTTTGTGAGTTGTCATCATGCCTACAACACAATTGCAACTTGGCTGTAGCGTAGTTAGCGCTTGTTGTAACCACTTAGAACATAATTTTTACAATCTAGTTGCAAGCCCAGTAGTTGCAACCTAGTTACATGCAACCGTAGCGCTTGTTGCTACTACATACAACTAGATGCAACCTAGTTGCAAGCCTAGCTAGTGAACAATGTGTATTTTATACACCCTATATGTGTACTCTACCAATTGCAACTGAGAGACTAGACCAATCACAACTATAACACCATACCGATTGCAACTTGACGGAACTAATTCCAACAAATTTGATCCAGTGCAATTGGACCTGATATAATTGTAACCAACGATGCGGTCAATTACGGCTAATCGAGGCGGTTGCAACTAGACAAGAACCAACAACAAGCCGACGCAATCCAATTACGACTAAGTCAGGCCAGTTGTAACGAGGCAAGAACCAGTTGCAACCTGACACGATCATATTACAACAAGAGTCGAGCCACCAAGCGGGCAAGAACCAGCTGCAACCTGATGCGATACAATTACAACCAGTTATGTGTTGTGTTTGCTACATGAGATGTGTTCTGGTTGCAACTAATGTAATAAAGTAATCACTATGTTATTGAAAAACCATTTACAACTTGGATAGCCTAATTACAACTAAGGTAATAAGATAGTTCCAGTGGATCATGGCTACATCCCACATGCTTAGCAAAATTCAATTATGGAGGAAAAGGGGAGTGACAATGTGAGAGATTTGTGGGAGAGAGAGAGACAGACGGGAGGGAGTGCGCTAGTAGGCTCTCAAAATTCGTCCGAGCTAAACATGAAAATTATTACGATGAAAGTCATACACACGACACAACCATGGCAAGTGGGCACTGATCTTATTATAAGTGGAGGAATTGCAACAGACCGGGTCCTTCTATAGGAACTAGGATAACAACCTAAACTCGGCAAAACGCCATGAACCCTAAACTCATTAAACACCAACAACCCTAAACTCGGCAAACGTCATGAACCCTAAACTTCGGCAAAACGCTATAAACCCTAAACTCAGCAAACGCCATGAACCCTAAACTCGACAACCGCCATGAACCCTAAACTTGGCAAACACCATGAACTCTAATCTCGGAAAACATCATGAACCTAAACTTCGGCAAACGCCATAAACCCTAAACTTCGGCAAATGCCATGAACCCTAAACTCGACAACCGCCATGAACCCTAAACTCGGCAAACACCATGAACCCTAAACTCAACAAACACCATGAACCATAAATTCGGCAAACACCATGAATCCTAAACTCAGCAAATGCCATTAAAAGTGTCTCCCAAAAACCTTGTCTGGGAGGGGCATGCCTAGCGGCATGGTCAATAGCCATTTGCAACATGGAGATGGCCCATAGTTACACAACGGTGGTAAATTTCCTTTTGCAACAAAGGAGTGTCTCCAGTTGCAATGCCGCAAGTCAGACGATTGCAACCTAATTAACAACCATTTTGCAACAAGGGTGATAAACACAGTTGTGACTACAACGCTGGTAAAAACTCCATTTGCAACATTGGAGTGTCCACAATTGCAACAATAGAAATAACATGATTGCAACATGCTCCATTTCCATTTTACAAATCTTTCCTCCTTGCGTAGTCTCAATCTGTATTTGCAAAAAATTTTGTTGCAACACAAAAATGCAAATTGCAACCTAATTGATAGCCAATTGAACTAGGTTGATGACCCAAGTGTAAGGTCTAAATGGCTAGAGGGGGTGAATAGCCTAATAAAAATTTCTACAAAACACTAGAGCAACTTGTTAGATAACAATAAAAGGCGATAAATGCGGTTGCACTAGCTCTACTTGTCAGCAACCTCCTAGTGACAATTCTAATCAATTTAAGTCTCTAGAGCACTCAAGAGCTATGTCACTACTTTTTTTTGTAGCTAGGTGATCAAGGTAGATTACACTAAACAATTCTAAGCAACCTAGTCAACTAGCAAGTCTACACTAGCACAATATATGTATGAAGTAAAGCTATGTAGAGGAGGTGTTATACCGAACCGTGAGGCAATGAACCAATCACGGGAGACAATCAATCAACACAAATGATGAAGACAATGATTTGTTCACCCGGAGTTCCTTGAGCACCCGATCAAGCTACGTCTCGGTTGTGTCGACCATCTCAACGATGGATCAAGGTGGCGCGCACGCCTTGCCTCACTAGGCCCTCTTGACACCACTCAATTGAGGGGTAAC